>VWZF01006291.1:1341870-1378128 GCA_013396755.1 Sclerurus mexicanus | reverse complement strand
TGCCCGCCTCCGCTGCCCCTCTCCCCTGCCCATCTCCTCTGCCCATCCCCTCTGCCCGGCTCCTCTGCCCATCTCCCCTGCCCAGCTCTGCTGCCCGGCTCCTCTCCCCATCTCCCTTGCCCATCTTCTCTGCCCATCTCCTCTGCCCATGTCCTCTGCTCATCTCCTCTGCCCGACTCAGCTGCCCATCTCCCCTGCCCGTCTCCTCTGCTCATATCCTCTGCCCGGCTCCTCTGCCCATCTCCCCTGCCCAGCTCTGCTGCCCGGCTCCTCTCCCCATCTCCCTTGCCCATCTCCTCTTCCCATCTCCCCTGCCCATCTCCTCTGCCCATCTCCTCTGCCCAGGTTCCGCGGGTGTCGCTCCCCAAAGTTTGCCGGGGTGCGGGATGGCGGGATGCGGGAAGTTGGGCGCGGGGGATCCCGGCGGAGCATCCCTCGAGGGGTGTGAGCCGCGGCTGGAAGGTGCCCCCAAAGTCGGCAGGCACCCCCGCAGGAATGCTTCAGTGACCTCAAAATACCCTGCCGGGGAGCGCTGGGGGTTTCCCGGGTCGGGTGGTGGCGTGGGAAGGGAAACCTTGTAGGATGGGGATGTTTGCCCCCCGCGCCGGGGCAGGGGCAGCTCGGCAGGGCTGCACAGAGGTGTTTCTCCGGAAAACAGGAATTTGTTTTTCGAGTGGAAAACTCCGCACCATGGAAACGGGGCTCGGTTCACAGGAAGCCTCTCTCCCCACAGTGGGTTTCTTGTGTCAGTCAAGCGCGATAGTGAATACAAAGTACAAGAGTTCGGGGTTAGGAAAGACTGTGGGAAAGATGCAGGCGGAATCTGCCACACTTCTGTTTCTGTCTGTGCCTCTTTCGCTTGACAAACACTAAGCATGAGGGGGGGGGGGGAAATACAAGAGGAAAAAAAGAGAGGAAAGAAGCTGGTTATGCCACCCGGGGAGATGCATTCCGCAATTCCCAAAGGCGTGTTCCCGTGCGGGGCTAAGACTGATGCTTTTTGACCTGGCAAGCATTAACCCCACTCAGCTTTCCTTTAAACATCAAGGAGAAGCATCGTTCCTCATGTGCTCAGAGAGCAGAGGGACCCGATGACCGAAACATTTCAGTGAATGAAGGGGCACAGTCCTTCGAAGTGCTGGGCAAAGACAGGACGGGGAGGAAAACTGAGGGCACTCAGCACCTCGCAGCTGAAAATACGTGACAAGTTCCTGACTGGCCGTACCCAGTGCGTGCTCACTTTTCCCCCGAGGGTGCGGGTGAAGTTGCTGTTCCTCTGCTCAGCACTGCAGTGTAGCCGGGGCCGGGTCGGAGCCCAGGGGGACATCCATGCACATGCACAGAGCACACGAAACACGAAGCTGCGTGACCCCACAAACGGGTGCATTCAGGGCCAAGGAAACCTGGGGAAGAAAACAAACCGTGTTCAGATAACTGAGCCACGAGCACCCGGTGGGATGCTTTGGAAATACGCGAGCATCGTTGCTGCCAGGCAGCCCGAACTTCGTTTTGACGGGAATAGCCTGTGAAGGAAGAAGGAGCGTGCCTGAGTTTAAAGGGGAGCACAGATCTGCTCGAGTGCTGCCTCCCCGCAGGATGAAACCTCGGCACCAGCATTGCAGTGACCCAGGCAGGGCTCTGGGGTCTGTGCCGCCCTCCCTGGCACCCTGTCCATTGCATAACTCCTTGGCTGCTGCTGTTGGGTCTAGCAAGGCTCCCAGGCATTGCCCACATTGCTTTCCCCTACAACTGCTCTGCACGGTGTGTTGGCTCTCTGCTGCAAGGTCTGAGCGTGTTTCTGGGGCAGATTCACCCCGGGCAGTGATGGACCCTAATGCTGGCTCCCCTCTCTTACTGCCACCGCGATATAAAGAGCCATAAGCGTGACAAACTGCTCAGCTCTCAATCACAGCAACCAAACACACACCCAGAGAGATGTGCAGCAGAATAAATGCTCCATGTGTGTTACGTGGCTGTGAATGCATAAAATATTAAATGTATTCTTACTGCTGTAGTTATCCTGCCTATAAAGTAATGATGTTATAAAATATTAATCTTTCGCATCCGTTAACAGCAGCAAGTTCCTCCGTGGAGTCTGTCACTCTGGGAGGTGACAAAGAGAAGTAATGGCAATAACTCCTCCAGCACTCTTTGTGATAACATAATAAAATCATCTCAAAGCATTTCTGACAGTGAAGAAAATGCTATTAAGCCACCAGAGTTTCTTCTCCGTGTTTTAGTTAATTAAGGAACGGAAAGCACTGCTATACGATGGTGCAGCAGTTTGCACCCAAATTAATACACTGAGTTTTATTGCGTTTTCCACTGTTAGGGAGCTTTCAAGTTTTTTTAAATTATTATTTTTTTCTGGTTTATAATACAAATGAGTGGATTACTTTGTTGATATTTAGTTAGTTGAGAAAGGACAGGTAAGCAATAGGAATTCTGGCTGTTTTTCAGCATCTGGCCAATGACTCCTTTTCTAGCCCTCTAAACAAGAAAATGAGGGATGGCAATGTCACCAATAAAACTGACTCGTGTAGGATAAAAGTAACTGATTTTGAGATAAGATACAGTTCTCAGTTTCAGGTAATAAAATAAAATGTTAATGTCTTACTGAGTATTTCTTCCACATTCATGTGAAGAAGCTTTTCCCGTGATACCTGAACTTAGAGAGCTGTCCAAGGAAATACCATCTTTATCTACACATTACCCACTAGACTATATTATATAAAGGTGTATTTAAAGTTCATGACCCTAATATTTTTGATTTAATACCAAGCAATTTCTAGTTTTTACACTAAGTCAACCTAACCTTCTTATCTACCCTGCTCGTATAAAAGAGATGAACTGCAAGGAGGAATAGAAATTAACTCAAGCAGGTGCTGAGGTGCAGAAACAGCTTCCAGAGAAATCTCAGCAACAACAGAATAACTCATTTGTTCAGAGCTTGCTTGTTTCTTCCTCCTTAAGGTCATTACGGTTTCTGATTAGCTTGTGGGATTATAATTCAGTGATATTATGAGCAAATTTATAGGTGGTCATCATTGGAGCAACGTTCTGGATTAGAACTAACCGACAGCAAGTTATTAACAAAGCACTGGAGTTAATTAAAAAGAGAACAAATATCTGCAGGAAGTGACTTGGGTGAATCTCGGAATTATCTCTAAAATGAACAGCTCCTGGAGATGAACAAACGAGTAGGCTTGGTAGGAATTGCTTTAGGTGATGAAAGAGAAACCCTTCAGTTTGTACCAGAAGTAATTTTCAGTAATTTGTGTGTTCCTGTAGTTAAATGGAATATTTAAGCACGAGTTCATACTCTGCACTGATTTATTCCTTACTTAAGCAAAATTCCCAAGGGTTTAGTGAATTGTGTTTTCCACAATGCAGGATTAGCCCCATAATATTTCTCTCCAGTGGAGAAATGTTAGATTTAAACCAGACACACATAAATCAACCTAACCTACAAAATATCACTTTCTAATAAGTTGAAATTTCCAATATAGATTTCAAAATCTATGTCTGTATTTCCCCAAGCAGCGCTAAAGCTGTGAGTTCTTTTCCTGTGTGATATTAGCATTTCCCCCTCATAAGAATGATGAAGACAGAAACCTCATTAATTTCATTGCAAATTTCTTACTTCTTGTTGACTCTTTTTGAGGTTTTGTTTGCGGAGGGAATTATTTTAATACACAGCTGAGCTTCCTCAGTGTGACATGGCAAAACCCCTTCTTGGAAAGTCTCTATTGCATTTGAACATCATGTAAAATGTTAATTTTCAGAAGTGTTTCTTACTAGATGTCTGCAGGTTATTCTGTTCTATGATTTTACAGGCAGTGGGACTGCATTTTTTATCATCAGGTGGCGAGACATTAAGTACACTTTGTTGACTGTGCTCTCGTTTTATGAGCTTGAGTTGCTTCTATCCTGGACCACTTCTCTGTAAAGGCTGATGGAGAATAACAATAAAAAAAGCTCCTCAGAGCAGGAAGTGAAAACTAAAGTAGCAAAGTTGGTTTTGTCTGGCTTAGCCCAGAGCTGGGATGGTTGAGACAGCGCTGAGGGAGAGAAAAATGTGAATAATGCACAATGAAGACACGGTAGTCCTGCATTTCATGTCATGGGAGATCCAGGGTTCATATCTCAGTGGAAAGTCAAGTGGGTCATAGGAAAACAAAATGAAAGCAACCCAGGGCGTAGATACCTGTGCTGGGGTCTTTTATTGTTCTCCTTGAACTCATGCAAAGCGTATCCTAAAGTGCCCCTGTGCAAAGTGTATCCTAAAGTGCCCCAGGGCCGTGGATGGAGCTCCAGATGGGCCGGGAAATAGGGCATCCTGCTGTGCTTCTCCAGGGCCTCCAGTGCCTTTATGTAACGCATGTGCGTCGGTCCAGACAGCTAAGACTTTCACAAATAAAATAAAAAAAAAAAGGAGTCTTCAGAACGGGCGAAATTGCTGGAATTTTGCCAAAAGATAGGAGTTTTTCATCAAGTATTTTGTTTATGCAAAGGGGTTGTTACTTGGCCGGGCACTTTTCTGAGTCGTGAGTCGTTGCAGGAGGGACATTCCTTGTAAATAAAATAAAATAAAACAGAATAAAATGCAGTTTCTCTGAAATTCCTTTCTTGCCTAATAGCCTGTTTGTAGCGCTCAGGTGTAATAATTGCATTGTTAATTCCCACGACTTGCCCATAACACCTAATTTCACTTTTTCAGAGGGCATTTGCCTCGGCATCAGTTCTTGCTGGAGCTATAAGCTCCTCCATATGGCCCTGTCTTCGCCTGACATTTCCCATTCAGGCTGCAAATACAATCCCAATGCTGTTTTTTTCATTACAGTCTGTTTTGTATATCCTGGGCAGTAATAAAGCTTAAATCCTGCTCCCCCCTCAATACTTTAAACAACTGCTTCTAATCTTCTTTTCTCAGAAAGGCTTGATTTGACCAACTAGACTATAGATTGTACTGCAGGGAAAAAAAAATCCTGTCCAAGAACTGATTAGTTTTACTCCACAGCTTTGGATCTGTTACCTGCAAGCCCAGTATGTCCTGGTTTTTGGTTGACTTCAGATTTTAGTTTGCAGTAATGAGTTTATGATTTTGGGAAAGCTTTGCAGTGGGAATGTTATTACCCTTCCCTCTCCCTTTCTGCTGAAGGTTATAGGGTATTATCTAGAAAATGATTAGCTTTTAGATGATGAATTTGCTTTCTCTGAGCGAAATCCAAATTCCAAATTAAAACTCTTTCATTATTCCAAATAGGCATTGTTTTCCCTCAAGCTGGAGGAGTGAGGATCTGATAGGGCTGCTGAAATATCCTCTTTTTTCCATTTTTTTTTTTTTAAATTCCTCTGACAGTCCAGAAGGTTCCTTAAATTATCTTTATAGCTTCACCTGTACTAGACACTAAATTAGGGTGGCACAAACACTGGGAAATGTGAATCATTTCTATGACCCAGCAGTATGAACAAAGAGTTAGAACTGTGTCAAAAGCTCAGTTTAGAGCTTCTTTTCTTGGGTCCACCAGGCTTTTTACGATCACACCTTCTAGTTGTTATTTTTCCCCTTGAGCTTTCAGGCCGCACCACCACAAGTTTAAAAGAGGAGTGTTATAAATTCTTTCAGCGTTGAAGTCGTTCCCACGTCGTGCCGTCGCATCTGCACATGCAAACTGGGTCTGTTTCAAGGCAAATTCTGCTTACGGCACATTGATTCTGGCTGGGCTTCAGGACCAGCCATCGTGCCACGTTGCCGGGTGGCACGGAGGTCCTGCTGCAGTGCTGAGGAGGTGGAAGTGACAGTCAGTGTGCACAAGCACCTCCAGAAATACAGAGCGGGGCTTGTTTGGGGGGGAGCAAAATGTGCAAAGCCCACTGCGCTCCCTCCACACGTGGGGGGTGAGATGTCCTGAAGTGGTAGCACCGATGCTTTGGCTCTCAGGGGGAGGAGGACAGAGCCCCCCTGAACTCAGAGGTACACCCCTGTGTTTTTGCATGCTCTGCTGCTGAGGAAAAAAACCCCACCAAACCGAACCCAGCAAAAACTCAACGCTTTTTTCTTTTAAAAGATCCAGCACGCTAAAATATGGTCAGAGCCATTGAGCACACTGGAAGTAATGCAGGCTCTTCAATTCCAAATGTTTTGCACAGAATGAGCGGGAAGAGACATTAATGTATGCTGTGGATCAAAGGGTTTTGGGAGAAAAAGAAGCTATTTTAAAAGAACAACATTAGGTAGCTCTAAGAAAGCAAGAAAAAAAAAAATTGAGGATACAGGTTTATTCTCCTTGGGACAGCGATGGAGCAGATCCTGCCAGGGTGTTTATGTGGCACTTCTGCTAGAGATCATCTCCCCTTCTCCTGCTGGGGGCAGAGATGGCATTCCTGTCCCCAGCGTCCTCAGCTCCCCAGGGCAGTCATTAGGCTGGCCTCATCTGCCCCTGCTGTCTCTGCAGTCTCTATGTGGGCCCAGCACACCCTCAGTGTTGCTTTAGTTGCTTCTTTCTCTCAAGCTAAATGTCTCCTGGCCACGGGTTTTGGTCCCCGTGGTCCATGGGAGTGCACATGGAAGCCAGTGGGTTTCTAACTCGGCTTTCCTGCAGGGAATCACAGAACCATTTAGGTTGGAAAAGACTTTTAAGACCATCAAGTCAACCCTGTGCCCGATGCCCACCTTGTCCCCCAGCCCAGAGCTCTGAGTGCCACTGCCAGTCATTCCTTGGACACCTCCAGGGATGGGGATCCATCACCTCCCTAAGCAGCCCCTTCCAATGTTTAACAGCCCTTTCCATGAAGAAATTCCTCCTGATGTCCAACCTGGACCTCTCCTCGTAATCATGCAATTAGAAGGCAAATCCGTGGAAATTGGTGCTTTTTGGAGTGTTGCTGCTACAGAAGCCCAAGTCAGTTTAACTAACCAGTTTATGCAGGGAGGTGTTTTATGGCCTGAGCCATTTGGTTTGCCCACAGCTGGAGCCCAGCCTTGGGTGTGCAGAGCAAACAGACGATGCTGGAGGTTTCCGCCAGCACTGGAGGATTCTCTGAAGAAGGAAAGCCCATGATTTGGGTAGTGGCTGTATCTGACCTTCTCCAGAAGCCCCCTCAGAGGCCACCAACATCCATGGAAGTGCCGTTTTCCTGCTTGGGTTTCTTCTGAGCATCTTTTTCAGCACCGTTTGCCTTGTCCTCCCCAGCTTGTCCGGCTTTGCCTCTGCTCAGGGCTGTTCTGCTGAGCATCAGGTGTGGTAAGTCTTAGCAAGAGATGGACACCTTTAGGGTGCAGGAGAATTCCCAATTTTTCCCCACAAGGCTTCCCCACTGTGGCACATGTGCCCTCTGTATTTCAAACACAGAGGCATTTTGTTCTTTATGCCCTTTCCAGAAGGGTATTATGTACCTTGGGAAGGTGGGTGAGTATTTTACTAGTCTGTAACTCACTGGAAAGTGCAGAATTGCCCTGACTCATTCTCTTGCATCGTGTTTGTTCCAGCACAGTGTTTCCCTCTTCTGCTCCAGGAAAGGGTCTGAGCAGTTGGAAAGAGGCTTTCAGAGCATTCCGGCCCTTTGCAGGGATGGGGCTGTACCATCAAAACCGCTGAAGTCTTTATCAAAACTGCAGGTGTCCTTATAAAATCCTACAGCCCTGCTGGCTGGGAATTAACTCTGGCTTCAGGAAAGACACATCCCAGTGCTTACAATCCTTGGCTTTCGCTGTCTCGGTCTCATCCCTGATGAAGATACGAAGAACTGCAAATTAGATGGGCAGGAGGGAAAGCAAACCAAAAAAAATGCAACTTCTGCTTTCACATAAACGATCTTTTCTCCACTTAAGTTAGAGAAAAAATACAAGAGAAGCCAAAGCCATTTTAGTCCCTCTTCCCATGGTGCAAAAGACTTTCTCTTGAGTGTCTTGGGGGCCCTGTGCCAGCCCAGTCATTGCTCTAAAGGTTAGGAATAGGAAAGTCAGGCCTGGTGGAATGTGAGAAGTGGTTGCCATGAAATAGTCATTTCGAGGAACTGCAAATTAATCCCGATTTCTTTGGAGTGGTCCCAAGAGATTAATCTCAAGACATCTGAGTCCATATCAGGCTCAGAGGCTGCCTATCAGCAGCCAGGGGAGAGGAGGCAGGGTTGCTGCAGCAACAGGGTGACATATGTAAAACTCGGTTTGATTATGTCAGGATCACAGAGGAAGCTGTTTAAGAGTTAGGTCAGGTTTTTCAGCTGTACTCCACTTTCCCAGGGACTGTCAGTCACTGTCAGGTTGGCTGGGGAGTCGAAATGCCTGATGAATAACTTCAGCAATCTCCTGTGGATTGCACGTTAGCTGTCCACATGCAATAATGCAGCCATGAGCTATGGAGAACTATTGAGGAAACTAGGAATAAGCCACTAAAGGATCCTTCCCCACCATTTGGAGACAAAATTACAATTTCTGATGGAAATACTTTTTTTGGAGGGTTCTGTTTTTGATTGCTTTTGTTCATGTCGGAATGCAGAAAGAGCGTAGCAAATTGTTTAAAATTCAGACAGATGATCTTTGATAGTCTGTTGGAATGAGAGACGAATGAGTAAATATCTTGTGCAGGGCACACGAAGGACGTGAGGTCGGTGCTGTGCTGTGTTCACTTGTGGTTGTTCCAATGCCTTTTGTATGACAAACTGCGCTCAGGCTCAAACAAATGGCTCTGTTAATAGAATGCTATAACCCCAATTTAGTTGCCTATACTTAAAAGGATTAAATGCAGAATACTGTAGTGAAAAAGTGCAGTAAATGAGGTAGAAATCTAAAGAAATAGCTATGTAGTAACAAAAATGGGATTTTGCAGTCGCTCAGTCAACATTAGGGGGATATTTCCCATCTTCTGGGGTTTCAGTCTTCAATCTTAGGTGTTTATATGAAAAGCAGGTGGTGTAATTCTCTGTCCCTGTGTAAAACACAGTCAGAAATGGCAGGAACATCCCCCCCATACCTTACAGGCACAGCCAGGGTCCCCAGTGCAATGCAGCATGGAGAACTGTGTCCCCCATCCCTGCAGGTGTGGCTGCTCACCCAGAACAGAAGCATGAGGCGTTCTCCTGCTGGTGTTTTCCAGAGGCATTTGGTGATGGGGAGATTTTGTGCAGGAAGCCCAAGGAGTTTATAAGGAAGTTCAATGGAAGCTGAGAGTGGATGCAGCTCGACAGATGGGGTGCATTTGCTGCTCTGCACAGGACCCTTTAAGCCCCCCAGCCCTCATGGAGATGCTCAGCTCCTCCTCTCTCGTGCTCTGGTGTTCCATTCCATCCTCCCACCGAGGCCACTCGCAGAATTTTAGTGTAAAGATGATGTCTTTCTTCCTTCTATCTCCCATCCAACAACTGGTACACAGAAAGGTTTTTATTCTTCCGGAGCTGCTTCCTTTCAGCTCCTCCAGAGCCACACCAAACCCTTATCAGTGGGGCTCTGCAGCTGCAGTCTGATGTGAGCTCGTGCTTTCCTGGCTGAAACTATCTTGGAAAGTTTCAAATTGTTTACTTATCTGCTAGAAACACACGGTAAGGGAAGCTAAGGCTCTGTTGCCCAAGGTGCATTTTAAATCAGGGGGACGAGCTGCTTCAGATATTTCACATTACATCTCCCAGCTTTATCTGGTGCTGTAAATTATAGAGCTGCTCCATTGAACTGAACGAAGATTACATTTTTGAACACTGTTTTCCGAAGAATGGGGATTTTTCTCTTTGAAATGAAGAACCTGTGGTGCATCCGTGTGGCTCCCTGCACGCTTTGCTGCCCAAGCCTTTCTCTTTCCTGTGAGGGTGCCAGGCTGTTCCCTGGGCACCGTGTCCCATCGCTGATTCGTGTCCTGACATTAAAGAGCATCTGCAGGCGGAGTGAGTGTGGGATGTGCCCTGAGCAGCAAGTGATCAGGGAAACAGCAATCCTTCTGCTGTCATCTTGAAATCAGAGCTGTCATGAAGGAAAACTAGCTGGAAGGATTTATCCTCTCATCTGTGCAGCCTCCTGTGGAAGCCCCAGTGCGTGTGTGATGCAGGGATGTATTTCAAATAAACAGGTGAAATATTTACCCTCTGCTGTTTTGCTCAGCCTCTGTCAGGCTGAGTTCCTGGCTCCCAGCCCTCATCTCTTGGCTGTGTGGGGACATCTCCCCTCTGTTTCCCTCTGTGCCTGACACAGGTCCCCAGGAGGAAGGTGAGTGGGTGCCTCCTCTAAAGCAGCACAGTACCAACTGGATCCAGTTGGTTTGGGATGCTTTGCACAGCGAGTGAGAAAGGTTGATGAGAGGAAAAAGAATTGTTCTTTATTTAAATCCTAAATGATTGATATGGCAGCTACTGTTTCAAGATGACTCCTGGGCTCCTTTATTTGCACAAGTCCTTAAGTGAAACGTGATGAGATCCCACCTTTCCTACTTTTCACACAGGTGATTTCAGGAAGATGGTGTGTGAATCTTTGTTCCTGAGTGTTTCTCTGAGCACTGAAATGTTCCCTTGTGTTGTCAGTAAACAGGGGAATCTTATTTCAGGGCAGCTCTACTTATCCTTAGCACTTTCTGTCTGTCCTGTGAGAATCACACAGTCATGGGATGGTCTGGGTTGGAAGGGATCTTAAAGGTAGGGACACGTGGGGTGATTTTTGGGGTGTCCTGTGCAGGGCCAGGAGCTGGACTCGATGATCCTGATGGGTCCCTTCCAACTCAGCATGTTCTGGGATTCTCTGGCTGCCGTTCCACTCCCCATCACCCCTGTACTGCTCAGGGGGCAGAGGTGGAGGAGTTGGGAATGAAGGGGTCAATCTGAGCCTGGGTTAAGGGAGAAAAGGGATGTTTTGATTTGCCTTTACTATCCGAATATGTTTTCACTGGAAAAAGAATTAAATTTAATTAATCCCCAAGTGGAGTCTGTTTTGCCCATGACAGTGACTGTGATTTCCCTGTTTTAACCTTAATCTACCAGTTTTGTAATCCCAGTTTTCTCCTTGTGTCCTGTTGAGGAGAGGGAGTGAGAGATCCTATGGGTAGTCAGCCAGCCAAGTCATCCCAGCACAGCTAGGACGTGGAACAATTGAGAAATATTATTTCCATGGCATTTACATTGGAATTGATGATTTTTAACAACTTCTCATGAGGAGAGTGTGAAGCTGTGTGATTGTTGAGACTGAGCTGCTCAGTGATACCAGCTGACCGTGCATCTGCACAGTAAGAACTGGGAGTTTTAAATAATTGAAATGAGGTGATTTAGGAGATGCAGAGCAAACTTTGCCGGGGAGCTTTAATTAATGTTAGAATTCCAGACTTTTATGTTTGTACTCATCTGTTTGCAATACCAAGAGAGCGTATTTTATTGCAATCCTTAGAATGAGACTTGCTTCCTACTAAGTAAAGTAGTGCTGACAAACTCATGCATCATATTTAAAATAACTTCCCACTGTTGGCAGGGCTGAGGAAGTGGGCACAGCCTTTCAAAGATTCAAAACTTGCTCCTTTTTCCATGGCAATCACTTTGTTATAAACTCCACTGGCCATGGCTAAAGCCTGATAAATTCACATCCAGCTTCTCCAGGAAATTTCATTGGCACGAGCTTTAAATTTAGGAGATTAACCGCAAAACTACTTTGAAAACCAAGCCCTTGTTCCTATCTGTGAGTTCTTACAGAAAATCTGTGAGAAAATTGGGTACAAAATCATCTCTTCTGCTTCTCTGCCCTTTGTTCTAAGTGGCAGAGCACTTTTTTTTCTCAGAGAAAAAGAACAAATGACCCAAAGGCTGCTTTAGCTCTGCCTCTCCCAGAGTCAGTGGAGCTGCAGCAGTTTATAGTGATGAGGTTCTGGCAAGTGCATTATTCTGACAGAAGAGAACAGTTGGGCAATTTACTGCAGCTCATCCAAACTGCAAATGAAGATTCTTTTTCCCCGTAGTTTGAGGAAATCAGCGGGAAAAGGTCTCCTCCTATTTCTTTTTTTTCTCCAGCTGCTGATTTTGCCAAGGTCTCCCACTTTTGGAAATGTTTCCTTCTCTGCCTGCTTGTTCTCACCGAGGCAGAGGCATGGAAAGAATGCCAAAATTCATTAGTTTGTAGTAAGAACTGGTGCTACTGGGTATAAGTTATTCCAGCGACTGATACTGCTGGAATAGGAGAGCTAGAATGTCTTGAAGCCACAGTTTCTAGAAATGGCATTATTATTTACATATAATCACATGGCTGGAGCTAGGGCAGCAACCAATAAAAGCACAAACCTCTATTTATATAGGATATCTTGCTAGAAAAGAATGTCCCCTTGCTTTGTACATCTTAGCACAGGGCTCCTGATTCCATCCACGAATATATCAAGTAAGGTCAAGTATGACCCAGTTTTGGTGTCATGCTGAATTCATGGTGGAGCTAATATTGTTACAGCCCTGTTGTGACTGACATAAACCTGTCACCTTTTCAGTGGGGTGATTCATGAGAGATACAGGCGAATCAATGGAGATAAAAATAGGTAATGCAATAACAGCATCCATCTCATCATAATTTTGCTTGTATTACACTGAGTAACCTGATTAAGAGGGTCATATTTAAACATAATCTGGCAAAACTGCTTAGAAAAATGGGAGTGAGAGAGGAGGAACCCAAACTGGTGAGGTCTTTAGGTGAGCCAAGGCGTGCCCACAGGGACAGCAGTGAGCTCTGTGTATGAAGGCGGGCAGTGCCAGCCCCCACCATTCCTGAAACGTGGTCTCAGCTGGAAAACTGCAGCCAGCCTGGCACATTCTTGCTTGGTGAGAGCCAAAGTGAGGTAAAAACATCCAAAATTGCGTGCTATGAAGTAGAAAAATCTCCTTTGTATTCACACCTATTTCAATACAGATATACATGTACTATAGTATATCTAATATATATGTGAATACTTTGTACAAAGATCTCTGGGTCCCCCCATGGCTTTTTATTCCCTCTAATTATTTTGAGGCCATTCAATCACTTCTATCTCTAGTAGGAATGGTGCACTCTGTTTTAGGATGGACTTTGCACCTGCCATTCTTCCTGACATACTTGAGGGGCTCAGCAGTGTGTTATCAAGGAAGGACAGCTGTGACCATATAAACCAGCATTACGACTTAGTTATAATTTAATAATTTCAATCGTCCCCTCACATTTTCGAGCTCTAAATGCACACGGATACTTTGGGTGAGGTCTGATGTAAATCTGAAGAGCTCCCTGACCTCCAAGGAGCCACAGGGATTCATGGCATCCAAGGATCAGAATCTGTTCAGTTTGTAGTGCAGCCTAAAAAAGTAAAATGTTAGTGCTGGATCCCTTTTGGTGGGTGATGACGCTGCCTTAATTCCGAGACACACTGATGTCTGTATTGCAAAGGAAGAAAAGAAGGAAGGAAAGAAAAAATGACCCAAGAAACAAACTATTTGTGGACCTAATGAAGCTTAGACTTGTGTTCTGCCTCTCCCCATCCTACAGTTACTGAAGCCTCAGCTCCCTTTCTTGTTCCCTCTTGTCCCTTTCCCTGCAGCAGCACCTGTGCTGCTCCTCCTGCCTATTCCCAAATGATGAACAGCAGGAGACAGCAGTGTTGTTTCCAAGAGGCACAAAGCCAGCGGACCAAACCTGCAGGTAACTCCAGGTTTGCCTTTGGTGAGGACATTTACTGCGTTCCTCCAACCGGTTTTCGGAATTTTTTTTAGGAATTGCTTGACTTTGAGACCTCTACCATTTGTCAAACCTGGCTGGAGGTGGCCAGTGGTTGTTATTGGTGCTAACAGGACTGAGAAGATCAGATACAACACAGAGTTCTGCAAACCTTGTTTCCATAGAAAATACATCTGAAAAAGGGATTTAAAGTGTTTGGATTAATGTTACCCACACCTGGAATAGCCAAAATACAGGTTCCCCCATGCTGCACTCCTTGAAGAACCATAATCAGAACCAAAGTGGTGTTCCTGGTGGGGCAAGAGTGGCTGAGGATGTGGTGCTCCTTTCATTCCTGCCATCCGGCATTATGCCAAGAGATTCTTTCCTTCCCCTCCATCCCGGGATTGGTGCAATCAGGATGTAGACAGACATCAAAGGGAAAAGCTTTGATAGCAATTTCTGGAATATCAGACCCATCAGGGTAGCTCAGCTCTCCCTTCATTACAGGGAGTCATGTTTCTAGAAATCAAGGCTCCTAAGAAGCTCAGAAGGGCACTGATGTTTGTTATTCCAGAAGTGTGATCTACATCCTTCACGCAGCCCGGCTTTTGCTCTGTTATGTTGTGGATGATAAGCACAAAATCAAAGAGGGGATTTTTCATCTCTCCGTAAAAACCCTTTACAACACACAGTGTTCATCATAAACAGCTATGCTTCAATTAGGAGGAAGGGAGAAATCGCTTGCAGAAGGGGAGTGGGAAGATGATGCCCTCTGCTCCCTGAAGGGGTGGAAGAGGAGCTGGGGTGTGAGTGCCATTCTGTCAGTGCCTCAGGCTGCTGCACAGTGAGGACGGGCCACGGAGACGCTCAGGAAGCAGATGATGCATCTGTGCGGTGACACCTGCATATGGTGACACAGCTGATGTGTAGGGACAGTATGGGAGCAGGACCGTGCTGTTTGGCTGGGGTATTTTGCTGACGTATCAGCACGGGTTATAGTCCTCCAAATTCCTGCCATTTTCCAATCTGTGCTCCTTTCCTCAGTCCTAAAAACTGGAGCTGGAGGCTGCGGGCTGGCTTTATGGAGGTGCTGGGTTTTATGGGATTCGGCGATTGGAGCTGTGCTGCAATAGCTCTGTACTGCGCTCCTGCTATCTCCTGTCATCGTGGGCTCAAGCACCGGTACACATGGAGGATAAAGAAAAGGAAATAAAATGAAGAAAGTCTCAGATAAGAGGGAATTGGCAGGCTGATGATAATCTTAAGTATGTGGAACTGTGTTTATGCACGTTTTCTAGTTAAACTCAAGTGCTTTCCAACACGCAACATGCTTAAGAGATTACAGGCTGTGGAATTTATTGCAAGAACTGTCAGGAAAGTCTCGAACACACTTCTTTTATCCTGGCAGATTGTGTTGTGCCCCAAACTTGAAAGAACACCACAGTGTGAACTCAGACATCTAGCAAATCATCTGAATGTGCTTATAAAACTACCGAGACGGTATCAGAATGTGTTTGCAGCTAATGGGGAGTAAAGGTTTTATTCATTCTCCTTTCAGGGATACCTTTGTATTAAGACTCAAAGAGGTTTGCTGTTTCTTGGCAGGATAAGGAGAAAAAAAATATAAAGATTTAATTGTAAGAAAGACAGCAAGTTTCTTGTCTTTGCAAGTCTTAAAAATTCAAAGAAGTGGCAGTGGCCAAGCAGCCACAGCTCTGACTGCTGCTGACAGTCGGTTACTTTTACAGTCACCTTCCAGAGCTTTATTGCTTATCATCACATAGAACAGTTGGCCCCAATGGAGAAAACAGGTTGCTGCAGATGACAGGATCTTTACAACGGGCAATCATGACGGCATTAGTGTTTATCCACTGCAGTAAGTGTATAAATCACAGCAAATGGGCTTCCCCTCCGAGCCGGAATCTGTTGTGTTATTTTTGCCCAGCCACAAATATTTATCCACCAAACGGTGAAATTGCCAGACACATTTCGTGCCTGATTCCAGGAGCAGTTAAGGGGTTGCTGTCCACAGCTCGCAAACCTGGTATCAGAATGCCACTGGGAGACACAGAGATTAAATTAGAGGTGGTCTGTGGAGTTATTAGAGAGTCCTCCCTACTCTCTGTGTCTCAGTGGAAATGAATCCGGGCTTTGATGGGTTCTCTTCCTCTCGTGAGGCTTTTGGTGGGAGAGTGAGGTAACAGATTCTGGCCATGGGGCTGCAGAGAGTGCCCAGGTCACGGAGCAAACTCACTGTAGTCAGCAGCTTAGGAACAGAAGGTTCATTTGACCCAGGTAGATACTGAGATGCGGTTTCAGCGCTCAGACAGTTTATTTTTACAGAATAGGCACTTTCCCAGAAATGGTTACATAAATCAGAGGAATTACAATTTAAGCATCCTCTGGAGCTTTTTCATTTCAGTTTTCAATGTCAGACAGTGTTCAGTGTTAGAAGTTTGAAAGGGAGAAATTAGAAACCCCGTAATGGTGTATTATGGAAAGATATCCCTCCAGAAAACTCTTCCCAGCTCCTCACCCTCTGGTGTTTCGCCTATTACCAACATGCATGAATCGTGCATTTAATCTTATCTGGTGTAATCATGTTCTCATTCTCCCTGTGCCTCATCTTCGCCTGAATCCCACCGAACTCTGAGTTCTCAGTATCACCTTGTAGCAACACGTTCCCCAAGTTAATTACTCTTTGTGTCAAACAGCATTTTCTTTTATCCGTTTGGAATTTGGTGCTCTCCTATTTCACTGAGCATCTGCATGTATCCACACAAATGGAAAGGATCAACTGGAGAGGATAATCTTCCTCCTGTATCCCTCTTGCTATTTGCTGCTTCTGCATCCCATTTTCTCTGCTCGGTTCCATCTGTTGGCCTGTCCATCCCCAAAGCCTGTGAGCTTTCATTCCCCTTTGTATTAACACTCAATCCCAAATTTTTGTGGTTAAACATGAAGCCGCTTTGTTGAGAGGAAAGAACCAGCTAAAAGAACAGAGAGTGACTGCTTTTCCTTCTGCAGTCGCCCTAATGGGAATTTCTTGCCCTGAGAGGAAAATTCCAAGGTTAAACAACAGCAGCAGAAATTTCCCAGCTTGGCACATGCATCTGTCCTTTGGGTTGTGCTCTCTCTCTCCCCTTTGTCAGGAGAGGATGCCTTGAGAGGAGCAGCACCTTCTGATCTCCCCAGAGAGCCATCCCATTTCCCTGACTGCCCTCCTGGGGTGAGCTCTCTCCTGTAGAGCCCTGCTGTGGCATTGTAGCTATGTTGGCACAGCGCTCTGGGGTCACCCAGATGTACTTTTATAGTGTTCCTGCCTCTGCCTCTCGAGGAAATATTCTTGTACAGAGCAAAGCTTCGCTCCTCTCGTACAGAAAGCTGGCGACTTGGGCCTCTGGAGATACAGCTTTGGACAGGTATCAACTCCTGTGCAGGCACTGGGATAGAGGAAGTGGTAATTTTCCAGAATATCAGGTAAAACAGCGGTCCTTCCATCCAACATAAAGTTGATTTTTCTCACAGTGAGTTGTCCCACCTGCCGGTCAAGGTTTCCTTTGAAACCAACCTCCTGCCTCTCATTCAAAACTGTGCTTGCTGGAACCCTCCCATTTGTCCTGTTCTGGAGGGCTTCGGTTACTTTATGAGAAGGAAAAGACTCTTGCTTGCCGTGTTTGTCCACAGATGTCTCGCCCAACCCCAGTGTTTCTGTGATTTCCACTGGAGCCCCGAGAGCAGCAGCAGCCCCCTCACTGCTGACCGAGCTCTGCGTGCACACCACGTGCCCCAGATCTCCAAAGGGTATGGCATGGCTCGGGTGCCAGATGTGTTATTTGGCAGCTCTCCTCCCTCGGTAATCCAAGCGACCCCAGCTGTGCTGATCACAGGACAGCCCGGACCGCTGTCACTTTTGGCTTTCCAAACTGCAGCCTTTAAGGGAGCGTGGAGGAGGCTTTCTAGGAGTGCAACCAGCAGCAGCAGCATCCTCCAGCTGAGGAGGGGGTGTGACTGCAAACTGGGGACAGTGACAGAAGTGATGGCAAGAGCAGGCGAAGGGGGGGTGAAGAATTGCACGCCGGCTGGGGTGAAGCTGGGTAAGGAAAGCAGCAAATGAAAAAAGCAAATCCGCTGTCTGGAGGGTCACGTTGTACACAGTGGAAAGGGGTATCTGGATGGGCTGGAGCCCCAGGAAACGAATCCCTGGGTGCCTGCAGGCTAATTTAGTAGGGAGGATTTGAACTGAGTTCAGCTTTGCCCGTTAAAATGGGAACAAGTAGCAATAAACTGGAATTTCTTTGGAGTTTCTGTCCCATTTAGGAGAAGGCACATGAAGGCTGAAAGAGAAAGAGGACACATTCTGTGTTTTCATGTTAGGTTCCTTCATGGCACTACATAGCAGAAGGATAGTGAGCCAGTATTCCTTCCTTTATATTCCTTTCTTGAAACATTCCTTTCTTTAAAGTAAATATAAGAGAGGTGTCCAAGGAATGACTGGCTGTGGCACTCAGTGCTCTGGGCTGGGTGACAAGGTGGGCATCGGGCACAGGGTGGGCTGGATGATCTTGGAAGTCTTTTCCAACCTAAATGATCCTGGAATTACTGCCTCAGCACTCTGGAGACACTCTGTGTATAGTGGCCGTTTGTGGCTTGCTCACACTCATATCAATGTAGATTTGATTTCACTGCTGCATCTCACTGGAAAAGTGTCACACGGAGCAGCTCTGCCTGGGCTGAAAATGGGTGTCATTCACCTCTTGAGCAGCACCTCTGCCTCCCTTTTACAGGATGACACATTATCCTGCGGTATTTTGCCATGGTTGCTGCCTCAGGGAGCTGGAATATTCACAGGGGGTTAACTTCGGGCACCAACTTTGGTGCCTCGATTAGGAACCCAAGGAACAAGTTGGCACTGGAGACATTTCTCCCTAAGGTTTTCCATGTGGGTACCTCCCTCTTTCAACTGACTTTATTAGGGTGATAATTTAGGCACCTTTTATCTATCTATCTATCTATCTATCTATCTATCTATCTATCTATCTATCTATCTATCTATCTATCCTCATGCATTTATTTAAGTATTATTTTTAATTTAGACAATTACATGTCTAAATGTAGTGGTGTGAATTCTCCACTTGCTTGATGTGATCCTGATCTGGCTTGGTGGGGTCAACAGGCAGAAATATCAAATCACAGGGAACCTGCTCTCTGAATTTTTGGAGGAAAATGAAAATAGTGACCCAAAGATTGTATTTCTCACACGTTCTTCTTATCTGATTTTTATTCCTTTGTCTGAGGAGCATGGAAAAAATGAACGAGCCACAAATTCAATCTCTTCCTTATGTTCTTATCAGAGACATCTTGGTGTAGGGTATTTTTTCTCATCTTGTGTGTACTGCAAAAGTGGAAAACTGAAAAGTCCAAGTATCAGATCTGTCTGTTGACCCAAAAATTCACAAATTTAACCCCGCCAAATGGATTATTTACTCTCATGGCAAGATAAGGACTTTATTTGTGTTAATAAATCCATGATCTTGCATCATATTTAATAAGAAGACAAAATAAAAAACAGTTTCCAAATTATCAGAATTAATTAAAGTGTAATTATGTGTGAACCGTCCTGAACTGATGTTCCTGATGAGCTGAGCTAATCCTGCACCACTTTCAACCTGAATGGAATTGAAATGTAAAAGTCAGGTCTGTGGGAAGTGGAATACTTGGAGAACTTGGGGCAGATGCAAACACTGAAGTGATGGAACATTTCCTGCGTGTTAAAGGCCAAGCCAAAAGGCCACAAAAATCTTTATGCCTCCTAACTTCAATATAGTTTTGGAATGTTTTAAAGTGAATATAATTTTTTGTTCTGAGCTAAGTGTGACTTAGTTAGGTGTCATAATTCAGCAGGACTTGGGTATGGATCCGTAGGATCAGCCCTGTGTTTCCATGTGCAGTTCTCTGTAATCACTCTTTACATCCTGTCCTGGTGCCTGTGAAAGTCTCTGTGGACAAATCCTGAATTTCCACAATCAGTTGTTTTTTTCCCCTCACTATCCTGGAATGAATAAGGCAGGTCAAGCTCAGAGTGCAGGCCAAGCTAATTAAGGATATCCTTAAATGATGAGCTGATATCCTAACACAGAGGCTGCGTTTCCCCCCTCTGTGTGGGAAGCTCCTCTTAAACCTTTGTGTTTCTTTATCCAGGGTGTCCGACAGCTCCACTTTTACGTGTATTGACAGAAGGAAATTGATTCTTAATCCTGGCCTAACATCTCACTCGGGTGCTTGTCCCAGCGTGCCTGACATGCGTTTTGGATCCTCTCTTGAGCACGGAGGTGAGGACGGGCTGGGAGGTGCAACATCCCGAGGCCAAAGGAAGGGCAGATCCCTTTGCGGTGCCTGCTCCTTGCTGAAGAACAGTGCCCTGTGTTCCAGGCACACAGTGGCACCGCTGGCACACGGGGTTTCTCCTCCGATTGATTTACGGCGTGGATGAGACCATTCTCCATCGCAAGGTGTCTCCAAAGGGATGGTGCTGAACGTTTGGCAGGGCTGTTATAAAACATTGTTCTGCATATTCGAACCCCGCCACGTGGGTTTTTTCCCCACCCCTGCTAGACCATATGCAGGCAGACAATTTGCATCCCGGTGCCAACTGCTGAATTACTGTTCGAATGTTTTGATGAAAGCAAAAAGCTTTCTGATGGCATTTCATGCCCCATTAGAAACTCGAGGGCCAACCACTAATAAGGTTATACCAAATGTGTGCTTATTCACGTCCTTCTTTCTCACCGTGCACACGCTTCCATTCTGCCCACATTGATGCCCGGATCAATCCTGCCCGGGTGGGCACAGCAGAGCCAGGGGTATAAGGAGGTGGGAGTGAAGTGTCAGTGGTGTGGTTGGGTGGGACCTACAGAGACCACCTTGTCCAACTGACCGATTCGGGGCTGACCAAGTTGAAGGGTTGTTAAGGGTGTTGTCTAATTGCCTCTTCTACAGTGACAGGCTTGGGGCATTGACCCCTTCTCCAGGAAGCCTGTGCCAGTGTCTGGGCACCTTCTGGGTGAAGAAAAGCTTCCTAGTGCCAAGTCCAAAAAGTGATCCTAGACTCTGAAATGCCCTTTCAGCTCCATGTATTGGCATAAGGTCAGGGCCCAGAGCCTGGTCCCGCACTAGGGGCAGTGGGAACAGATCCTGATTTTGACCCAAAAGACCCAGTTGCAGCTGAGTGAACTTTGTGAGTCAGTTTGAGTTTGAAATTCCATTTTATCCGTGGGTTTTTTTGTTTTAGGCCTTACTTTTCTCAACGAATGCTCTTGTGTACCGTGCTTAGTGATTCCTTGCTATTCCAGCATCATAATAACAAGGTTTATTATGTTCTAACCCAGCGTGTTGTGGCATTATTGCAAAATTATTGTTTTGTTTCTCCTAAACTCAAGGTTTTTTTGCAACAGTGATAATAATAAAAGACATAGGGGCTGATGAATTATCCACCACATCGAACTGCAGCACAACAGTCTGAAATAGCTGAGAGAGTAAAACAGAGAAATAACTCAATTTATGGGTGAAACACTAACACACACTAAACTTTTGCTACGCTGTTCCTCGTCTGATTTTTAGTTTTCTCTTCACAAGCAGACAAGACTCACACTTCTCAGGTGATAAATTTTAACCAGATTACAGGGATATTGGGCACA
The DNA here is from genome assembly GCA_013396755.1 of Sclerurus mexicanus. Classification (NCBI taxonomy): domain Eukaryota; kingdom Metazoa; phylum Chordata; class Aves; order Passeriformes; family Furnariidae; genus Sclerurus; species Sclerurus mexicanus. The sequence continues at coordinate 1,356,801 of VWZF01006291.1, read as the reverse complement.
GGCTTTTTCTGGAATGCATAAATTGCATTTTATGTGCAGATTCAGGCTTAGAGAAAAGCAGCACTTCTCAGTCTGGTAAGAGATGAATTTCCAAATGAATAAATAATCACTATTGGTGCGCTGCCAGATAATAGCTGGCTTCTTGTATGATATATCATGGAGAATAATCTGAAATTAAATTGCTGCTGCCGGCGATGTGCACTCAATGCTTTTCAATATATAGTTCTTTTGAGGTTTGCAACTTCACTGGAGTTGGGGGAGATGTCGTTTGTTCCTATTTACACGTACGTGGGTCTCTGCTTTTCGCCTAAGTCAAGGTTTGTCTCATCCTGAGACCACAGGGAAGAGGCAGTTGGCACCTTTGGGCATCCTGGCTGTTTGATATCCTGTCCCCAGCAAAACATGGAGCCTCCAAAGAGGACCCTGGTGGGTTTGAGGGTGTGTGTGTGCCTCGCTCTCCTCTCGAGCTGGGTGGTTCCACATCCAGTTGTTTCTTGAACCCCTCCAGGGGTGGTGATTCCACCATGTCCCTGGGCAGCCCCTCTCAATGCCTGGCCACCCATTTCCATGGTGAAACCCCTCCTGATGTCCAAAAATATAACTTATGCAAGTCTGTTTTCCTTTCCTAGCCATTCATCTGCCCTGTGCTCCGTGTCCTCATTGGATCCTTTCTGTGCTTTCCTGTGTGCAGGAGTAACATGAATCCTCACTTTGTACTGCAGAACTTTGAAGACAATTTAGCTTTGATTAATTCCAGTTGCAAATGATTTGGAAACGTGCACGAGGGACAGTTACCCTACAATCTCTGCTAAATCCAAAGTTCCTGGGATGGAAATATTAATCATTATCATCCCAATTTGCACATGATAAAATGCAGGCTCGCTGATTATGAGGGAAGTAATTTTATTGGCTGCAATTGGGAAAGTAATGCATAATGAGAAGGTACTTTTCTGTGCAACCATCCTTGAGGAATGTAAGAGAAGAAGGCCAGGAAAACCTACAGGTTTTCTTCCATTCATCCCCTCCTCCTTCCAGCTTGTTTGTTGTCGCAGGATGTTGTGGAGAGGTGGGGTCTTGGATTACCTGATACACCTGGGAAGAAATGGTCAAGATTTTAGATTTAGTGTGGATGTCTCTGCTCTGCCTTCATCCACATCCTCCTGCTAAGTTTGAGCAATAAAGTACCCTTATTGCCAATGGGTTTCTGCCCTTAATAAAGATTGCTGCAGTTAACTTGATTATGAATTAAAATGCCATTATTTTTTTGATAATATAAGTAGATTCACAATGAAGCTTTGCCCAGTAAAGAAGTGATGAAGTTGTTGAAGGGATCCTTTGCTTTTTGTGTCCTCCCTGATTCTGTATCCAATTTACCCAGAATAAACCAGCATTTTCCTGCCCTAACCCCTGGGCTCTCTGTGGATTCTGAGTCTCGAGGGGATTTCTTCCCTGTCACTCACCATCAGAAGATGAAGTAAGCAGGGCAGAGTAATTACATGGCTTTGGTCCATTTTTACAGCCCTTTTGATTCATATTTTCTTATCAACATTTCTGTTAATCTCAGTTTCAGTAAAATAAGGAGTTACCAGAGCTTCGGGTGACTTAATGGTGCATCTTTCATGTGTCTCTACTAAAGGGGGCATTTTGAAGCCCAGCATCCCAAATGGTTCAGGCACCAGATTAAGAGATGCTCAGAAGTGCTAAGCAAAAGTCAAACACCAGAAATCCCGTCACAGAGGACGATGAAGGATATATTAAAGGCAGCTTAATTTTTAATAAGAGTTCTAATTACTTTTTCTCACGCTATGTCAACATCACTGCAGGAAGTGGGAAGCCTCATCACCTCAGGTGTTCTTTGCAAAAGTGCATTTCTTGCTTTGTCTTTCCAGCCCTTTCCTGGGGGGGAAATGCTCGGTAAGTTCTCGGAGCTGGCAGCGCCACCTTGCCAGTTGTCCCTTGTGCTGCCGGTGCTGCCATCGCATCGTGTGATGTCATTTTAAATGTCTGTTTGTAGGGAGCTCTGGTGACAGCTTCAGGACCACGAGGTGCAGCAGGCAGCGTATCTGGAGGATAAAAACACCATTTCCCAGTAAAGCACATGGGGCTGGTTTGTCTCTTTTGTGAGAGTGGTGAAAGTACTGACCGAGTTCAGGAAAACTTGTCTCTGATCAGACTGCAATAATTTCTCCAAATGGCTCTATAAATTAAAGTATTTGCTCCGTGTTGAGCACCAAGGGAAGACAGATTGTAGCTCGTTCACCATAAAAGGTCAGCAGACCCAAATGAAAATGGAAAAACATCAATTGTTTCCATTCACTAATCACATATAATTGGTCTGGCTCACCTGAACTAGAACACATTTGTTATTATAATGCATAATTAAAGTTCTTTTCATTTTGCTGCTTTCCAGTTGCAATTATCTTTCTTTTAACAAACGCTTGAGAAGGAAACTTCTTGTAAAATTGAAGATACATTTGACAAATGAGTATAATTAAGAAAATGTCCCTGAAAGAGGAAAAACTCTGTAAGGATGAACATTTTCAATTCCAAGTTACTTTAAACTGTCCTCTGTGACTTCCACGAGACAGAAGAAGTTCTGACTGTGTCTCCTATGGATGCATCCAGTTTTCTCTTTGATTTTAATGTGCTGTCAGGCATATTGGGGGATCAACATCCGGAGAGAAATCATTAAAGGACAGGGCTAATTCTGATTTTGACTAAGTTCAGCATTAAAATAAAATAAATAAAGACAGCAATAGACAGTAGAAAGACTTAATTCCCGTGAGTAACTTGAGGAGATAACATGAAGCAACTGAGCACCCGATGCTTCGTGTCCAACAGCATTAAAGAAATGCACCATATAACACCACATTTTGAGTTGGCCACTGCTGTGGGATATCTTTTGGATGCTGCACATCTTCTCTTAGCAGCAAGATCACAGATAGAAGGATTACAGAGCTCTGTTGCCGGACCTTTCCCAGTCTTCTTTTCCTTTTTATTTATTTATTTAGCAGATAACTGCCAGAATGAAAGTTTTCTGGGGTTCCATCTGCACAGTGACAAAACCTCACGGGAGGGGTGAAGGTGCCCAGATCAGCGGGGCTGAAACTTGGATGTCTTCGTTTCGCTTTTCACTTTTCCCTCTTCTCGTTTTGGTTTTTGCTCCTGGAAAAATAGATTTGTGCCCTTCTTTTCCCCATTCCTCTTTGGTGGGAATGCCCCTCAAACCCACAGGGTCCCCCAGTTCTCCTGAATTTTCCCAGTCCCACCTCCTCCTTTGCAGCTGGGCAGGGGCCACTCTTACACTTTACACTTAAAGTGGATTCGAGTAAAAAAGGATGTAATGCCCTTGGGAAACTAGAAGGGAAAAAATCCTCACCAACTGAACCTCTAAAGTCAGATCATATATTAAGGCAAAGCCAAAGGTACTACTTTCAGGTTTTTAAGCTTGCTCAGCGTGGGTTGGGCTTTAACCACTGAACCAAAGGCTCTTGATCCAAATCAAATACCCTGGGATATGTTACTCCTGTGCCCAAGGAGTCTTCTGGAGATTTGCACATGTTGGATACAGTGGATTTAATAATCTATTAAATATATAAATCTGAGCCCATGGGCTCATGAGAGCCAGAAGTGGCCACTGATCCTCTGTCACTGCAGTGCTCCTCCAGTGAGATACGGTGACACCTGGAGTTAAATCGGGACAGGATGAGAGGTCCAGGATGGACATCAGGAGGAATTTCTTCATGCAAAAGGTGGTCAGGCATTGGCAGGGGCTGCGCAGGGAGGTGCCCAAGGCAGGACTGGCCGTGGCACTGAGTGCTCTGGGCTGGGGGACAAGGTGGGCATCGGGCACAGGGTGGGCTCCGTGGGCTGGCAGGGCTTTTCCAACTCTGGTGAGATTCTGAGAATAAGATCTTCTTCCAATAAGCACTTGTTTTTCAAAGGTGGATTTGTCCCTGTGCAAAAACAAGTGGTTGAGGGGAATGGGAACATGGACATCTCTCTGCAAATCCTGACCTTGAAATAAGCACCAAAGGTGAAGGTCTCTGACTTACTCAGGTCTTGCTAGTCTCAGACTGGAAGAAACAAGTAGTAACTGGTATTCCCAGTGATCCTGAAGAGTGATCCTCCCCTCAGATGGTGGCCACAGGCTGACCACAAGCTGTGCCACCCCCTGGACACAGTTCCTGCCTGAGCTGTCGTTCCACCTTCGGGGGAATTTTTCTGTGAGTGTGAAGTGGGACACGGCACCAACCACCACCCCGGTTTGCCAAGCCCATCCCCAGAGCAGAAGGAGCTAAATTTGGACAAAGCAGCCCCTTTCAAGTTAAGTCCAAGAAAGAAAGCACCTCGGCTGGTTGCCTGTGACCCGTGATTGCAACGTGTGCAATGCATTAACACAGCAGTTCCAGTTAAACCTCACATTCTGAACGTTCTGCACCTTGTCTTCTCCGGGAGTTACTTCCTGTACCTTCCAGCTAATTTTAAATAATGACGGAAGTCAGTAGTGGGTTAGAGAATCGTTAGTGTCTTCAGGGGTCTGAGATTAAAGATTACGATATTAAGAAAATGCATGCAGTCATTAATGTAATTTAGAAGTGTAAAGCCTGTCTAATCTAATTTACTATATTACAGTATGAGATATAATTTTGACTGATTAAATGTCTCTAATCTCTTTGCTAGCTTAAGCTTCGATTAACCAATATTTACTTTGTTAGGATAAGATTAAATACCTCAGTTTCCAAGGAAAATCTTTAAAAAGTTTAGCATCCCAGTGTCAATTGGAGCAGTGAGGCACAGGGATACCAAGAGCCATTTTAGAGGATGAGACTGTGCTCAGTGATTGAGTGCAGCATTTACATAACAAGCACTATTAGATTGGTCAAATTAATTTAACAGAATGCTACGAGCACAGTGCTTAGGCAGCACTGTTACCCAGAATTTAGGGTGCGAGAAAAGCAAATGACTTTATTCTTGTCTGTTTGTGCGGCACACAATGGGAGGCAGGTCTAAGGCAGGTTAAGGTTCACCTTCTGTGGGTTTTCACCACAAAAGAGGACGGGTAAGAACTATTTCTGTGTGCAAATAGGAGGCTCTGCGGAAAGAAAATGCAGCGTGGCTGGAAGGCAATTTATTAAAATCCCCAACACCGTTAAATGTGGAATGAAAGTAGCATTTACAGCCCAGGGAACGCATCAGGCAGGACAGGATGTAATAATGATAAACAAACTAGAAAGCAGAAAACTTCTTGGCAGAAACAACAGGAGGCATCAGAGCAAAGCCCTGCTTCAAAATGCGCCTGCCATCAGATATTTCAAGCGGCACAGCAGCAATTCATATTTAAGGCTTGTCAAATAGACCTATTCTCTGTATAATAAAATACCCCCAAACCAACACAAACAGTTTTTAAACAGTCACCAAAGGAGAGGCAAGAGCCTGGAAATCATTGCCTGTCATTGCCCGCTGAGTGATGAGCCCATCTAAGCACAGCTTCCCTTCCCCTGAAGAGTGGCCAGGAATCCTGAGCACTCCCTCCTTTCCCTCCCTCTCTGCCTCACCCACCTCAGCCAGCGCCGCTTTTTTGGGAAAAGGAAGAGGCAGGGGTGGGAGAGAGCACTTTTCCCCCACTCCCCTCTAAGAGCTTTGAATTTGTGAGGAAGAGGGAGCCTGCTGGGATGGGAGGCTGCTCCACAGCCGTGTTTTCATTGCTGCCTTTGATTTAGTCATTCATACCCACATCTCCCTGTGCTGGTTGTGTCCTTCAGCCTTTCCATCCCTCTATATTACACCCCTCGATGCCACCAAGAGTCGCTTTTAGAAAGAGAATCCTTGTTCTCTTGCAGCCTTTATTTTGCTCCCCGATCAAGCCTTTTTCATCTATTCTCTGCCCTGAAAATGGATTTTTCCACCTCCCGAGTGCCTTGGCAGGCTATCTCTGCCATTTTTGGAATATATAGGTGCTGAGGATTGTGTGCTGTCTTCCTGGGGAGCTCTCACCAGGACTCATGAGTATGTTCCTCTTTTTGGGGGGATGGAGCTAAACAGAGACATCCAAAGATTTCATTTTCCTCCCTCGTGGGAGCACAGTCAAAGAAGAAAATAAATTCCTACATAACCACCACTCTACTGCAGTTTTGCCAGTTTATTTGAGCCCCAGAAACCACTCTTCATTCAAAAGGGAACATTCCCTTTCAGAGGCAGCTGTGGAAGTTCAGTATCACTCCGAGGTAAATCAGGCTGCTTCTTGTCCAGTCACCATCTGGCTGCTGATGGCAGAAAACAGAATCAGGGGCTCGTTCTGTAAGAGCCTCAGACAAAAGACAAGCTTGTCAGGGGGAACGGAAGGGAGGATGACTCACTTATTCGTGGAGAAACAAGAATTCAGAAAGGCCACTACTCTTAGTGCATTCATGATGGCTTTGAAGGGTTTTCACTTTAGGGTTTCAGAAATTGGGGTGGATTCGTAAATTACGACCCTGCTGATAGAAGAGGAAGGCAAGTGCTCTCCTTCATCCCACCTCAGGAGCACTCAGGAGCATCCCTGAGAGCTGCACTTGCTTCTGCTGTTAAAAGGCAAATAAACAACCTCTTCTGATCTCTGTCGGAGCCTCAGTTTCCAGCCGTGCTTGACTTTTCTGTAAGGGGTGCTCGAGAAATGCTCCAGGCCGTTTTTTTGTTCGTTTGTTTAAAAGGTGTTTGGTTATTTGTTTTGTTCTGGTGTTCTCTGCAGGCAGTGGTAGCCTGGAAAGAATCATAGAATGAAATAATGGTTTGGGCTGGGAGGGACATTAAAGATCATCCACGGGCAGGGACACCTCTCACCAGCCCAGGCTGCTCCAGCCTGGCCTTGGACACTGCCAGGGATCCAGGGGCAGCCACAGCTTCTCTGCCCACCCTGTGCCAGGGCCTGCCCACCCTCCCAGCCAGCAATTCCTTCCCAATATCCCATCTAGACCAACTCTTTCTGTTTGAATCCATTCCCCCTGGTCCTGTCACTACACGCTCTTGTCCAAAGTCCTCTCCTCTCTCAGGCTCCCTTCAGAAAGAGATATAGTCAGAGGCATTTAATACAACCTATATCAATAAATTCCCTTTTGCAACCTCTGATGGAATAACATCTATTTTTTTTGTGTGCTTACTATTATCCCATATTCCTTGCAATTCTGACTTAGCAGACCAAAGCTGGGCTATGAAGCATACAAGCAAAACACAAGACATTTTTTTTTTCTTGAAAATAATGTGGTTTAAAAGTATTTTCCTAACACTTTGCAGTGCAATATGTACCATTTCACGCCTGTTTACAGTAATTGTTTTTATTTGGATGCCTGATTTAGCAAGGTATAACACCAAGCAGTACTGCCTGTTTTGATCACTGCAGTGGAACATAAATGATCGAATTAAATGCATGTGATTGCACTAAATATCACTGTGATGGAAATAGAAGTTAGAGCAATTATTGTAAAATGAAGTGAAACCAGAAATCCAAAAGTTTCTGGAGCATAATTGCAAAAAGTATTTCCATGAAGTAACCTGGGTGTTCCACAGCCCTTGTGTGTCACTTGCAGTGCTTTAAAAATGTAGTTTTCACTCCAAAGCACTTTGTAAGAAAACCAGTCTTTGTCCATTGCTGAATTAAAGCAATACCTGTCATAACGTACAGGAGCTTTTTAACGCTGGCTTGGGCCAGGGATGGATAAAAGAGGTTGTGTCTAATAGAAATGACACAGGAGGATGTGGGTGGAGACAAAACCTCTGCCATGAACTGGAGCTGGCCGTGGCTTTGGGTGTAATCTTCCCAGTGAAAAGAAGTGACAAATGGCCTTTATTTTCCTCCGACAGTCAGAAGTACTGTTATTTTCTGCTTTATCCGAGCACTGGCATGACAGAAAATCGATTCAGTGCTGAGTGAGAACAGTGTCAGCTCCTGAGTCACCAGCAGCTCCTGGGTTTGCCCTGGAAATCTGCCACTCCCGAGGTGGCCAGAGCTGACCAGCCTCATCCTGTAAGGAACTGAGGAAAATATCCCTCCTGCAAGGGAATTTTGGGACGTGACTTAGACCAAAAGTTTCCTGGGTATGGAAATCTCAGAGAAGACACACTATTGTTGATGAAGGGGAATTACCAGCTCCTAATAACAGTGCATGAAGAACTAGGCTCGTGTATCATAACACTGGAGATATTTATAAATATATTTAAAAAGCAGGAGGGGACATAGCAGGAAATTGTGCTTCCAGAACATAAGTCAAGTGTGTATTATTAAGCCTAAATAGCCTGGATTAATCAAATGTCATACTGGCACTTCTAATAATGACTTTACATTGCAAATTCCATTACCTAGCTTTACCAGCCAGGGGAGAAGCTACAGAAGATCAATTAAACAAACAAGAAATTACCTTTTCTCTTTATAGCCCGTGACTTTTAGCACTTACAGTGGTGCCAAGATCCTGAAAATTAAACAGGTATTTGCATAAGATTAATAACTCACTTGCCTTCTGCCTAAGTCACTGTGGCTTATTTAGGACCCTGGAGTCATCTAATGCCTGCTGGAGGGGCTGGGGATGATGAGAGTGAATTAAAAATGGTTTAATATGTCAGAAGGGATCACAACATTTTAACATGGCTCTCTGACGTCTCTAAATGCACCTGCAGCACCCCAGAGATTAACGAGTAAGGTCTCGGCAGAATTAGTTTAAGTAGGACGCTGCCTACACGTGGGCACCAGAATGCTTTCCTGCCCTGGAGCATCCCTGTCCTGGGAATGGGTGGGAATGACCTCCTTGGGAGCCTGTAAGGAAGGAGCCTTCAAATTTTGGAGACAACATGCCCCATCCCATGGGCAGGGATCTCCTGTGTGAAGGGCAAGCTGAGTTAGCTGCCGCATCGTAGAACAGAACTCATTTTCCTGAGTGCATTTTAAAGGATGCTGGTCAGAAGGATTTCTTCTGCCCCGCAGGAGAAAGCAAGGCGTGAATTTTGCCTCCTTTCCCCCAAGACACTGGGGGCAGGCTGGGGTTTCTGCCACCGGCCAGATGGCACAGGAGGTGGCACAGGAGGTGGCACAGGAGATCTCAGATGTACTGAGCTCCTGCAGCTCAGTGTCTGGACGAGGCTGGTTGGGGAGCAGCTTTCGGGATCGCAGGTGGTCTCCTCTCTTCCTTGCCACCTCTGAACAATGTCCATCTCTGTCCATCTGCAGGGTCAAAAATCCATCCCCTTGGGGATAGCTTTTCAGGGGCACCACAACGGTGCTGCCCCTCTTGTGATAAGTGGGCTCGTGAACACTAAAAACAACGGATACAGGGGGGGAAAAATAGGTTGGCTTGGCAATTGGAGGGGAAGAAGCATTTCTGGTCTCTTTTTGGATGGCCCCCCAGAGGGGGCCGGGGGATCTCGCCGGGCTCAGGTTCGCACAGAGCGAATAAATGATGCGGTTGTTGCTCCTGGAGCTGCTTAGCAACGCCTTGGGGGAAGAGAGAACTTCCTCCTCCTTTCAGCGCTGGCTCCTCGCAGGATGCTTGGCCAGATGGTGCACAGAAGATTACTGGGAAAGGCTTTTTAGATAAACCAGGAGCCTGGACAAACCGATGCAGTTCCAGGTGCGTTATCTGGTAATCCGTGGCTGAAGATCATCCCAGAGGAAAGCTCTGCTGAGTCTGTCCCTGAACAACCTGCCCGTTTCTGTGTGTGTGTCTGTGTGTCTGCAGAGCCCCAGCAGGGATCTTACTTCTTTAGGAAGGGAGTATGGAGGGGGCTGGAAGCAGAAAAAACTCCCTTTAGTGGCAGTTCTTTGAAAGGAGGCACAGAATGTGGGCAGAGAGGATGTGTGGGGCTGAGGGGATGGGGAGCCATCCCCTGTATCTGAGCTGCATGAGAACTCACTTTCTGTTAGGGTGAAGAACTGGGGGTGGCTTAATTCAAAACAAACAAAAAAAAACCAAACCAACAAACAAAAAACAATTAAAAAAACCCCTATCTTTCCTTATTTTGGTACATATAATGAATATACTTAAAAAAAAACCCCAAACCCAACCAAATGAAAAACCCCCAGCATTTGGCAGTTAATTCCTTCGTGATTAAAGGATGCAAAAACATATGAGGGAAAAACCAGCTTTTGAGGGTGATTAAGTGCTGAAATGAATCCAGAGACATTTGATAACTGCCGAAGCAATTTACTGAGAATGTGCCGTCTAATTTTGATGGTCCTTATTGAAGGAAAACAGGTTCAAGAAAACCCCAAACACAGGCTATATATATATCCATATGTGTATATAGTAATTATAAGAGTAGGAATTATGTGTCTATAGTAATCATAAAAGCAGGAGTGTAGAAGTTTGTGTTGCTGCTGGGGTTTGGGTTTGGTCGGTTTGTATTCCATGTGTTTGCCACACTGAGATCCGGCTCAGCTGAGCATTTATTTGACTGGAGCTCACCGAATGGATCCCCCTTGGGAGCAGGATTAAAAAGGCAAATGACGCTCGGAGGGGGACGTTGGGGATGTGCGAGGGGCTGTCTTGGCAAGCTGCGTTTCCAAAGGTCATTCGGTCCCAGCACGTGCAGAGTGTCTGCGCACACTAATTGGGGGGCATCTCTGGGACTCGGGCAGCCTGGTAGTCGGGACGGCGTGGCTTGTGGTTTCAGGAGTAGGGGAGGTTCAGGGCAGGGCAATAAAAGCAGCTGGGGGTGCAGAGAGCTGGTGTGCAGACATGGTAATGCTGAGCCAGGGGGCTGGGAAATCACCCTGCTGGAGAAGGAACGAGCTTTCCTCGCCTTTCTGAATTCGAGGATAAGTGGCATGAAATGTGACCGCCAAAGGCCAAATTGGCAACGGTGGCCGCATAAAGTGGTTCCACAACTTCCATTGAACTGTGGAACTCCTTGCCACGGGACAGCAAGGAAGCCTTTCATGGGTTCAAAAACTCATTGGAAAAATCTTGGGAAACTAATCTAGGAAAGGGTGCTGAATGCCTAGGCTTCACCTCTGGCTCTGGAGCTGAGGGAGCTGCACAGAGCAAATGCTCAGGGAGAAACTGTTTCATGTTCATGCTGTTTCCTAAACGTTCATGGATTGCCACCATTGGAGACGAGATCCTGTCTTTTGTCCTGAGCACCTGAGGACAGGCTGGGAGAGTTGGGGTTATTCACCTGGGGAAGAGAAGGCTCCAGGGAGACCTTAGAGCCCCTTCCAGTGCCTAAAGGGGCTCAGGAGAGCTGGAGAAGGACTTTGGACAAAAGATGGAGGGACAGGACCCAGGGGATGGCTTCCCACTGCCAGGTATTTCACTGTACACAGTGGGAATGTTCTTACACCTTTGGGGTTGTTGCATTCCTTGGGAAACCATAAAGTTGTTTTTGAGCTCCACAAGAAAAATAAACCTCAAAATATTTATGGAAATATATACACGTGGCGTAGAGTTTAACCAAAAATCCTTCTCAAAGCACAGCCACCCTGAATAATGTCTGCTTATGATTAGGGCCAGTGAGCAGAGCATGTTGATACTCCACTGGAGAATTAACTAATAAAACAGCAATATGCATGTAGGTGCTCAAGGGCTTAAAGGGAACTCTTAGTTTGATTGTTCATATGTTTCTCTAACAAATTGCTAGAAAATTAACTGAATACATTCTAGGATACCTTTTTAAGGCTAAATCCACTTGGAAATGAAAGAAACGGGGTTCCAATTGCTCTCGTGTACCTCACAGCTGTAAATGGCTGCAGACTCTGTGAAGGGGCAGCTTATGCTTAGATAGGAAACAGATAGGAATTAAAACTCAGAATAATTTGCCGCTTTGATAGATGAAAGATGAAAAGAAGGCAAAACCAAAACTCCCACACCCCAAAACCTGCACCTGAAGCCAAACCCCAACGCCCTAAAGCTGAACTCAGCGAGACTGAAACATTTCCTTTGAGCTTAATTTTGGTGAGTAACTGAAAACACATTCCAAATGAGTCTAAAAATGGAATTACTGAATTAAGTCATTCTAGTTAACATTTAATCTGCCTTTAAATTAATGATATGTATGCACAACTTTTATGCCACCTTAATACACTTTAGTCCTAGCATCTCCTTGGTTTTATTAAAATTTTAATAACTTTTTAAGCAAGGGAATTATGTCTGATATTGACTAAGTTATGGCTAAATTAGAAGCTGGCAGTCTACATCAACAGATGAAATTATGCCTCCTTGAAATCTGACTGTTCATTTAATTCACTCTTCCACACTAGATTGTCATAGACTGTCTTTTCTCTCCTTAAAGGTTATAAGTCTATTTTTAGGCCAGCATATTTATCTGCAGTTGATTTTGACAACAATATCAGTTGAGAATGCCATCTGATTCCAGTTGTGGAATTAAGATCTCGCAGGAGCCCCTAGAAACAAGCAGTAAAACTGTGGTGCTGCAGTGGTTTTAAAGGTATTATTTGTAAACACTTCTGGAAGAAAAACCAAACACTGCGTTGGTGACAGTGAAGAACCCTGTGTTGTCTTTGAAATGTCTCAGTTTGACACCGTGTTCCTTTGAATCTTTGCATCTTCGGGTGAAAGCCTGAGGCAAGGGAGTGTGGAAGAACCCAGCACTGGTGGAGATGTGGTCACTGAGCTCCCAAAGCCCAGCCCAGGGCAAGCTTTGATGGCAGCAGACATTTACCTGCAATTCCCATCCCTGCTGCTTTGCAGGTGACTTGAGGGATTTCTTGGTGGGGCAGCAGACGTTGAGTTTGAGTCTGAGACCGAATCAGTGCGCTCGCTTCCTTGTCACTGAGCAAAATCCAGCAAGCGAGAGACAATTCCCGAGGGATGGAGGGAACAAAACAAGTGGTTGCTGCAGGTTTGTTTTCCGTGTCAGGGTGGGGTTCCACACGTGCTGAAGCCAGTCTGAACCACCAGCGTTCCTTCAGACGTTTTTATTAGGACAGGATTCTTTCCCCAGAGGGTGATGGGCACTGAACACGCTGCCCAGTGGTCACTTCCAAGGCTGCCCAGAGCTCCAGGAGATTTTGGACAATGCTCTCAGCACACAATGGGAAAGGATGATAATAGAAACAAATAGGAACCAAGTAACTAAGGGTCTGAGGGGAAAGACCGTGGTAGTTATTACCACCTTTGGGCTTTTTAATAAAGGACCCCCAATTTTAATCAAGAACAAAGAAAAAAAAGTGAAACTCAAAGTGCTGGTTAATGTTGGTTGGGATGGGCTGTAAAAAGGGAATACAGTGATTTAGGAAGGAAAATATTGGCAAGGAAAGTAAATACCGGTGCTGTGTAAAAGAACCAAAGCGAGAATATTCAGCAAGGAGAGGGAGTAAAAGCAGGGACGGGTAACAAACTGGTGCACAGGAGGAAACCAAATGGCTTTTCTTGGGAACAGGGACCAGAACACTGGCAGAAATGAATGAGGGCACCAAGGGAAAGGAAACAACTACAGAGTCTGGTGTTGTTTTGTTAGATACTGAAAAAGAGGTGATGGGCTGGGAGGAAGACCAAAGGAGAGGTCTGAGAGGAACCTGCATTCAGCTTCACCGGTCCTGCTATTAAACACAGCTCCCAAATTCCTGCGGGCTCCTGGCTTCATCCTTCCTGCTGCCTCCTTCCTGAGGAGCACTGCATTCTGGAGGGAGGGCAGAGCTGTGCGGTGAGACCCAGAGAGAGACAGAGAGAACTCCCTCAGGGAACACACAGCGTGAGAGAGGAACACCATCACTGCTTGAACACGAGACCCATAAGAGCTCCCCATCCCATGCCCTGCTCTCCCAGGATAATCCCGTGGAAGCTGCAGGTAGGACTCCACTGATTCTATGGCTGCCAAACTCCCAGGAGCTGTGAACCATTCTCAGCCCTTGCAAGAGGCAGTCGGATCCCACTCCTGGTTTCTCAGGGAAGCTTCAGTGCCTACGTGAGTGCTTATATGATACCTTTGGGAATAAGGTTTCTTTTCCAGGAAGATAAGGCTGTGCAGGCAGCTTCTGACCTCCCCGAGGCTTACACAGACAAAATACCTGCTGCCTGGAGCAGACACACGGAAAATCCTGATTCCCCACTCCCTGTGGAAGAAACAACTCCCCTTCAATACAGCCAGCACAGCTGAACAGCACATTTTGGTCCATGCACGAGTTCACACGAGTGTTTTTCCAGATGTGGCATCCACAAACTCTTCTAAGATTCCAGCACTGAACTCTTGCCTTTCTTTTTTTTCTCTTTATGACACTGTAAGTCATACCTGACTCTATCCCAGATCCGTAAGGAAAACTTTCCTCCATGTTCATGACTGAAGGAACAGTGCTCTGACCCTTTACAAGCACTACCCAGAACAGGTGGATGGATGTTAATTCCAACATTTGTCCATAGGCTGCATCTTTCTTACTTTCTCTTCTCACCACGAAAGCAGGACCTGGACCAGTATCTGCAGAATATGCAGTCAAATATACTGGCAGTGATTTGGTCTCTCTAAAATACACTGACATGTTTCAGCGCATATTTATCACACGTCAAAGTGATTTAGGTGAGAGATTTCACTTATTTTTTATTCTTATATTCATTCTGATTATCTGGAGGTGTAAATGGTGTGTACTGGATTGCTGCCTCCTTGGGGCAGGGATGTCAGTGTATTTGAAGAATGTCTGGAAAATGGAAGAGACTGAAAAAACCCAGCCAGGGCACTGTCAGTTGGCTTGGGTTTAGCACAGGAATCCCTCCCTGATAAAGGGGACTGAGTGACATTGATGAGAAGATAACCAGCATAACCAGTTCTAGAGGAAGATGCTCAGCAGAATGTCGTTACTGTCATGGAATCAGAGAATGGTTTGGGTGGGAAGGGACATCAAAGCCCATCCCATTCCACCCTCTGCCACGGGCAGGGACACCTTCCACTATCCCAGGTTGCTCCAGCCTGCCCTTGGACACTCCCAGGGATCCAGGGGCAGCCACAGCTTCTCTG
>VWZF01006291.1:1287504-1341438 GCA_013396755.1 Sclerurus mexicanus | reverse complement strand
GAGGTCTGAGAGGAACCTGCATTCAGCTTCACCGGTCCTGCTATTAAACACAGCTCCCAAATTCCTGCGGGCTCCTGGCTTCATCCTTCCTGCTGCCTCCTTCCTGAGGAGCACTGCATTCTGGAGGGAGGGCAGAGCTGTGCGGTGAGACCCAGAGAGAGACAGAGAGAACTCCCTCAGGGAACACACAGCGTGAGAGAGGAACACCATCACTGCTTGAACACGAGACCCATAAGAGCTCCCCATCCCATGCCCTGCTCTCCCAGGATAATCCCGTGGAAGCTGCAGGTAGGACTCCACTGATTCTATGGCTGCCAAACTCCCAGGAGCTGTGAACCATTCTCAGCCCTTGCAAGAGGCAGTCGGATCCCACTCCTGGTTTCTCAGGGAAGCTTCAGTGCCTACGTGAGTGCTTATATGATACCTTTGGGAATAAGGTTTCTTTTCCAGGAAGATAAGGCTGTGCAGGCAGCTTCTGACCTCCCCGAGGCTTACACAGACAAAATACCTGCTGCCTGGAGCAGACACACGGAAAATCCTGATTCCCCACTCCCTGTGGAAGAAACAACTCCCCTTCAATACAGCCAGCACAGCTGAACAGCACATTTTGGTCCATGCACGAGTTCACACGAGTGTTTTTCCAGATGTGGCATCCACAAACTCTTCTAAGATTCCAGCACTGAACTCTTGCCTTTCTTTTTTTTCTCTTTATGACACTGTAAGTCATACCTGACTCTATCCCAGATCCGTAAGGAAAACTTTCCTCCATGTTCATGACTGAAGGAACAGTGCTCTGACCCTTTACAAGCACTACCCAGAACAGGTGGATGGATGTTAATTCCAACATTTGTCCATAGGCTGCATCTTTCTTACTTTCTCTTCTCACCACGAAAGCAGGACCTGGACCAGTATCTGCAGAATATGCAGTCAAATATACTGGCAGTGATTTGGTCTCTCTAAAATACACTGACATGTTTCAGCGCATATTTATCACACGTCAAAGTGATTTAGGTGAGAGATTTCACTTATTTTTTATTCTTATATTCATTCTGATTATCTGGAGGTGTAAATGGTGTGTACTGGATTGCTGCCTCCTTGGGGCAGGGATGTCAGTGTATTTGAAGAATGTCTGGAAAATGGAAGAGACTGAAAAAACCCAGCCAGGGCACTGTCAGTTGGCTTGGGTTTAGCACAGGAATCCCTCCCTGATAAAGGGGACTGAGTGACATTGATGAGAAGATAACCAGCATAACCAGTTCTAGAGGAAGATGCTCAGCAGAATGTCGTTACTNGTCCCTTCCAGCTGAGGATATTCCGTGGTTCTATGACCTCAGGTTGAAGAGCTGGTATCTCCAGCTGGGTCTGTTCCCTTGCCTGGGTGCCCGTGTAGCTGCAGAGCCAGCTGTGCTGGGCACAGGGCAGTCTGCAGGGGCAGCTGAGCAGCAGGGCTTGCTGAGAATACAGAGAGGGGCTGGGCACAGTGTCTCGGACCGAGAACTTCCCTGGTTTGAATCAACATTCCCCAGAGAATTCAGAGTTTCCAGAAACACCCGGTTTGGAACAGTGAGTTTTCAGCTGTCCGAGCAGAGGCCATCCGGAGGGGAGGTGGGAAAAGGTAGAGGGGAAAGGTCTGAAAGATGAGATGAAGGCTAATAAAGATCGAGTCTCTTGTGTCTATGCCATTATCCAGTCTCAGGCATCTGCTGTGATCAGTATCTCTCCATGCCAAAGTGTAACTGTGCCAGGAAAAAAAGCGCCGGCACAGGAGAGCAAACTCTTGGATTCTCCTGAAAAAGGAGGGGGAAAGGTGGGACAGCAACAGGGACGGAGTTAGGAGATATGGGAATGGTTGCGTGGCTGAGTAATGGAAACTTACAGGGAAAAGTAGTTCCTGGGGCAAAGTGAAAGGGAGGAGGTGGAAGTGAAATAAAAAATGAGAGGGAAAGGATGATAATAGAAACAAATAGGAACCAAGTAACTAAGGGTCTGAGGGGAAAGACCGTGGTAGTTATTACCACCTTTGGGCTTTTTAATAAAGGACCCCCACTTTTAAGCAAGAACAAAGAAAAAAAAGTGAAACTCAAAGTGCTGGTTAATGTTGGTTGGGATGGGCTGTAAAAAGGGAATACAGTGATTTAGGAAGGAAAATATTGGCAAGGAAAGTAAATACCGGTGCTGTGTAAAAGAACCAAAGCGAGAATATTCAGCAAGGAGAGGGAGTAAAAGCAGGGACGGGTAACAAACTGGTGCACAGGAGGAAACCAAATGGCTTTTCTTGGGAACAGGGACCAGAACACTGGCAGAAGTGAATGAGGGCACCAAGGGAAAGGAAACAACTACAGAGTCTGGTGTTGTTTTGTTAGATACTGAAAAAGAGGTGATGGGCTGGGAGGAAGACCAAAGGAGAGGTCTGAGAGGAACCTGCATTCAGCTTCACCGGTCCTGCTATTAAACACAGCTCCCAAATTCCTGCGGGCTCCTGGCTTCATCCTTCCTGCTGCCTCCTTCCTGAGGAGCACTGCATTCTGGAGGGAGGGCAGAGCTGTGCGGTGAGACCCAGAGAGAGACAGAGAGAACTCCCTCAGGGAACACACAGCGTGAGAGAGGAACACCATCACTGCTTGAACACGAGACCCATAAGAGCTCCCCATCCCATGCCCTGCTCTCCCAGGATAATCCCGTGGAAGCTGCAGGTAGGACTCCACTGATTCTATGGCTGCCAAACTCCCAGGAGCTGTGAACCATTCTCAGCCCTTGCAAGAGGCAGTCGGATCCCACTCCTGGTTTCTCAGGGAAGCTTCAGTGCCTACGTGAGTGCTTATATGATACCTTTGGGAATAAGGTTTCTTTTCCAGGAAGATAAGGCTGTGCAGGCAGCTTCTGACCTCCCCGAGGCTTACACAGACAAAATACCTGCTGCCTGGAGCAGACACACGGAAAATCCTGATTCCCCACTCCCTGTGGAAGAAACAACTCCCCTTCAATACAGCCAGCACAGCTGAACAGCACATTTTGGTCCATGCACGAGTTCACACGAGTGTTTTTCCAGATGTGGCATCCACAAACTCTTCTAAGATTCCAGCACTGAACTCTTGCCTTTCTTTTTTTTCTCTTTATGACACTGTAAGTCATACCTGACTCTATCCCAGATCCGTAAGGAAAACTTTCCTCCATGTTCATGACTGAAGGAACAGTGCTCTGACCCTTTACAAGCACTACCCAGAACAGGTGGATGGATGTTAATTCCAACATTTGTCCATAGGCTGCATCTTTCTTACTTTCTCTTCTCACCACGAAAGCAGGACCTGGACCAGTATCTGCAGAATATGCAGTCAAATATACTGGCAGTGATTTGGTCTCTCTAAAATACACTGACATGTTTCAGCGCATATTTATCACACGTCAAAGTGATTTAGGTGAGAGATTTCACTTATTTTTTATTCTTATATTCATTCTGATTATCTGGAGGTGTAAATGGTGTGTACTGGATTGCTGCCTCCTTGGGGCAGGGATGTCAGTGTATTTGAAGAATGTCTGGAAAATGGAAGAGACTGAAAAAACCCAGCCAGGGCACTGTCAGTTGGCTTGGTTTTAGCACAGGAATCCCTCCCTGATAAAGGGGACTGAGTGACATTGATGAGAAGATAACCAGCATAACCAGTTCTAGAGGAAGATGCTCAGCAGAATGTCGTTACTGTCATGGAATCAGAGAATGGTTTGGGTGGGAAGGGACATCAAAGCCCATCCCATTCCACCCTCTGCCACGGGCAGGGACACCTTCCACTATCCCAGGTTGCTCCAGCCTGCCCTTGGACACTCCCAGGGATCCAGGGGCAGCCACAGCTCCTCTGCCCAACCTGTGCCAGCCCCTGCCCACCCTTAGTAAAGAATTTTTTCCTACTATCCAATCTAAACCTACTCTCTTTCAATTTGATTGTGCTTTTAGACGTTGATGCAAAACAGTTTTACCCAAATTCACTGTAATTGTATAACACAGTCTGCACCGTGGCTAGAACTGAAACACATTTTAAAAAGACCTTCCATTTTTTGGGACTAAAATTTTACTATTTATTATTCTACAGTTTTCTCGATGTACTTTTTTGATGCCCCGCCAGGGAGTGAAAAGCAGGCAGTGGTTATGTGACAGCTTTAGGAGATTTGCAAAGATGAAGTATTATATAGGTGTTTTTATGGCCTTTGCAGAGAAAGGCTGAAGTCACAGGAAGAAAACCTGCTGTTAAAAGCCTTGCCCCTTCCCTACCTCACTTTGGAGAGCTGGCACCTCCACTCAGCAGGGCACAGCTGGGCAGAAAATAGAGCAGCAGCCTCCCTGCAGAGTGACATATGCCCGTCACAAGGATGTCATGGCCTGTCACAAGGATGTCATGGCCACAGTGACAACCTGGCAGAGTGAAAATGTGGAAGCCTCAAGGGTCCCTTTCCCCAGGTACTTCCAACCAGCTGCTTGGCCTTGTACTGACTCCATCAGGGGCAGAGGAAGGAGTTCATGTTTGACTCCTTCCATCCACCTTCTTGTCCCTCACATCTCTGGAGTGGCTTCCAGACAGGTTTTCTCCATAACCAAGGGGCTGCCCAGGGAGGTGGTGGAATCCCCACCCCTGGAGGTGCCCAAGGGACGACTGGATGTGACACTGGGCTGGGTGACAAGGTGATGGTTGGACTTGCTGATCTCGGAGGTCTTTTCCAACCTCAGTGATTTTGGGATTCCTTTTTCTCCCAGCACGTCCAAAGGCAGTCTCATACAGGTCTACCCTGCTTTCCACCATGACAGAAGCTTGTAGGACCACATCAGCCCCGGGGGCTGTCAGTTTTCCCCTTCATTAGCCACGGAGAGAGAGTTCATAGCCACCAAAAAGCCTAAAGGCGTCACCTGTCAGTGAAGTCGGGTTTGATTCATCTTTCCAAGAGATGGCAGCACTTCTGGGCCACGGTGGCACATCCTTGCCTCGCTCACCAGAACAGGCAGGAGGATCCGCAACCTTCACTAGGTGTCAACATATCCATATTTGTCATGTATTTGTGTTCCCAGTCAGTGGGAGCTTTCTGGAACCTCAGCTCTGAAGGAAATTTAGCCTGTGCTTTCAAATTATTCTTTTTACAAACTCTGAATAAAACATTCATTCCCTCTCCTTTTTGGATGGAATTCCTACCTTTTTTTTTTTTAAACACGTTTTTTATTGATTTCAGAATGGTTTCCCAGGAGTTTCTTCTGTCTGGCATTCTCTGGTAATACCAAGTGGAAGATATGGTGAAAAATGTCAGCAAGGTCCCACTCCAAATATTTCAATTGAGATTGCAATTCGAATCCATCCACTAAATCCTGTCCTATGATAACTTGTCCTGGAAAATGCCTGGCATATTTATGGGATGTGCCATTATGCAAGCCCGTGTATATTATGTATATTATAGTATCTTTACCAGTACCATGTTATTTGCATTGGATTTCACTGTAGCTACGACTGTCTCTGGAGAAATTAAAAGGAAAAAAAAAAAAGGAAAATTCCAAAGCAAAGCCAGGGATAAGTTTCAGAGTGGAAGCTCAGTAGGAAATGAAGATCTTATTTTGATAAGTTGATTAGTCCATGAAGCTGGGCCCTGGTGATTACGAGTAGTTTGCAGAGGTCAGTACAGGGGATCTGTCAGAAAATGCGAAGTGATTTTGAGCAGAGAACCTTTCCCTACATCTTCCTAAATGCTGTTGCCTCTCTTAGTGCAGGGAATATCTCAGCTCTCAGTGTTTCATCCCCTTGCTCCCTGACTAGCTCACTGTCTGCACGCTCGTAGCCTGAGTGGTTAAGGGTGGAATAATTTACATGTGGAAAAGCCACCTTTTGTTTTTCTCCAAGAAAATTCCCAGCCCTGACAAGATTTTCCAGCTCCATGGTGGCCTCACAGTGCAGGGGAAAATCCATGAATTCTGTATTTTGGTTTCCTGACTCCTTTGCATATTAAACACCTTTTCTCCAGGAGGTGCAGGCTGTCCCTCCTTTAACATAATGCCTTTATTCTGGTTGTTGTTGTTGTGGTCCTTTTGTTTTTAACTGAATGGTAGCCCTATTTCCTTTATGTAAGTCTACTACTTTCAAATAAAATTATATAATACATATGCCCTGTGCTTCATAAATCCAAATGCTGGAACATGAAAATAGTTTTTAGAATAACATTAAGGGAGATCTATCTTTCTTATGTGTACCAAAGGCTCCACACTGACGTTTTTAGGTGGGGGACCATAAGTTTGCCAGAGCAACAGACCCTTGGGAAATTATTATAACAATAAAGCACTTATTAAAAGGAAGATTTTTAAGATTTTTAAAGCTGTGTTGCAAAAAGATATATAGTAATTGTATAATTACTGTTTAACTTGGGGTTTTGTTTTTGTTTTTTTTTGGGAGGGCTTCCACTCAGGCTCTAATTTTATGGAAGCAATTTGCCAGAGACAGATCACTTTGGGAACACTTTATAGCATGTAACCATCTTTTTGTGGGATAATCAGGTAGGCAGAGGTCTAAATCTCAAAAAACGCCCTTGCACCCATTTGCTATAAATTGTACCTGCAGTTATTTGCAGGCACAGGATTGGAGGCTAGTTCTGAACGCTGGGGCCTTAATGTCCTAAATAATTTATAGGGAACGGGTTTGGGCAATTTGCAAGTTGTAAAGCATCGTAAAATCTAAGGCATTTCCTACGCCCATCTGGCATATTGGTCAACGTGGGCCAACTTAGGGTGTAAAAGCAATTTCAACAGCAAAGAGACAAAAGGGCTTTTCCCTGTTTGTGTCAAAGCCCCAGCAAGTCCCCTAAGCCCGGCCCTGGATATCCAGAGATTTAACTCTTGCACAACAGCAGCAGCAAAGTGTCTCCTGGGACAGGGAAATGGGCCAGAGGCAAACATCAGCTGCCTTTCCAGGAGTTACACTGAACTACCTGTCAGGTACTCCCACCCTCTGTAGTTCCCTCTCAGAGGCAGGAGCTAGAAATCCCAAAAATTTTTAAATTCCTTGTGCCGTGATGGGAAGATCCACTTCGATGCAAAGCTCCCAGCTTTTCCCCAAAAATGCAAGGCAAGTGCCTGGAACAGACAAATAAAAAGGGCAATATTTGAATCTGTAAATGGAAATGAGACGCTGTGGGTCTGCCCGCTTTCCTGCGTCCCTCCTGGCATTATAAATGGGAATACCTGACATTATAAATAGGAATACCTGACATTATAAATGGGAATAGCTGACATTATAAATGGGAATAGCTGGTATTACAAGCAGGAATATCTGATCCTATAAACAGGAGCACCAGCCTTCATGAAAAGCAAAAGCTGGCCACAACCCAAAAGAAAAAGGGGGAATATATAAAATATGCAAAATGCATATTCCCTTTGCAGAACCGAGCCGTGCACTGAGACAGATCCTCAAAGAATACATTTGCAAGGATCTAATGTGCAGAAATGCTGCTCTCTCTGTTTACTCCTTGCTACCAGTCCTGGGGAGGAGGTGCTGGAATGTGCAGGGAATCAGATGCACAGCCCAGGCCAGCCGGAATTGGGTGTAAATGCTCTCATTTCAAGAGATCAGTCAAAGCCCCACTTTATTTGCTGTGAACCACCAAAGCAGTGCAAGGAGCACGTGTGTGCATGCAAAAAAGGGTGGGAGAAGAGCCTGTGGGATGCACTGGAAGGGAACAGCTCAGCCTGGAGAAGAGAAGGCTCTGGGGTGATCTAATTCAGGTCTTCCAGGACCTGAACTTGCAGGAAGGATGGAGAGACAGGACAAGGGGGAATGGCTTCAAAGTGACAGAGAGTAGGTTTAGGTGGGATATTGGGAAGGAATTCCTCCCTGTGAGGAGGGGTTGGCACAGGTTGCCCAGAGAAGCTGTGGCTGCCCCATCCCTGGAAGTGTCCCAGGCCAGGTTGGAGGGGGCTTGGAGAATCCTGGGCTGGTGGAAGGTGTCCCTGCCCATGGCTTGAACCTTAAGGTGCCACCCAACCCAACCCGTTCTCTGATTCTATGATCATCTGCATTATTTCAGCTCCTGGCCGCTTTCCCCAAACTGCTGCCTAGCCTGTGTCCCAGAAAAGGTATCCGGCTGTTCACAGGACAACAGGAATTATCACTCAGGCTGGAAGGGACCTTGGGAGCTTGGGATAATTCCTGGATGTTACTTTGCAGCAAGTTTTAACTTGATTATGATCCTCAGAGTCAGGTTTTCGTGAAAATACTTCTATTTTCATGAAGCTGTTGGCTGCTGTAAACACCTTTCTGTGGAGCAGAGCTTGTCCTTCCATATGCCTTTGTAGTTACTGGAGCTACACAGTGACTTTTAATGTCTAAAAACAAAAAGAAAATAGAAATGCCAAACTTTGAAGGGGCAAGGAGCCCTCAGCACGTGCTGTGTGGTCTCTCTAAGCCATTTTGCAGAAGGTGCACTTTGCTGGATGAGGAAAATTGTAATTAATCACCACCAAGTCTGAATAATGCAAAGGAATCACTTCCATAACAAAAGGGAAGAAAAACTTTATTCCTTTAAAAAAAAAAAAATCTTTAATCAAGAAAACCCCATTTCTTCCCGCAGATGATTTAGATGTAAAAACAACTCCAAGGCATGCATGATTCAAACAGTCTTTTTAAATAAAGTTTTTTGATGAAATAAGGGAATTAAACATCAAAACCAACATCTACCAATTGCAAAAAAGTCCTTGGTGTGTCAGCTGGTCAGCGGAGCAGCAGAGGACTGAGAGCTCCATCACTCAATTCATTATCCAAACGTTGCAGAACGTGAGAGAGTCTTATTAAAACACTGATGTCAAAGAGTTATTAAGAAAACCAGCAGAAAATTCTTCTCAGTCGTCCCTAAAATCTGGACCTATCTGCTTTGTTTTGTTGTGGTTTTGGGGTTGTTTGTTTTTCCTAGTGCCCACAACATCATTTCCCGTGCTAAGGGGAGGAAACAGTCTCTGATGCTAACAGGGCATCAAAGAAGAGCCAGGCCATGTTTGTGTTTGAAATAAAAAGACCAAACAGCAGTTTCTCCGCGTCGTTTTCCTCTCGGCTGTAAATCTGCATCAGCAATGTTCCAAGAGGTGTGAAACTGGAAAACCCTGCATTCCCAGCAGCGCTTCCCTGCAAGAATCACAGGGAACGAATGCACGGGGAGGTGCCAGAGCCCTTAAATGCCAGCTGTGATTTATCTCTCTGGGGTGTAAATGATGCCAAGCGCCACCAAAGCTGCCCCATCAGTGCCCTCCTCAGCTGGCAGGGCAGAGAAAACATACCAACAGGCTCCTGGGCTGGGATAAGGATGGGGAGAGATCACTCAATCCATGGGAAAAATGGGCTGGGCTTGGGGAAATCAGTTTAATTTATTACCAATCAAAGCAGAGAAGGAAGATGAGAAGTAGAACCAAATCCTAAACCACCTTCCTGCCAACCCTCCCTTCTTCCCAGGCTCGACTTAAATCCTGGTTTTCCCCCCCCGAGTGGTGCAGGGGGACAGAGCTTGGGGTCTGTTCCTGCTGCTCCTTCCTCCTCACGCCCTTCCCCTGCCTCAGCTGGGCTTCTCTCTCCGTGGATCTCCAGGTTCTGCCAGTGTGGGCTTCCCGTGGGGGTCCTTGGGGCATCCACCTTCACCCACCTGCTCAGAAACCACGGAGGAGGTTTTTACTCCTCTGGATGTCAATAATGAAACCTCCGCTGAGCCAGGATTTCAGCTGGCTGAGGTGTGGCGTGGGCTTCTTCTGCCAGTCATTCATCAATATGTTGCCCGTCTTGCCTTAATTAAGAATTAAATCTGAGGTCCTGGGAAGAGTATCCCACTGTTTTTGAGATATTTTCCACATCTCTCCATTTTTAGTGGAAAAAAAAAAAACAAGGAGAGGGAAAATGAACTCACTTGTGTTTGCATTGTTTTTCACAACCCCTCTGATGTTTTATTTCAAATATGATGAATATCAGAGAGAAATGGAAGTAAAATCCATGGCACCATTTCCTGCGTTCATCTGCCTTTATGTGGGGCACGTGGCCAGATCCCTTCCACGGTAAAAACATCACGAAATGGATTTTTGCTCTTTTTTGTAAAAAACGCACGACCTCAGCACTGAATTATTTACACGGGGCTTTCAGAGAAAGACATTAATTGATTAATTCATTGGCTTTTAATGCCCCCAAAAGAAGCCTGAAAGAAGAAAGCTGCTCGTCCCCGGGGTGCAGCTGAAGGAGGTCGCTGCTCTGACAGAGCATTTGCCACGTCAGGCAAGGGGAATGGGTTTGGGGACACCCTGTTGGGAGGGACACGTGTGGACTCCACACTCCAAGGGCAGGCACTGGCAGCAAGAAGAAGGGCTCTCAGGCAGCACGAGCGTGATCCATTTTCACCCAAAAATGGGAAGGAAGGGGATTCACAGGAGCTTCCAGGTGTCCTTTGCGAGGAGCAAGTCAGTGGGATTAGTTCAATTTTTAAATGAATCCTCAAAGATACGTCTAACCCAGGTCATTTCCCTCAGCCATTTTACAAATTCCGCCTTTTGAGTTATCCTTTTGCTCCAGGGAGCGATTCCCAGCCTCGTTCCTGAGCGCCTTTTTCTACAAACTAGCCCAGTATTTGCTGCCTCTGAGTGTGGTGGCCACAAGTCCTACACTGATGAGACGCTGCACATTTTGTTATCAGCTCAGCTACTTTGCTTTGCTGCTGCTTTTTCCCCCCAGACTCCTTGAACACTTACCATCTGGACTCATTTGCTATTTAAAAGGTGTTTTTAGCTGCCACAGAAAATGGTTTTAAAGTTAGACACCCCTTTGAGAAGATACAATTAAACAGAAAACACTTGCAAAAAAGAAATGAGGGAGGAAACGCGGATTTGTCAGAAAACTTTTGATGATCTTCTCGATTTTCTTCAGTTTTCTCCTGCTCTTCATTCTTTGCCAATTCTTATACATTGATTGAAATGTATTAAGGACCAACAGCAATTCCTTATATTAATAAGCTAATTCAGCTCGCTGCTGAAGCTTTATTGAACGGGAATGAATTCTAAATGCCTAATAATGTATTTTTACTGCCTTTTTTCTACCATTCAAACCTTCAGTCTACCTCAGCTCACAAAATAATGTACAGGACAGAAATGCAGCCACAATTAAGAAAAGCCATCTGTTGGAGTTCACAGAAGGCAAATTTCATGGAATCATTAGGGCTGGAAAAGCCCTCTGAGATCCAACCATTCCCCAGCACTGCCAAGGCCACCACTGTCCCGTGTCCCCAAGTGCCACATCCACACATCTTTTAATCCCTGTCTGTTCCAGGGCTGGACAACCCTTTCCATGAAGAAATTTTCCCCAATAAAAATCCTAATCCCCCTGCAGAGCCTTCCTGCCCTCCAGCAGACCAACACTCCCACCCAGCCCAGTGTCCTCTGCCTGAGGGTGCCCTCGAGCCCCTTGTCTGTAATTTAATAGCCTGAAACAATTCGATGTTTTAAAGATTGTATTTCCTACAGTGAATATAAAGGCAAAGGTTTGCCTAGAAAACGCTCCATTTTCGAGATGTAATAATCATTAGGGAGCAAAGGAGAATCAAAATGCAGGTTTGCAAGATAATCCACACTTTGAAAAGTTTGTGCAAACTGTCTTGACTCTTTTCCTTAAAGATGTTTGCTGTTTGTTTTCCTCTCGAACTTATTTAGATAATTTCTGTCTAATGCTCCTTTCAATCCCAGGTGGTTTTCTGTAAGGCTTTCACTGGGCATTCAGCCTGTATTTTACATCTGCTTTAGCTGGGCATACCTGCAGCCCCCGGGAGAGATGGAATATCGACAGAAGTTACATTTAAATAGCCTGGAATCAGCAGAGGGGACATCCTAGTTCTGAGTCAGAGCCTTTATTGGTCCATGGATTGCAGGGATGGCCCCAGTGCTGGGAATTGCAGCCCCCTGCCCTGGGCTGGCATCAGTCCTGTGTCCTGCCTGGAGGGGCTTTGATGATGCACAGGGCTTGAGCTGGCTCCCTGAGGGAAAAAGAGAGTTTCCAGAGTGTTCTAGGCTAGGAAGGAGTGCAGTCCTCCTCTGTATGGGCTGGCTTTTGTAAGGAAAAGGGTTTTTGGCAGCGTGATGCAGAATTCTCCAAGCTCCCTGGTGGTTTTTTGCTCATGACTGAGCAGTGCAGCAGTTTGAGTTCCTGTGGTGGACTCCCAGCCCACCACACCCCCTGCCAGGTTCTTTGCCTTCAAGCAGCCAACAGCTGGATATTTTCCCCCACATGCACTAAAGAACTAATTAAACACACAAAAGGCCGGGAGGAGTAACCCATTCCTCCCCAGAGCTCCTAGAAACCGCAGCAGACTAGCCAGCTACCTGACAGAGCACCACCAGCCATCCAGTATCCGAGGTTTAGGTTGGACATCAGGAGGAATTTCTTCATGGAAAAGGTGGCCAGGCATCGGAAGGGGCTGCCCAGGGAGGTTTGGAGTGCCCAGCCCTGGAGGTGTCCGAGGAATGACTGGACATGGCTGGGTGACAGGGTGGGCATTGGGCACAGCGTGGACTGGATGACCTCGGAGGGCTTTTCCAACGAAAAGGATGCTGTGATTCCGTGATAAGGAACTAACCACTGCTTGAGATGCCCTCAGCCTTTCCCAGGCCAGCTGGCCCTTGTGCTGCAGGGAAACTCCACATTCACTTGGATTATTTACTCTCATCTGCCCTCTGTGTTCCCCCCCTCCCACTGGATTTAACAATCACTGCTGTTAATAAAGGGCCAGACCAGCGAGCGCTGAGGGGCCAATCCAAAGGCCAAAAAGTTAATGGAATACCTTTACATATTGGCTCCCAATCTCATTTTCACTCTCAAACAGCTTCAGTGAAAGCCATGCACTCATCTCCAGTGCCATTCCTGCAGATGTTCTGTGGAGAACATCTGGCTGCTAAACACTGCAGAGTGGGGCTTATCTGGGGAGATAACAGCCCAGGGAAGGATGCTGGCAGTCACATTAAGCTTAAGCTGCTACCAAATTTGATGGTGACACTTCTGAACTCACAGGTACCTAAAAATCAGCAGCTCACTGGTGAGTGTCGGTACAGAGAGACAGAAAAATGGAGAGTTGAAAAGCTTCTTAAGGGATTGGATGACCAGTTCTTGCTAATTTTCAAGGGAACTGGATATCCCAGACCTGTTCCCAAGGCAGATCTAAAAATCACAGGTGTAACAATTAAATAAACAGAAAAATCAAATACAAGGATACAGCGATTTTGTTCTCTCATCTGATTTTACAGCAGTGTCTGATTGTTCTGGAATCTGGTTAAACTAAACGTATGGAGAGATAAAACTGTGAGAAGAGCCCACAGCTTAGATCCTGCAGGAGATAAAGGCAATGTCTGCAGAGGATGACCCTGAGCTGACCACAAGCTGCAGGGTAACACATAAGCTTCTGTCAACTCTTGCAAATAATTTGAGCCCAATGCCGTAAGTGCCTTAAATTAAATCCCTCTCAACAGCAGCCAATCTAAATCATTAAACATATGTCACGTAGCGAGCCATAATCACTACGAGTGTCATCTGCACAGCATTTCATTTACGTGGAAAATGTATTGCGGTTGTTAATTTGACCATTTTCCAGTGTTCTGTGCCTCTCAGAAAACACACATAGTCAGAAGCAGTGCTTGTTTTGTCACCAAGTGAGACCCACACGTGCATATAATTGTGGTACCCAGTTTGTTGTGACATATGACTGGGAAGCAAAGCTTTGCTGCAACGCAGGATGAGATCTCTGCTATGATTTATTACTGCCTCTGGAATTGCTGATAAAGTTTTGGGCTAGGCAGGGTCATTAGAGGACCTACAATTATCCTCCCTCATAAACAAGCAGCTGAATTTCCTCCCCTTCCCTCAAAACTGAGACCAGGAACTTCGGCATGACTGTGGTTCATCTTCCAGGGTTGATTTGGATTAATGGGAGCCTGTCAAGGAGGAGCATTTCTGGCTCATGGGCTTTAAAACTTTACCTGTTGAAGGAAAAAAAGGAAAAACCAAGCACCTGTTTGTGTGGTAGGGAAGAGAATAGCTGGAGTCACCTCTGTGTTTGCTGCCCTTCCTTTGAACAGCTCATGTCTTCACTTACTGGAACCAGTATGGTAATAAAGGATGCGACTACGGGGTTAAATATTGGTTTTGTTGAAGAGAGGGGCAAATGTCACGTTGCCATCACGTAATCTGAGGGAGATGGTTTGTGTTCTCCTGCAAGGACCTGCCTGACTCTGAAGGGTTTGCAGGAGAATCTGCAAGACAAGAGATCCCCACCTTGAGAAGGCTTTATGGAGTGACCTTGGGCATGGCCAAACCTCAGTGCCACATCTGCCTCAGCTGCAGTTTGTGCTTCACACCAGCTGGGGAAGCCTCTGAAGCGGAATTTTTAATTTTATTTTCAAGTTTACATTGCTCTCTCCTGATGGATGGTAACACGTTGAAATTATGGCCGTAATTTGTTCCATAAATTACGGAATTGTTTAATTGAATTGAAGCCATCCTTTATGCACTGTACTAATTATAAGTAATTACAGTTTCCTCTTCATGGCAAGGTTATTTTATGGACTTTTGATTGAAATTTCTTGCAATGAAACTATGAGGCTAAAAATCCCCCCACAGTAGCTATACCTGGTGTAGCATCAGCTTTCATATGGGTAATGATTTAGTAACTCCTGGAGCCCAGAGATGTTGCATCCAGTTTTTTTGAGAATTGTCTTTTTGTTTCTTTAGTTTTTTTAATTCATTTTTAACACAGTTTTGACTCATTTGTATAATCATCCAGAATCAAATTTTCCTGCCTTTTTTCTCCAAGTACATACCTAACTTTCCTATCAATAAATATAATAAGTGCAACTAAGTATAGCTTTAATATAATAAATTAGTGTAACATCTATAATAACATCTCCAACTGGCATTACTGATTCTTGATGAAGCTGTTCCCACTGGAGCTGTTGGAGGGGAATATCTCAACCTGAGTGTGACTCCTGGTGAAAGACATTTCTATGTACACACCAGGTATGAATGTTAAATATTCCACGTTTGGATTTTGTCTGGATATAACATTCCTGGCTCAGGTATCCCAAAATTTGCCTACACAGCATGAGGGTGGCTTACCTAAAAATTGCCCTTTTCCATGTTTCATGAGTGGTTTGATTTGGAGCCCCTCAAGTCCCCACATTCCCACACCAATGACAAGTTGGGCTCCAAAGAACCTCTGGGGATGTTCAACATTGAGAGAAGTGCTGATGCAACCTGGAAAGTTCCCCCAAAGCAAGAATTTCGGGAGCTGATTTGAATTCCATTCTGTATAGGGATTCCAACAGCGTATGTGTCTCCATCAGATGGTTTAACACAGCTGGGAAATCTTGGTTTCCTCTGTGCTTTCCAAGTGTTTTCATATCAGTCTTCCTAAAAAATGGCTTTTTGAAGAATTTACTCTTTTTTTTCCCAGGGAGTGGGAGGGGAAGAATTAAAAGAAAAAAAGAAAGTTCCTGGATTGTTTTGGTTTCCCATTCCAAATTTCTCTCTTGAAATTGTATAATTCAGCACTTCAGGTAAAGTTGTGATTAGGTGCAGGAGCATTTTGTTTACACTCACTGGTTTAATATTTGCAAATGTAGATGTTGAAGAAGACATTTTTCAGGCACAAATGGCCCTCAGTAGATTGAGGAATAGAAATGTTCCAGGTTGATAATTACCAGGAAAGCCTTAAACTGCAGACACCTCAAGTAAGTGTCTTTTCAAGAGCCAACCATCATTATCAAAGAGAAATGTGGCAACTCAAGGCACAGGTGCTGATTAAACATTGCTGGTAAGAGTGGATTGGTTGCAAAATCTGCAACCTCCACCCTTAAAAGCATAATTTTAGATGAGCCTACTCAGACATTAGACTTGCCAGGACTGAAAATGTGTCCTGGTATTTTCCTTTAAAGCACCTGCAATGCTGAGGCTGCGATAAAAATAATACCCTGGTTAGCAAAACGTCAGCTCCTTTTCTCTGTGTTCCTCTTGGATACTCGAGGATGTGAGGAGGGAACTACATTAATGCTGGGCAAAGAGGCACAGAATAATCCAGCAGGATGGAAGAATGGGTTTCTGTGAAGTTTAGGGAATAACAGGCAAATCCTGAGCAAAACCTGCATATTTCCTCATATCTCCCAAACCATCGGTGAAGTGTCCCCACCCCACTCGTGTGTGTTTGGAGTTTCAGGAGAACCACAAAAATTGATCCAGTGGCAAACCTGGGGTTGTACCTCCCTCTGTCCCAAGGAAAGCTACATTTATTACTTATAATGCAAATCATTTAAATCACTTGTGTCTCTTTGGAGTTTTGATTTTTAACCTTCAGCTTTCTCCTTCCTCAGTGATAGCCCTGGCGTGGTCTGAGGTCTGAGCAGCTTGTGGCACTCTGACTCGTGGCTCTGTGTGTGTTGCTGCTCCTTTTCTTTTTGTCAAAGGAGCTCAAAGGCTTTTTCCACAGAAGAACCTGCTCATAATAGTCATGTTACTCGGTTCCCCTCTAAGCCAGGACAAGCTCAGCAAGCCACGCTTTATTAATGCACATCTCCTGGGTTTGGAGCATCCACCTTCAGCTGACAGCTGTAAAGCAGAGCTGCTGCTCCCCAGTGCTGGGATGCTGCAGGACAGCACCCAGGGAAGGGCTGGAGCTGTGTCAGGGCAGGCTTAGGTGGGATCTCAGGGAAAGGCTCTTCCCCCAGAGGGTGGTGGGCACTGCCCAGGCTCCCCAGGGCAGTGGGCACGGCCCCGAGGCTGCCAGAGCTCCAGGAGGGTTTGGATGATGCTCTGAGGGACAGGGTGGGATTGTTGGGTTCCAGCCTTAGGCTGGGACTTGGCAGGGCTAACAAAGACCCCTGGGGATGCTCCCCATGACGGTCCCAGCTAAAGTCCTCTCCATTTCAGATCAATGATTTGAAGCCTTTTCTCCAGAGTGAATGGACCAACTTCAGACTCAGAGAAATGTGCCACGAGAAGTCCTTGCATATGAGAAGGAAGGCAAAGTCAAAACTGGCTGTGGCTTCACGCAGAGAGCGTGACAGCCCGAGCTAATGAAATCTTTGTACCCTCAGTGTTTGAACTCTTGATTAGGGTACTATTTTTGGGTGCTTCAAAACGCAGAGCACGCACAGTAATTTATAAATGAAGATATCTGCACTCTGTGGGCTCCTTGGCATCCCCCGTGCCAATCATTTCGGGCTCGCAGGCAGCACTGCCTCTCAGGGGCATTGCAACAGCTGGATTTCAGAAACAAAGCAGTGCCTGACTGAAGGTAGGCTTTAAAATGTCCCCCCATACACACCAACTTTAACCTCCTTTCTGGAAAGGATGTGCTTTCGGATAGTCTGTGATCTGGTTTTATCCATGCTTTTTCAGGATAAGCTCAGATTTCTTCAGCTTTAATAAAGACCTTATTTATGTTCCTAAGCATCTTACACATAATAGTGCTTAATGGGCACTCACGACAAGAAAGGCCATATAATTTTGAAAGATACCACCCTGACATTTGTGCCCCAAAATGCTGTTTGCGCATTTCCAAGTATTGTCTTGGATTTTGGAAAGCCTTTCTATTCCTGTCTGACAGCTGGAGGAAAATTGAGCCCTTCTTGCACGGATACACCTCCTGGTTTAACCGGGTGCCTCTGGAAAAGCAGGTGGCAAATTCAGTTTTCCTTGCTGTTCTTTCAGGGAGGGTCTCTCCTGCTTACTTTGGTTGGAGGTTTCCTCAAGTGTAAGGTACAATTCGTTTGTATCTGCAAAATATCTTACTGTGTTTTAAAGCATCCTAATACTTTGGAGATGGAATCAGATAAAAGCAGTGAATAAAAATCCCAGCAAGGTCTGCAGCTCGATGCCATCAGTCTTTTAGCCTCTGTTCAACCAGCTTGCTTTCCACTCTCCTCATCTGCTTTTTATTTCTCTTAAATTCTTTTCCCCTTCCTTTATTCCTTAATGTAAACATTGATTTTTTTTTGTTTGTTTGTTTGTTTTGTGATTGTTCCTTCCTCTCTGCCTTTGTGTTGCCTTCCCACTCTCAGAAGCACCTTGTAGTCCCTCGCATGCTCAGCAATTAATATGTCAGGATGTCTGGATGTCTCAGAGGGAAATCCTCTGGCTCAGAGAAGCAGATCTGTGAAGCAGTGCTTTGAAAGATTAAAAAAGACATGAGAAAGTTAAGTCTCTTTTCCAGTGGGACTATTTAAGTCGTTACAAGGTGGTGGGAGAAATGCTGAGCCGTGAGAGAATTTGCTCAAACCCCACTGAAATCAGTCCAAACACTTAGAACAGCCCACAAGCCACGTCCTGTCACCCATATATGTCACCCAGAATCGAACCCTGGTCTCTGCAAGGCTCATCTGCCCAAATCTAGCTCCGAGACATAAAAGGGAAATTATTCTAATTCCCTCTTCCTTCCTGCACGGCCAGAAATAGCATCTGATGGGACCCAATGTTGCGTGTGGAACTGGGTAATTAGGACCAATTTTCTGCCTCTCCTGGTTTCGTTGGAAATTAATGCTGCAGAGCGTGGGTAGGTGGTTTGCCCCAGTGGGTATGGTGACGTGGGGGGAAGAACAGCAAACAATCTAAATATCTCATGTGTTAGCCTGCATTTTCCTGATTAGCATCCGCATCGAGAGAAATCAACATAATAAGGGCAGCAAGGCAACAGTTTTAAAACTTTCTGTCAAATGGAGAGCTTGCACCTCTGAAATGATACTTCAGACTCTGACCAGTATTGCAAGAGATACCTAAATCAGGTCAACCCAATTTTTTTTCTGTGTTAAAAAAAGTTCATTACTTTGAAATTCTATAATATGAATCATGCCAATTGTGCCTTTGGGAAATCTCTCCAGACTCACAAGCTGAACTGAAATAAATCCCATTGGAAAAGGCATTTCTTTGTGTCTTAATAAGCTCAACTTTTTATACATGTACATAACACGTATGTATTTTTATCCCTCTGCTTTCCAAAGGACAAAAGCATCACTGAATGCACCTTTCTAGAGTGCAGATAATCATAAAAACCTGGCCCTGGCTCACATAAAGAATGTTTTGGAGAGAGAAATGCTTTAACAGTTTTATTTAAGACTTTTTCCATCCTTTATGCTCTTTGTCTCAATCTTTACCCAGGTCTTGTTTGTTCAGACCCATCGTAAGGGGTTGCAGCTCTCTGGCAGCCACAGAGTTCACACGAGGGCTGAAAATGTGATTCCTACCAGTTTCATCCCGGTGTAATTAAGCACTAAAACGTGGCATGAAAACAGCAGAAAGGCTGAGTCCCTCTGAGAGTTCAGCAAAGAATCAAGCAAGTTTTATACAACGTTGTTCCAGCTCAGAGCAAAATCTTCACAAAAGCCACTGCAACACAACCACATCCTGAACTCGTGCCCAGAGCTGGACTTCAGATGGGCAGCTTGGAACCAAGGAGCTGCTCCGTTTGTCAAACAGGCAGAGACCTTCCTATAGACAAACCCAGTCTTCTGAAAAAGCCACATTTGCTGAGTTTCACGCTTGGGTTTCACATCTTTCCTTGGTCAGGTTTTGGGTCCTGAGCCTGTCCCAGGTTTCAGCTTCCCAGTCCTACCACACAGTCACAGAAAGGAAAGTGTAACCTCAACCCCCAAAGCCAGCCCTGTATTTATTAAATTCACCAAATTATCCTGTCTGGCTGCAAATTTCTTAAAGTCTGGAGACGCTTGTAATCTGCAGAGACAGGGAGCAATTAAGTGCAGAGGTGGGGATAAGGGAGGCAGGAAATCCAGGTGAGCACCAGAGAGGGATATTTACCTTTCTGTGCCCACTGGCTTTAGTTTTAAATTCAGGTGACTGAAAACCATGAGGGTAGAAAGGGCAAGGGTTGGGGCTTTGAGTTTTGTTTGAAGAGCATCCTAAAAGGAAAAGCCCACAGATGGACAATGAGTTTACAGAGGGAAAATGCTCCAGGACCTGGCAGAGGCAATGAAATGGCAGTGACATTTGGCAGCACGTAGTGCCGAGGAATACAATCCAAGGCACCCTGGACAGGAGTCAGACTGGGTGAGTGCAAAGATGAGGGATGCCAAGGTAAGGACAGGGGCTTGGAGAGGGTGGGAACAGAGTGGAACAGAGCACAATGGATGGAAGGCTTCCAAAGCAGCTTTGGAGCAGATTGAAGGGGGAGTGATGGTAGGGAAGTCGCTCTCGGCTCCGCTGTGTGTAAAATGAGGGTGATAATAGCTGCCTAACTCACAAGTCCCTGGTGCAGGGCTAAATCCAAAATGCTGATGTGCTCAGTTTGTGTTCTGCCAGCCAAAGGCAGCCCCTGTGCCTCTAATGCCACAGACACCTACGGGAGCAAAGCCACTTCAGCCTGCACTTGTAAGTGCAAATTGCAGCTGCTGTTTGGTGTAGGGATTGGGATTGTTAGTGATTCTTCCTGAGGAACTTTTAATACACATAACGGAGAAGTTTACACATCATGTACAAGTTAGAGGCAATAACCAGTTTCTGGACTAATCTTACCCAGTCAGAGCTAACTTTTGAAACACAGACACTGCTCAACTGTAAGTAATAACTCATTTGATTATTGTTTTCTGGCGAGATGGATGGCCAGGCTTAGCTCTGTGGGGAGTGCACATGTACTGGGCTCTCAGCCGGACACCTCGTGGCACGAGAGAATGTGCCCTTTGGCAAGAGATGAGGATGGAAAAATACGCTTGGAGGGGGTTGCCAGCAGCAAGTGCTTTCAGTCCAAGTGGAGCTCTGCAAGTGGGTGTTATCTGGAGAAGAAAAATCTCCCTCTTTGACTCTGCCCTGCTCCTTTCTGAGCCCTGTGCTTCCACATCCCTCACTCAGCATGTCATCCTGTGCCACCAACACCTCCCCAGGTGCACAGCTGGTACCCAGGCTGGGAAACAGGGCATCCTCCCAGCAAGGGAAGGAAATCAGGACATCAGGATTTTAACACAAACCGTAAAATCCCCCTTTTTCTCTGTTAAAGGGAAAAAAAAATACCTGTGTTTTCACGAGGAAAATCTTAGTTTTCAACTGTATTTTTCCTCTGCCACCCTTCCTAGTGTGCACGGTTTAATATTTCAAGTGTTTTTTACAGCATGTTCGCTTTCAAACAGCATTTTTTTTTAGGTGTACAACCTGAATAAGAACACGAACAGCTTTCAGGTTATTTAACACCTCCTGGTTCTCACTGGAATTTCTGTCAGAATATCAAAATGCTCGGTGTTAGTACTGCTGTGGCTACTCCTGGAGCCGCACGCATATATGAATAGCTGATCCGTCGTCTTTAAATCACTGGCATTCCTGGCTGTAGGAAGGAGATGGTATGCTGGGAGCTGAAAATCTGGCAGCAAATGAAAATCCCACCGAGATATCTCTTAAATCGCATTGTGGCTCAACTTGTGGTGCTGCAGTCGTGTGTCATGCTCAGCAACGCTTCCCTCTGGTTTAACGTACAAGCAAATGACTTCCCTGCACCACCAGCATCTCCCACTGCCACAAAGCAGAGAGAGCTGTGTTAGTAGTGAAGGATGTTATTAAAAATTGCCTGGAGGACAGTGGGGCAGCTGATGCACGGGGGAACTGTGGCATGGGAGGAAGGTTGGCTGCTGCTCCAGAGGGTGAGCACCGAGATGGACCTGCCACAGAGCTGCCTCACAGAGCTACCAGAGAGCTGGAGAGGCTTTGAACGAATTTAATTGGGAAGTATGATATTTATCCATCAAAATATCACACACAAGGATGGCCCGGAGCAAGTCCTACATCTGAAAAACAACCGCTTTCCTGGCGTGTCTGTGGTGGCCACCGAGTCTCAGGCTGGCTTAAGAGCAGGGCACGTTTTGCTTTCTCAGCCTCCTCAGAAAGAATTGCAGAGCACCGTGCTGGAAAAACATGGCATTTTCCCACCTCTGTTTTTCTGTCTGTGCCTGTAAGCCTTTCTCAATTTCCTCTGCCTTTCTGCAGTGTTTTCACAGAGATTAACAACAAAAATGACCCCCAATACAGTCACTGTTCTCCCGTTTGCTGTGGGGTAGGTAAGGAGAATATCTCTGCAGGCGTGATAGAGGGTTTTTTTAAAGCATTTTGAAAAGTTAACATTTTACTTTGAAAGCATCAAAGTGATACCACTGACTGAAGTCACAGAAATTCCCTCAAGGCTACTCAGGTGGTTCTGTGCCTATGCTGTTAAAAAAAGCACATTACATGTCCTGTGTTCCCACTGAAAAAGGGTGGTGAGATGCTTTGCATGGAGAGAACCTGCCCCAAGGAGCCTGAGGAGACACGTCCAGAACTGCCGTCGGGGAGGGCAACAATTTTTAGCTGTTGGTGTTTGTGACTGGTTTTAAATGAGAGACAGAGACTTTCCCCAATAACAAGCTTTTGTGCTCTGCCTTGTCTTGAATGAGAGCCAAGGGAAGGTGTGGAAATTGCTCCAGCCAAGACCTTTTCTACAACTCTCCCAGGCTGGGATGACCCCTTTAAATGGAGGCATTTGCTGGCTCAGAAGGACTGGAGGAGCTTTTTCAGGTGATGTGCTGCTGAGGTGTGCTTTTATATCTTTGACATTTCACTTGCTGTAGGATTTTTCTGTCTTCAGAGGGCGAATGGAGCTGCCGCTGTGTCATATTTGTCAGTCAGCACTCACCCTTTCTCAGCCCCCTTTTTGGCAGAGCAGCTTTAGCCAAGCAGTCATTCCTTCTTACCTTCCACGGCTAAATTCCAAGCAGGGGCAGGTACAGCTTTTTTCCATCATCCTCACGGACATCACTTGCCAAAGGAAGTGCTGAAAGTGAAAGGTTTCATCTCACACATGTGCTGGGACAGGACTATCAGTGGAGTGAACACAGTTGCTGAGTTCTCCTCCCGATGTGCTCACGTGTGGCTGGCAGAGAGTGCAATAGGATGAGGGGACCTGCAGCTGGCATTGCTCCTCAGCTGGACCTGCTGGGAGGACTCAAAAATTCACTTTTCCCATGTACAAGCTGCCTTGAAGACCAGTGCTTGTTTTCATGCTTAGCCATAACAGCCTCATTCCTGGAACATCATTTATATCTTGAGTTAACATCGATTCCTCCCCCCCCTTCCCTTGCAGAATGCTGTGGTTAATTTGTTTTTAAAATGTTGTACAGTAATTACTTTATTTAAATGAATCATCTGACAAAGAGGTTCTTCATCAAACTTGTCACTTACTCTGCTATTTTTCTTTTAACCTGGACCTTACAATAAATTCTGGGCTTGGCTGTCAGTCATCAGCACAAGAAGGAGAACAGAAACTATTTACTGCATTGCTGGTTTTCATTAAGGATATGTGGATGAAAATACTGCAGCACGGAACAGACAGATTTTATCTTCTGGCTTGTTTGTGATGCAAATTTATAGGCTAATTCAAGTCTTTTTTACACACCTAGGTGCCAAACAGAAAAATCAAGCTCAAATAGGTACAGTCCAAGCTTTTCTAATGCAACCATCCCAAACCACGCTCACAGTAAGCAATGATTTACTCCATGAAGTCTCTCTTGGACTTTGGGGTTTAATCCAGAGAACGTTCAGTAGATTTACTGACTGGCAAGAGTGACTTTTGTGGCCTCAGAACTTCCCCATCCTAGTGGGGAGGGGGAGTTTTTGGAGACTCTAAAAGGTGCCCCATCCAGCACCTCCAGCTCATCTGAACAGGATTAGGAACCAATTGACCTTCTGTCCTGTTCTTATTCAGACCTATTCCAGGACCTGAGGGAGCTACAGAAAGATGGAGGGGGACTATTTACAAGGGCCTGGGGGGACAGAACAAGGGGGAATGGCTTCAAACCGACAGAGAGTAGGTTTAGATTGGATATTAGGAAGAAATCCTTCCCTGGGAGGGTGGGCAGGCCCTGGCACAGGTTGGGCAGAGAAGCTGTGGCTGCCCCATCCCTGAAAGTGTCCAAGGCCAGGTTGGACAGGGCTTGGAGCAACCTGGGCTGGTGGGAGGTGTCCCTCCCATGGCAGATCATTTTTAAGGCCACTTCCAACCCAACCCATTCTGGCACTGCTTGTTCTATGCAGAATATCTCACCAGCAAAATAAAGAGTGTCATCAGAGTTTCCTGTAAGTGCTTTCCTGCTCCATTAATGTGTACCAAAGGAGCCTGGAAAATCTGTCACAGGGCTCCCAACGCAGTGACTGCACAGCTGACTTCCAGAGAAAACTACTGGGATACACTTGATGTGGGCAGAATGGATAATTTTGATTAATTTGCTTAGAAAAAGCATCCACACAAAACTTCCCCTCTTTCCATCACTCCTCCTTTCCCTCCCCTCCTTCCCCCTGCCCAGGGAGCTTCTACCCTTTTTCAAAGGGGACCAAGGAAAAATTCTGCAAAATTCTGCTAATGAAGTGTAAATAGTTCACGGTTATATACATCAATTAAAATTAATCTTCATTTAATAGGCAATTAGTTAGAGGTCTGGAAATAGTCCTAGCCCTAGAATGAGAAAGTGCTGTGTACGTGCAGGTATGAATGTTGCCTCAAGGGAGGTTGGATGAGGTAGTTTTAATTTAAAAAAAAAAAAAGGTGGAAAGTAATACAATACACAGTAATAATTTCCAGGATGGAGGATTTTTTTTTTGCCAAGATCAGATGGAAAGAAACTCATCCTGTGGGAAGTGGGGAGAGATTGTGGTCCCCTGTCTTATTCCATAGTTATCTCAGGCTGTCCCTTATAGCCACTGCCACCCACCTTGCCTTATGGAACAACGCTCTGCTAATTCCAGGAGGGTTTCTAGGAAAACCCAGCACTTGGACCTTTCTGGCCCAAGACCAAGCCAGCATTATAGCTGACTGAAAATAATTGTCTTCCTCAGGTGAAAGCAGGGAAAGAAACTTGTATTCAACCAATAAACTTCTTGGTGTCATCCTTGGGGTGAGGAATTATAGGATCTGAAAGAACAGATTTTAGATTTTTTCCCCTTGAGTGATCTGGAGTTTGCAGCTCTGGAAAATCCTGCTGACTTTTAGCATTCTCCATGATGTTTCACATTTGGTTCCAAAACGTGCTGTCACATTTCCCAGGTTATTTCTGTGTGCCCCTTGCCTCTTGTAATCGCTTGTGTGTTTTATGAGGGAGAGGGGGGAAAAAATTAGGAAGTCTTTCAGGTTGCAATACATCGCTGTAGTAAATGAGAAATCCGTGTAGTGAGCAGGGAAATTGCTTAAGCTGGCAAATTGCTGAAGTCCCGTGAAGGCATCGCTAAGTGTGGGTTCAAGAGATGATACAACTCATTGTATTCGGGAGCAGCAAGAGACTGCATTGCCAGCTTGGCTCCGAGAGCCTCCAGTGCTCTCATTGCTGGCTTAGCGTTCCAAACAGGCTTTAATTCCACTGTGTTCCTGCTCCTGATTGCCAGCTAATGGCTGCACTATTCCTACACCGGAGACTTCAGAACTGCGAGAGATTGCAGCTCATGAATGCACTCAGATGCTCAGAAAATACAGAGAGAGATCTGGGCTTCGAATTTCACGTGGGGAAATGTGGAAATGTGTAAGTGAGAAATCCAAAGTATTCTCGAGTGGCTTGCGCTAAATGAGTAAATTATACTTGCAAAATCAAGTAGTGAAGCTGGAGATTGCTGTTTAGAGGAGCTGTTTTTTCAAATGAGCTGTGTTTGTTATGCATTCATCAAATCCCAGTGCCCCTGGACAGTCAGAACGTGTTGTTGGCATAATAAAGTCTCTGGAGGGAACAGACATCCCAGTCTAAGTGGGACAGCCTGGACTTGAATCACAGCCACCTTCCCCATCTCAGAATCTGTGCCAGAGAAGTTCATTAAGGTTCCAAAATTCGGGTTGGTTATTTACAGTCCTCTTTTGGAAAAGCTTGCTTCCATGTTAAAAAAACAGCTCCAGCTCACCTCATTTGCTCTAAAGAAGGAGCAAGAAGCGCACAAAATTTCAGTGAGAGTGGTAGAAAAAATGGTTCTGAGAAGTTGAACAGCATTCAAAGAGCACCTGCCCAGCTGGAATTGCACTGGGTGGATCTGGACACCTCTTGGTTCAAGCGGTTCGAAACAGGTGGTAAAAGAAGAGTCCAGAGGAAAGATGGGAAGTTGGGAGTGATTGTGCTGGGTCCAGCACTGTCCTTGCGAGGAGACTTCTAAACCAGTGGCAGGATGGTTCTGGTAGACACCACAGCACTGGAGACGTGACACAGGGGAATGAATCTCTGTGGGAACATCTGTGTCACCAACTTCATTCGGCAACGAGCTTGGGAAAAGCAAAAATATCCTCCTGTCCCGGGCAAGCTGGGAAATGACCAGTGACATTGCCTAAGGTTTACAGAAAACCAGAGCCCTGCTACAACACAGACCTCAAGGGGAAGCTTTCAGTCCATTTCCTCTCAGGCTCCTCAGTCTCTTCTGAGTGTGGCTCTTGCACTGGCAGTATTTGCAGAAACGCTTCAGAAAACATCCCCAACACGTCCAGTTTCATCTCCAGATATAGATCAGGTTGGAGCAGGGGGGACGAGACCTGTCAATATCAGTGCTTTCATTAGATGGAAGTTTTCACAAGCATTTAACGTGTTTCCTTTGAAAAGCCTCAATAACAAACACTTGTCATCTTCCCCAGATGTTTGTCTAAGCAACATTCACAATATTGAGTTAAGCTGCAGTGACACTGCGGATAAAAACTAATGACCCAATGGGCTTTTGCTGCACTGCTTTGAACAGTGGCTTGGTTTTCCTTTAGGAAGGCTCAAGAATTATTGCTCATCATTTATTTCTCTCTTTTCATGTACAGCGATGAAGAGGTGAATAATGCTTCTCATTTATCTCTGTTTCAACAGGAGGGATATTCGAAACTGTGGAAAATGAACCTGTTAATATTGAAGAATTGGCTTTCAAGTTTGCTGTCACCAACATTAATAGAAACAGAACACTGATGCCTAATACCACATTAACCTATGACATCCAGAGAATTAACCTTTTTGATAGTTTTGAAGCCTCAAGAAGAGGTAATTGTCTCAATTACTCCATCAGTAACATACATGTGTTATACTATATACCTTTCCAGCCTGATCTCCTTCCTGCTCTGATTGTGTCATGTATATGAAGAGCAACATAAAATTAACCTTTCAAAGATATTTAAACTCAGAATCAAGCTGGGCTTGGACTTGTCACTGGTTTCTGAGTAAACTCCTCCATCCTGTCTGCATGCTAAGAGCCCCAGATGGAAGGTGGCGAGTCCAACCCGTTTTTCTTTCCAAAACATAGATTTGCCACCTGGAATTCTGCAGAAAGATGATCACGGACTCACAGGAGGCACAGTGGGATGTCACAGCCCATAATTAGCACAGATACCCATTATTCCTAACAAGTTGTTGCTACTCCACTTTAAAGACCAAAGTCTGCCTGTCCTGAAATATTAACACTCAGTGGTTAAGAGGCAGAAGTGAGTTTCTCTGTTATGAACAACTATAAGAATTGGAGTGGGCACGTTTGGAATTTTTTTTACCTCTTATTTTGTTTTCCTCAGAAGGATAATTATGGCCCGGTTTACTTGGATCTAATTGACTTGCAGACCAGAACAGAGAGGGGCAAAAAGTCACAAATTCCCTTAAGCACCAGGTATTCCTTTGCCTCTGGGAGGCAAGATGAGGTTGGAGAAAATGCTTTATACAGCAGTTGAGTTCCTGGAGTTGTGTTGGATAAAAAGCAGGAGATGTGGCTGCTGAAAGGCTGGAAAATAAACATGCCTCACTTTACAAATCCTGCCGGTGAGCTGTCACCTGGCTAACGTCTGAGTCACCAAATTCTCCTCGTGGTGCTCGAGTGTCTTAGTGA
This sequence comes from Sclerurus mexicanus, assembly GCA_013396755.1. NCBI lineage: Eukaryota > Metazoa > Chordata > Aves > Passeriformes > Furnariidae > Sclerurus > Sclerurus mexicanus. Next base: position 1,313,596 of record VWZF01006291.1, on the reverse strand, counting down.
GATTGGGAAAAGGAGAATGCTTTCAAAAAGTATCAAAAACCGCTTTAAATTATGTTTATTGCGTTCTTTTTCAGTTATCAGATACATGCTGTAGCTATATGCTATCAAAACTCGAGTGTGCTGGGTTTATAATCCTTATAATCCAGACTGACACAGGGCTTTAGATTCACTGTGGAGTGAGAATCTCTTCTCTCGTGCCTGTTGTGAAAGCACCTTCTCCATTTAATACGGAGGAAGGAATGCATTGTAAATATTTTTGTCAATCTACATGCAAGAAACACACAGACAGTAGTGGTTTCTTCTCACCATGAATTATTGGTGGCATTTATGCAATTTGCACGTTAAAACCTCTGATTCTTTAGAAAGGCTTCTGAATTAGACCTAGAAAGCATGTGCTTTTTACGCTGCCTGTAAAACACTCATTTGTAGACCGAAAACAGAAAAGAATTGATTTTCTGCCATATTCTCTTACAATCAGAGAGCTAAATACGAATTTAAAAAACTTCCGCTCACTGTGGATGTTTGTGTGTGTTTAATATTTCACTCAAACACAGCCATTTGTAAATTCTCCTCCAAGAGCACCCTTACCAAAGTACAACATCTCAGCCAGTGCAGGGCTTTGTCCCGGTCACCAAATCTTACCAAAAACATCCACAGTAAATGCTGCTGATGGACAGAAATGACTAATATTGCTCCATCTTCTGTCTGTCAACCTGAAAACACATGGGGGGAGAAAGGAAAATGAAAAGATACCTGCAGGAGGCCTCTTTGGGCTGAGATATGAGCACAGGGAGAGAGAAAGCTTTGCTGATGTTGGTGCTTGGCTGATTTGGAGAGCTATAAAAACATCAGGGCGCGTTGGTTCTTTATTCCCCGTGTTGTTACTGAGGGGTTTAGGCTTTACTGCCTGTTTTGTACACACAGATTATGGAGCTCAGTGAATCACGGTGCCCTTTGCTGTTTATGTTCCTTCGGTAGCCTCAAGTGAAAGCTACACACAGAGGTAGAAACTTGCCAGTCACGGGGGGGAATCCACAGAGTGTCTGTTGTGACTCCCTGAACATATTTCCTGACACGCTGCCATGACATTAATTCCTGTGATGTTCCTTGGCAAGCCTGGATCCTGGAAGCTCCCGGTGTCTCCAGGATAAAGGCGTTCTGAGAAAGGCAATTCAGAAATCGATGTGAGCTGGAGATAATAAGCAGAGAAGTTGTTTGAGATTTTATTGGCAGCAAGTAGGTTTTAGGATATCATAATAATCAGTAAAGCTGTTTTCAGAATCATCTTGGTTGGGAAAGCCCTTCAAGGTCGTCCAGCCTACCCTGTGCCCAGTGCTCACCTTGTCCCCCAGCCCAGAGCAATGATTGCCATGTCCAGTCATTCCTTGGACACCTCCAGGGATGGGGATCCATCACCACCCCAGGCAGCCCCTTCCAATGTTTAACAGCCCCTTTCCATGAAGAAATTCTTCCCCATGTCACCCCTGCCCCTTCCCTGTCCCACCTGAGGCCGTTCCCTCCCCTCCTGTCCCTGTTCCCTGGGAGCAGAGCCCGACCTGCCCCAGCTCCCCGCTCCTGTCAGGGGTTCAGAGAGCCAGAAGGTCCCCCCTGAGACTGCTTGCCTTCAGGTTGAGCGCCCCCATCTCCATCAGCCTCTCCTCGTAGGAACTACCCTCCAAATAACCTCTAAATGGTCCAGGAACCATCTGCAAACCCCTCAGTGGGTTTGGGAGCCACGCTTTGAAATGATGGGGGTGGGTGGAGAACAAAAGACCTCAGTAGGCATCCCACATGCTCCCTGCTCTTGCCAACCAGCAGCTTCTGCCCCCTCCCTGCTGTCCCCCCAGCGTGTGACCAGCTGGCCCTGGGTGTCGCAGCCCTTTTCGGGCCGTCCCACAGCTCCTCGGTCAGCGCCGTGCAGTCCATCTGCAACGCCCTGGAGGTGCCGCACATCCAGACCCGCTGGAAGCACCCCACGGTGGACAACAAGGATGCGTTCTACATCAACCTCTACCCAGACTACGCCGCCATCAGCAGGGCAGTGCTGGACCTGGTGCTCTACTACAACTGGAAGATCGTCACGGTGGTGTATGAGGACAGCACGGGTGAGTAGGGCTGGCGCTTCTGTTTGATGCAGATGTGAAATTCTGTTCGTCATAGCTGCAGCAGGTTTCCCGGGATGCAGAATAAAAGCCTCCTGTGAGGTGCAGCTGTCCCTCTGCTGCTGTGGGTTTTTGGGAGGCTGTTCATCCTCTCAGACCTGAAGGAGGCGACAGGTGGAAGCCCCCGGGTTCTGAGTGCTCAATCCCATTCTGCTTTGTATTTGTGGAACCGATAGCACAGCTTCAGACTGATCACAGAATTCCAGAATCACAGAATCCCAGAATAGTTGGGGTTGGAAGGGACCTCTGGAGATCACCCAGTCTAATCCCTTTCCCAAGGCAGGGTCACCCAGAGCAGGTGACACAGGACATGTCCAGCTGGGTTTGGAATGTCTCCACATAGGAAGACTCCACGCCCTCCCTGGGCAGCTGTTCCAGGCTCTGCCACCTCCATGGAAAGAAGCTCTTCTTCATGGTAAGGTGGCACTTGCTGTGTTTTAGTTTATGGCCACTGCTCCTCCTCCTGTCCCTGGCACCACTGAACAGGGTCTGGCACCACCCTCTGACACCCCCTGGAGATATTTGTATGGACTGATGAGATCCCCTCTCAGCCTTCTCTTTTCCAAACTACCCAGTCCCAGTTTCCGCAGTCTCTCCTCATCAGAGAGGTGCTCCAGACCTCTCATCATCTTCGTGGCCTCTGCTGGACATTCTCCAGTAGCTCTTGGATAAATATTCCAGACCAAACAGAAACAAGGAGAGGTCCTTTTCAGCCCACTCCTTTACCAAATTAGCATTCCAAAACACTGGGTTCTGTGTACACGTTCAGTTACAAAAATGACCGATATTAAAGAGACTTCATTTGTAGAGGAATTTACAAAGTAAATTAATCATCAATCATCTTATTAACTCGGCGTCAGGAAAGTAAGCAGGTCAGCTTTGATCAATATATATAGTCTTTGGATTTTGGGTTAGAGTGATGCCACTTAACTCAAGCTCTTTCTGTTTCTCATTTTTCGTTGTTAACACCACAAGAAAACATATTAGCCTATTTTTTTCTTGGTCGAGAAAGCTAATGAAGGTTTCCATCCTCACTGATTTTGTTTCAAAGCCCTAAAGTGAACCTTTCCTCTCAATGCTGAGTGCCCCAAGCACTGCACTTGCCCAGACCTTCCCCACTCCCACCTGGAGCCAGCCTGAGCACTTGACATTTCAAACCTCTCCCAAATCAAGGCTTGGTGGTATCACGTCCAAGGGTTTGGATTTGCTGAGCAGGAGGAAGAGGAAGGAGAGCACACTGGAGGTTATTCCCCTGTGCTGTTAATTATCTGGCAGTCAGCTTATTCAGGCTTTTGCCTCATCTTCCAGAAAATTAACTGCCCTTCTTCTCTCTGCTGCTTTGGTTCCTTCAGCACACCATGCCTGGGCTTTATCTTCACAGTAGGAAAGGCTGGGAAGTGCAAGGTCCAAGTCTCCTGTGACCAAGGGAGATATTTTAAGGCACACGGTAATTTCTATCCCCTAAAAGAAGATGGAGGTGGGTTGGCAAATCCTTTTTCTTTTGCTCTCCACCACACTTGCTTATAAATACTTTTGGTTGCTGGAAGGAGAAACAGCAGTACCCAGTCTGAGGCTGTGGAGGAGAGTCGAGCTCCCTTGGGTGCTGGTTTCTTCCTTCCAAATCTCAGCGTTCCCTCTTGGAGCTGCCTTTGGTTCGAGTGGCCAAGGCACTGCAGCTGAACCCTCGGAACAGCCAGCTGCAGCTTTGCAGCCAGATTTCTCAAACTCCTCTCCTTGTTAGTCTGAGTTGGAAGCATGTGCCCCGTTCTAATAATAATGAGCTCAAATTGTTCCATATTTCCCCAGCCTGGCTCCCAGCCAGGCTCCAGTCCCCCAGCAGCAATTTACATTTGAATGCTCACAATGCTTAATATTCTATATTGATTGTTGATACTTGAAAACCTGCAAAGAACAGGCCTGGCGTTGCAGGGGGAGGGAAAGATTAGGGTTTTATCCAAACACTCTGCCAGTCCTTGAGTGAAAGCCAGCGGTCCTCAACACAGCAATCCTGCACTAACCCCAGAAGAAACAGGGATGTTTTGTCTTGCCTTGTGCACACCCCTGGACCATTCAACCGAGGACAAATATACCCACTCCCAGCAGGAGAGACAAGACTTTTTTCATTTTAATAATTTGTGTGATTCTTGGTCAAGAAGTGCTCCTCGCCTGTATTCTCTCTCTCTTTATGCATACTTTTAAGGCAGCCTTTTGCTTTCACTCGGCAGGAGATCATGATTTTTTGTTCTGTGGGTAAATTGCATTCGTGGATAATGAGAAACAGTATAATCACACACCTCAAAGAGCTCTCAACTATCTTCCTTAGGTTTTGGAGGCAGTACAAATTACATAGGAGTGCTGAATGAGCTGGTGGAATTGCGTTGTGTTTAAACACTTGGGCAAATCTTCAACTGGTTGAGCTCCACTGACTTCAAATAAGGCACAGAAACTTGTGCCAGATGAAGGGAGAGTCTAAGAAATGATATCTACAGCTGTGTTTACAAATGTGGAGCTGAATCTCAAAATATTTTGTCCCTTTATAAGGTTTCACAGTTGCCGAGTGACCTTTCATTAGGCAGGAAAGGTAGAAGGAGGTTTCTTCACTTCTGTGTTCTTGTTGGTTGATATTGGAATAACAATTAGCTGCTTTTTGCAATAAACTGTATCAATTTAAACATATTACAGTGTGTTTATATTGCGTTACATCAACGCAAACACATCCTGCAGTCAGCCAGTTACAAACACCTTTCAGAATATTCAGATGCTGAAGCCAAGTACAACCACGCAAATGAAAAGCTTTAGTAATGTTAGTGAGAGCCTGGCAAACAGAGAGCCAACAATTACCCTTAGGGGATGTGAAATATGTTGGGAGCTGGTCAGAGACCCCGTTTCAGTGACCATAAATACTGGTGGCAAAGGAGGGTGGGGTGTATAATCGGCTCTCCTTTTGCAGGTCTGATTCGCCTGCAGGAGCTCATCAAAGCCCCTTCGAGGTACAACATTAAAATCAAAATCCGCCAGCTGCCCTCTGGCAACAAGGATGCCAGGCCTCTGCTCAAGGAGATGAAGAAGGGCAAGGAGTTCTACGTCATCTTCGATTGCTCCCATGAAACAGCCGCGGAAATCCTCAAGCAGGTGACGGGAACGGGGTGGCAAAGCACGGTCGGGGTTTGGTGTCCCCAAAACTGTCAGCCTCTCTCATTTGCTGGGATACGCTAGAAGTGAATGCGCTCCCAGTTAGGGCAAAGGCTTCTTCATGCCAGGGACAGCAGGTGCTCGAGCAGCCACAAGGCTTCAGGGCTTCCCAGAGCCAGAGGGGCCAGCAGCAGGACTGATGTCTCCAAAGGGAAGCCCGTGTGCAGCCCACAGAAGGAAATGTGCCCTTCTTTTTCATACGCAGGGTTCTGCTTGACTGGGGAGATTGTTGCATTTATCTTCGCTTGTCCTGGTTTAATCCGTAGAGTTTTCATTTCTTTCCCATGAAAGAGAATGGGAGGGCCCATTTCGGAGTGCTGGGCTGTGGGTTCTGTGGAGGTGTCAGGTCGGGCTCAGTGCCGACTGCAGGAACAACGGGGCATCAACTCACTGTGGGCAAACCTGACTCCGCACTCACATCCCTGTGCCAAGCAAGGTTTGGGCTGCTGGCACTGCCCCATTGCATTTCAGACTCTGGTGCAGGAGAGGATGGAACCGGGACGCAATCAGAATTAAAGAAACATCCTTGAAACTGGAGGAGAGGCTGTTGTAGAAGGGCTGAAACAGCCCCGACCCGGTGTCAGAGCTGAGCAGCCACACGAGGGAAGGACAAACACCACAAAGCCTGTAATTAATGAGCTGGGCTGTTCCCAGGGGCACATACAGGGCGGTGCAAATCAGGACTTACTGTTGTCACTCTGCTATGTAATTCTACACAATCAAAGTCTAAACCACTGGCTCCTACAATTTGTTAGCCTACAGGAAATAATTCCAACACATTGTCAATGCCATTTCCCTTTTCGCTGCAGCTGTAGGTGTGAGGGGTTGTTGTTTTTGCCGTCGATCGGTCTGATGGGAAAAACTGATCCCAGAGGGGTTCCACTGGCTGAATGCACAGACATGGGCTGTCCCATAAAGGTGCCTTTCTCCTTCCATCCCAGAACGTTCTACTGAAATATTTAAGCCATGCAGAGTAGCTTTCTGTGTCAAGGTTAGTAAGACAGCTTACTGCATTAGTCTGTGGAGCCTGAAACCTTCCTCTCCAGGCTGGAGGATCTTGGTCCTGAGAATATGGACTTGCGGGATGATGTCCTAAATCAGATGCAACACAGAGCAGCACAAGTTCCTGTGAGCTTGTAGGGTAAATTCACTGCTGTCAGGAAAGCTGATGGTTCTCTCAGTGCAAGTCACATATTTAAGCTACAGCAGGGCCAGAGGCAGGGAAGGTGTCGGGAATGTGATGGAAGAGCAAAGGGAGGGCAGAAGAGCTGCTGGCTCCTCACTCTGCTCCCTGCCAGGCTGTCCAAAAGCATTAAGACATGACAAGCTGCTCCTAAAAGAGATTTCTGGGGGAAGAGCTAAACACAACACAGATTTTCAAGGACCTGCAAGAAGAAAGTACAGATGTCTGGCAACACTGCAGGAGGCACAGAGCTTCAAATATGCCAGGCTGAGTATGGAAAAAAAACCCCAAAGCTGAGTGTCAAAGGAAGAAGAGGGAGTGTTAAAAGATGCACTCAGACAGGGCAAAGCAGCAGAAGAGTTTGTGTGGGATATGGATCAGGGAGACAGCTGACAGGCTGCAGACACAGATAGTGCTCTCCAGGGCCTTGAGAACTCGGAGAAGGATGGGCAATGACAGTGTGGGGGAAAACAGGAGGATTAAGAGAGGTGCACCGTGGATCAGAGCTGAGGGAGAGGAAACAGCATCAATATAGGCTAGAAAGAAAGGGAGAATGGCTTTTATACGAGGCAGTTCTGTGGCTGAGCACAGGTGCTGGCGGCAATAACTCAGGGGCTGAGACTCCTCACTGCCAAAGGCAGCTGTGAAATGTGCGGGCGTGGAGGGCTCTGGATTCACGTGGGACTCATTCGATTGTAGGTTACGTGAAGTGCCCTGGTTCACATTCTCTTCCCTGCACACACAAACCCCTGGGTAATTTTACCCTGAGTGAAAGCAAGGTATCAAAGAGAAATTATTTCAAGAAAACTCTGATATTAGTAGAGAATATTTTTTTCACTTTGCAAACGCTCTAATAGATATCACGGGGGGGAAATACATATTGTTGTTAAATTATACGAGATTCCTAACAGGAGTAGGATCAGTGTCACCTAAACTTGTCCCCAGACAACAATTTCTTGTCTGCCTACTGTATTTAAATAATGCAGTAGATGTTTAGCAACCCACGGGAGCAGGGGCTGCTGGTGCCAGCGCTCAGGGGGCACCAGCTGTGGCACGGCTTGATACCCAGGCAGGGAGGGCAAGGGATGCCCAAAAGCTCCTTCTGGGAGCAGAGAAGTCTGTGCTGGAAGGGTCACCCTGTGGAGCTGTGTTTGGGAGTGTGGAGCATCCTGACCCAGGCTGTGGGTCCAGGGGAGGTGACCCCTCCACTTGCCGCCTGCAGCCTTTGGTTTACAAAACAGCTCAAAAGACAGATTTCCCCTCTTAAAGGAGACCGGCTTTTGCTTATTTATAGCTTCAGCTAAAACACCATCGAGCCACATTTGCTTGTGCACAACAAGAGCAGGCAAGAATCAATAACCTAATTGAAACAAAATACAAAGGCTGCACAGAGCTGAATAACCTATTCCCCAAGCTCACACATTTCCCCCTCTCTCTGACATGCTGCAGAGTCCCTGACCATCTTAATGAGGCCTCACCCAGACCTGGAAGGAGCCAGAGGAAATTGTGATTATTATTATTATTAACTGCTGCCTTTCCCAATAGTCACTTTGAATTCTCTCTTGGTGTTATCTCACAAGGGTCAGTAACTCGGGGTTTTCCAAACCAGATTTCCCACACCAGCAGAGCTGATGGAAGGAATTGCCCCTGGTCTGTCACTCCCATCAGCCTGAACACCTCGGCTGCTGGAGCTTTAAAGCTTGTGAAAAAATAATAATATATCCTACACATACTGTATTTAGCCTGCTATTGCCTTTTTGTATGAGGAGCTCAGCAGAAGAGGTTAAGGTTTTATGGTTAACCTTCAATTTGTTCTAACACGCCAAGAGTTGACACAGACTTTACTGCAGGAACAGAAATTTCGTTGCCGCTAACCTGAAGTTACCTACTCCTATCTTCACACCTCTAAAATAAATTTTAGGAAGTGTGCTGTATATTTAATCAGGGTTAGGACACCACAGAGCATTCTGTAAAGATTTTTACGTTCACTTTCACTAGGTGACAGACGAGGAAAAAAAAATAATTAATTCAGTTCCTGCAGAAGTCTGAAAACTAGGTGTCACCATGGTGTGCATTCCTGGTACAGTAATAGATGTGAGAATATAAATCCTCAGCTTTTGGACACTTGGGAGGTGAGGAGGCAGAGGGGCTTTTATTCATTATGGTGCATCTTGCTGATCTCAGAGAACAGTGGTGGGACTAATTAATTGGGTATTGAAATGCATTTGTTTAATGGTCATGAAATGAAACAATGGCATGAGTGAGGAAAATGAAAATGAGTGAAAGCAAAGGACTTGATGCAGTTCCCACCGAGACCCTTCCCCATCATTCCAGTTCCAGCCCCCCTCGAGGGAAGATTGGCAATGGCTCTAAATAAGGCAGGGATTTTTTTATAAGCTGAACAAACACAAGTTGAAGCTGGGATATGATTCAAGCCAGGAAGAGGGCAGCCAAAAGAGATTTTTCAGACATAAGAGAGGATATTTTTATCTAGCTTCTCTCAGCTTGCCATACATAATCTGACCAGGGACACTTGTTCAGACTCACATTGTTGTTCATGACCCTCAGCTAAAAGCACAAAACTGCAAAAGGCAAGGCCCAAACTTCTGATCTGAAATGGGTAACTGGAGATGGAAATCTCCTTATCTTGTATTGTCCAACCATATCTGAGTTTGGCTAAAGAACAAATTCTGTACAGGGTAGATGGGTAGGAGACCCCCAAGGAGAATATTTAGGCTGATTTCACTGGTTTGCACTCATCTGAGTTCCACAGTAAGGAAAAGCTGTTATTGTTTAAATAGGACATTTTCTCAGGTGCATAATTGTTTACAAAATGACCCTCAAAGATGGCTAAGTCGGAATGCGTAATGAAATCTCATTCCAGTTTCCTGTGGGCAGCTATAAAAACATGGATGTTGCCTTTCCTTCTCTCTCCTGGGTTGCTGGGAGGTCACAGTATTAAGGTGTGTGTGCCACCTACAAAGCCCCTTCCAGCTGTCTGTGTCTCCAGATGTTCACTGAGTCACCATTAATATAGAAAATACAAAAGTGACATGTTGATTAAGCTTCCCTGGGCTGCTGCAATCCTTTATCTGGAAGAATTTCAAGGAGCATCTCTCCTGGAGCTTTTGGGTTCAGTGTCCTTGGCAATTCCTTCCAGCGGTTGCCTTTAGGAACCTGTGTCTTAGTTATGGCAGGTGGATCTCTGTCTTCAGGTGAAATTTGCTTGGGCTTTCAGGGGAGTCTGTTTCTGTTTGTTTGGGGGATTAATTATTTGGTTTGGGGGGGTTTGTTTGTTTATCTTGGGAGCTTGTTTGGTTTTTCCTGGGTTTGGTTTTTGTTTTGAAGGACGATCCCGTAGCATGACTTTCGAAATCATTATTTTTCCCAGCTGTGCGTGTGCCCTGCCAGCTCTGTTTATAGGGCATTACTTGGCAATCAATATTCTCATAAAAAGTTTTCATCCAAGGTCTGTTCAGGAGGCAAACCCTTGGATTTGAGAGGAAAGCAGCAACTGGGCTACTTTTGGTTCCCCAGTGCTTCCCAAACATCCAGGCTACACCCTTCCCAATCATTGCAGCAGCTGTATCTGTCTCCTTAATGCAAATTTGTGTTTTAAAGCACTGTAGGAATAGCATTGTCCTGGTTTTCCGTTGTTTTACTATTTCTGCATGGGCAAATGGATCGTACCTTGTGGTACCAGAAGTGCAATGGCTTGTCTGCTCTCCTGCCTCGAGCTGGAATCAAAGCTGTGAGGAATCACCAACTTAAATCCAGTCCCTTCCACCCTCCCATTTCCACTGCTTAGGAAGAACTCGCCTTCTTATTAATGCACCCCCTCGGACCAACTCCATGGATGCTCCCACATATCCCTAGCTGGGCATAAATAGGGCAGGAACATCTGCCTCCAGGATTGCTGCATCACTGCTTTCTACAGGTGATAACTCCGAGGAACAGACTAGAAGAGGATTAATAAAAATAAGAAATAAAAAAGGCAATTTTGATGTGTAAATTCAGCGGAGCATTTCAATAAAATACTTGCCTCCTGGCTTGACTTTTAGTGGCTGGAAATGGATTGGTTGTTTGAGATGAACACTGAGCTGTTTTTATTATCTACTGCAGCTTAGAAAGTTCAGGTTCTTTCTTTCTTTCTTCCTTTTTTTTTCCTTTTTTTTTTTTTTTAAATGTGAGGAATTGCCATACACAATCACTCTACTGATTTTCAGAGGCTTTTGCCATGAAAGAGAATTTTGGTGAGCCAAATCACACTATTTCCCCCTTTTCAAACAGCTTTCAAACAGCTATTCAGGTTCTGCTGAGAGTGTCCTAAAATAATATTAATGGCAGGTACTTCCATTACTCTGACCAAGACTGAATAAGAATTAACCTTTGTCTGTGTTACTGTCATGATAATGAATTCATCAGTAGTTTCCCAGCTCATAATTCCTCCTCCTCTTCCCAAGATCCCAGAATACAAAAGCTGCACATAAGCACTTTTCCTTACAAATTGTGTTGTCTGCTAGAAAATTCCTTTTTAGCACTTCAAAACTGCAGACTAAAGAATTTGGCTTTTAAAAAATCAGCTCCCTGTTATCTCTAGTAATTTTTCTTGTCCTAGGAGCTTTGCAATCTTTAATCTCTTTCCTGGGCAGAGGTGATAAAAACACAATTTAAATATAACAGAGTGGGGTTTTTTTGCTCCTGATGAAGAGTGCAGGGTTTGTTGTAGTCAAGTTTTCATGACCTGTGATGTGTTCCAGATTAACTGTTGCTTTTCAAAAGCCAGTGCAGGACACTGGAGTATTTCAGAGTAAAATCCACTCACCTTTCAATCTCTTCCCACAGATCCTCTCCATGGGAATGATGACAGAATACTACCACTACTTTTTTACAACTCTGGTAAGAAACACTGAAGATTTGGGGGTGAATTTTCTCTATTGCAGAAAAGACAACTGAAAATTCCCCCTTTTCCTGGGAGATCTGTGTTGCCATTATTCCAGTAAACCCCTGGAGAACGAGTGCTAACGCTCCTTAGTGATCTGAGGACCCACGATTTTGTCAGGAAGCTGTTTGATTGTGTCTGTGGGGCTGGTTAACACTGTGCAAATTAACTGCAGGACTGTGATTAAGGAGGAACCAGCAGTACAGGTGGATAATGAATTAATGGCTTTGCAACCCAGCTGAAGTCATCACTAAAATGTTTAATGTACTTATTAAATCATAAAAATCATATATGTATAAAACCACTCAGGAATTTTATAGTAAAGGTAAACGCATAAGTCTGTCAATACTTATTTCAGCACATTTCCCCTATATTTTAACTTATATGCTACATATAAATATAACTCAATTTATGCTTAAGTTTCATTTGCTTTGTAGACTAGAGAGACAGCAAAGAACTGATAGTGCTAGAACAGCCCTAGAGGGCTGGGTTTTATCCTGTACATTGGCTTATTCTTTATTTCCTTTCCAAATAAAATTTTATGTGGAAGTGAAAAGCATTTTGAATCCAATAATCAGTTCATCAGCCAGAAGAGATGCTCTGGCTGTTGGGAACTTGTAGTAGTTCTCTTTGAGGCCATTTTAGCGTCAAGGAAAATGTGAAAATTTAGGATTTACTGTGGAACTTACAGTTTTCTGCAATAAACTATACAGGAATCTACCATAAAATGGTACCCACCACCACCACCAATATGTAGGAGATAGCACAGAGCACGTATCAGAACAAGCACTAAGCAATGCTGGTAGTATCTCCTCCTGCAAATGTCTTGTTTTGATGCCTGATATATCCATTAGACATCCTGGCAGCAAGTCACCAGGGCAGGAGAAAAATGGGATTCATAAGTAGTAAAAGAGTCTCTCTCTCTCTCTTGACATCTCTTGGAATTTTCCTTCCCCAAGCTGTTGGTTTGTCAGAGCTATAAATTAGAATTAGATACTGCCGTGCAGGTTGGTTGCAGAGCAGGGTTGTTGGGGGGGAATTGATTTTGTTTCATTCCAAGAAGCAGATGTGTGGTTTGTCATCCATTAAACACGGCTTTGGTTTAGTCAGGCTTAAAAGTGGATTGGTCACAACTAGGCTTGGAGAGCGTTCACAGCACTTGGGCTCCGGATTGAAAATCCAACACAAGCTGGGCCCGGCGGTGCTGTCTTGCTTTTCAAAATGCTAGGCATGGGTTTGTTTGTTTTCTTGAGGACCTCTTTGCACTAGACCTGGAGCCCTACAGGTACAGCGGGGTGAACATGACGGGCTTTCGGCTCCTCAACATCGAGAACCCGCACGTGTCGTCCGTCGTGGAGAAATGGTCCATGGAGCGCCTGCAGGCGCCCCCCAAACCTGAGACGGGGCTCCTCGATGGCATGATGACAGTAAGTGAACCACCACAGTGGCAACAGTGCCTTGCTTTTATTCCACAGCAGCATCCCCAAGCCAGAATTCCTTTTGCTGGCTTCTACACGAGTGCCCCCCGAACCAAAGTCACCTCTGTGACAACCGCCCTCTAGAAACGAGTGACAGTTCTCCATCACAGGGCTGTCCAGCTGACATCATGCCTCTTATTGCTCTCAAAAATAAAAACGCTGCCTCATTCCTCTCATCGTGTTCTGCGTGGAGTGAGGGAAATGAGCAGGTGTAGGTGTGTAATGTGCAGGGAAAGGTATTGTACACGTGAGCTGGGAGTAGCATTTTGAAAGGGGTAAAGTGCCCTTTCTCTTCATTTCCATCTCTCCAGAAATCTGGCTTTTAAGACATAATTTAAAGATAGATGAAAGGTGTCATCAAGCCAGGAAATTAGGATTTCCTCCCTAGCACTCCCCCAAGAAGTCGAGGGAAGAATAGGAATAAGTACATGGACAACATGAGTCCATTCAATTTTGCAGGGTGAAGGGTTGCCATTTTTTTGCAGTAGAAGATGATATATCTCATGTACTGAGGGGAGTTTGAATTGATAGGAAATAGAGTTTATTGCAGATGATTGCAGGGGAAATTTTCAAAAATCTTAACATCCTGAAGGGGAATGCATTATGTGTGTTATCCGTAGCATTTGAAAACATTATCGCTTTTTGGGCAGTGACACTGTGCTCACTCCCTGCAAGGCAGGGGACAGAGCTCTTCCTGGGAACTCCTGATGGGAATTCACACACAGATCACCCAGTTGTAACACTTGGGAAAACAAAGTTCTCCCCAGACTCTTCTGCCCTGCTCCGTGTCTCCGACTCTTATCCTCTCCTTTATGTCTCCATGACCTCTCAGTGTCCTTGGTGCTCTGAAGCAGCATGAGCCCCAAGGAAAGCATCTTCCCACTTGGCTGTGATCATTCAAATATTCCTAGCAGGCTCTTGTTCGCTTTGGTGGAGAGCTGCAACACTGCTTTATGTCACTGGGCAATAAGGCTGTGCAGGCTGCACAGTCCAAGGAGATCAGGATTAAATGTTAATTCAGAGTTCGTGCTGTCGTTTGCCCTGATGTCCCCTTGTGAGGACCCAGCAGGACATGACCACGACAGTTCTGAGTTCCCGTCTCACTCGAAGCCCAAACTGCACACGTGGTTGTTCTGTTGGGATCTTTGGGATTCTTTGCAGTGATTTAAGTAGGATACACAAGCTGGAAAAACAAGATCCAGGGCTTATTCTTGACCCCTTTCACCTTCCACACAATACAGACATCAGGGTAAGGTGATTGACTTCGGAAAACGAGGTGACCTCTTGCACCAGGCATGGCCAAGCCCTAAAACAGAGCAGCAGTGAGGGAAGAAATGAGTCTCCAGGCCTGGGACACACACAGGCTGGAGGGCAGTGATCATGCAGAATTCAGTCCTGAAAGGGCTGTGCCCAGCCTGAGGTAGAATCAGCTCAGCTGGCATCAGTGGGAATATTTCCATTGATGTTGAGGGATTTTGGATCACACTGAGTGTACTTGGAACAACTGGCTGTTTTAAGACACTTGCCAGTGAGAACAGCTGTTATTGTCTCCCCCTGCTTGACTCAGCATTCCCAATGTTTTCCCATGTCCCAGTTTGCTCCAATTGTGGGAGCAGCATTTTGGGCAGATCCTGACTGGCACATTGAGAGCGATTCCTCCTCTGCACGATATTAAGATTAATCCCTACATTCAGATACATCTGACTGCCAGCAAAAACCTTCAATGCTGATAAGAGTGATGCTGTTGTAATTTAGGTAAATGACACAGACAGAAAGTGAAATGTATTCTTTTCCAAAAATAATTGCATGGAAAAGAAATAAAAAAAGCTCTGCGGATCCTATAACTGCAGAATTAGTATTTTTATTGCTTTTTAAGGCCTTTGCTTAATTATTCATTAGCTTTACAAGAAAGGTAAGCACTTCATTAAGGGAGGTGTGACCATTCCCACTTCACACACAAGAGCACAATGAAGGTGAAGGTGACACTTCCTGAAACTTCCCAGTGATAAAAGGTAACAGGGTGTGTGATCTCAGTTTGAGGCCATGTTTTTAAAGCAAATAAACCCATTCTCAAGAGAAACACAGAGGCACAAAGAGCACCCAGTAATTTTAGTAAGTAAATCTATCCGGTAATATTTAAGTGCCTGAGGGCTTTATCCATCTGCAATGAGAATTTAGATATATAAATCCAACTTAATCCCCAAAAAGGACACCACAAAAGGACAGTTCACCTCTCCCTAAGACAGCACAGTGGATGTGGCAGGGGAGCAGCCCAAGCCAGATCTTGGTGGGGCCATTTCACATGGAAAAGCCAAGGTCCTGGAGGGCAGTAGGCACTTGGAGACAGTAGATACCTGGCTGGTGGGATTGGTTTCCCTGGGAAACGGGACCTGCCTAACCCATGGGGAAGGAGGCAGTCCCACGAGAAGAATGGTGATGGGGAACTCCTGTTGGCCCCCCACACCTGGGCTGCTGTGTCACCTGGGGCTTCCTAAAGCTCCTCTCCAAGCCACAGAGCTGCCTGTGCGCTCCTTCCTGCGTTGGACCCACTGACCTCTGCCTTCCTGCAGCTGCCCAAAGCTCACCTGAAAATGCCGTGAAATTCATATCAGCTGGAAATAAAACGGATTTCTGTTCCAGCTTGCCGTGGAGAGCCCCGGAGTGGCGTTTGCTGTGGCAGCAGCCCGGGTCAGGGGTGGTCAGCAGGGACACCGGGATGTTCACTGGGGCCACCCTTTCTGTTTCCCCGCAGACCGAGGCGGCTCTGATGTATGATGCTGTTTACATGGTGGCCGTGGCCTCCCAGCGTGCCTCCCAGCTGGCCGTGAGCTCCCTGCAGTGCCACCGCCACAAACCCTGGCGCTTCGGACCCCGATTCATGAACCTCATCAAAGAGGCAAGTGTGGACCGTCTGCTCGTGGTCAGCAGGAGCCTTCCTCCCTTCCCCGCTCGTGTTGCTGCTCCCTGCTCCTTGTCACGTGCTGTGCTCTTGGTCCTGGTGCTCAGATGGGAAGCTCTGCCTCGCTTTCCTAGCAGAGAACGGATTTACAGACACGAGGCTGTGGCTTCTGTTCTGGTGGAGGCTTTATTTGGTCTTGCCAAAAAAGAAGCTGCTAAACCCCGGGTGTGAGGAAATCCCAGCCTAACACACCGTGACGCTTCCCAGGGTTTTTTGCTCGGTTAATGGTTATTATTGATGTTGATAATTTATAAATATATGGAAGAACTAACAAGAGCAATTCTAGAAATGGAAAGAAAAGCGAGTCTGTAGTTCTGTCCTTGCTTTGCCATGTAATTCCAATTGTTTTCCAGATTGTTTGATCGGTAATCAATACCCAGGGAACAGTGCAGGCAGTGTTTCTAAAGAAGGAAATCGCATCCTGAAGCACTGCACTGTCTCATAAGAACCCAGGACTGAGCTGGCTTGATCCAGAGATGTCCCAAAAAATACCCACTTTAGCTGAAATGCCTCCACTCTTCCAAAAATTCAGGTTTTATTATGAATTTCAAATGGAAACTTCGCCTTTGGGGAGGAGTGTGGAAATGAGAGTTGGAAACCATGTGGAGCATCCTACATGCATTTTAACTTTCCCCCCCATTTCCCAGTCCTTGGCGGTGGGATTCCTACCAGGGCTGCATTCATTAGCACTGGTGTGGGTGGAGCAGGACCTGTGGGCTGAGGGACAAGGTGAGTGCTGGTGGCACGTCAGGGCGAGCACCTGAACGCAGAAATACGGCGGGAGCAGACTGAAAGACGAGCCGTGTGGTGGCTGCAGGACGTGTTGAAGAGCTGTCATCGCCTTCTCCAAGCCTCTCCAGGCGCAGCTCTCAGAACTGCCACGGGCGATGTACGACGTGGTGATTCACCGACAGGGAAAGCGGCAGCAGTCACTGAAACTCCACGCCGGAGGGTTTGAGGAGCTTCAGAACTTGCAGGAACTTTTAAGGTTTCCTGGGCTGATCCCACAGCGTGGGCAGCAGGTGAAACCCCACCTGCAGAGAGTCCAGGGGAGACACCAAAATGGTCAGAGGATGGAGCAGCTCTGCTGGGAGGAAAGGCTGGGAGAGCTGGGATTGTTCAGCCTGGAGAAGAGAAGGCTTTGGGGTGACCCAATTGCTGCCTTCCAGTGCCTGAAGGAGCTACAAGAAAGATGGAGAGAGACTATTTCCAAGGGCCAGAAGGAACAGGGCAAGGGGGAATGGCTTCACACTGACAGAGAATTCCTTTAGATTGGATATTAGGAAGAAATTCTTCCCTGTGAGGCCCTGGCACAGGGTGCCCAGAGAAGCTGTGGCTGCCCCATCCCTGGAAGTGCCCAAGGCCAGGTTGGACAGGGCTTGGAGCAACCTGGGCTGGTGGAAGGTGCCACAACTGGATGATCTTTAAGGTCTCTTCCAATCCAAACCATTCTATGCTTTTCATGTAAGCCTCTCCCTTTACAAGTATAAAGAAAATATATACTCAATCCCAGTACTCAGGGGCCTGACTTAAGAATTCAGGAAGACACTTTGAGATACTTTCCTCAAGCCCTGGTAAAGTTTATTGTTGATGAATTACATGATTAGGTTCCAACTCAGCTTTCATTATGTCCTGTAACGCTTAACATGTCACCAGAAACATGAAAATCGCAGTGAATCCCACGTGTGAAAGCGTGAAATCTCCTCCCTGTGTTCCACAGCCGCACAGTTCCCCACTGCCCAGAAAGTTCTGCTTCATTTCCCTTTGT
This sequence comes from Sclerurus mexicanus, assembly GCA_013396755.1. Lineage (NCBI taxonomy): Eukaryota > Metazoa > Chordata > Aves > Passeriformes > Furnariidae > Sclerurus > Sclerurus mexicanus. Next base: position 1,295,912 of record VWZF01006291.1, on the reverse strand, counting down.
TAATTGACGAGAATTGGGCAGCTGCTGCTCTCTCTGTTTGCTGAAAGGTCCCCTAACACACCCCACACCCCTGGTTTCCCTGGCAGCCTGGTGGGATGCAGCTCTGATTTCGGAGCAGCGATGCTTTCCACTGTCTTTGCAGGCAGCTGCTTTGGGACTCCTAAGAAAAGCTTGGAAGTTTCACCATACAGCTCAGAAGGCCTGGGATGGGTTGTTCCCAGCTCATGCCTTCCTTGGTTTCTTAAGGAAAACTTTTGTTTCTGCTGAGGAAAGAAACATCCCCTGCCTGTCCAGATGTGCTGCACATACAGGCTCCACCACTGCCTTTAAGTCAGAAATAAAATTACACTCACTGCACTCAAACCCAAAATGCTCCATTTTTTTCAGAGTCAATAAAATCGATAAAATAAAACCCAGAAATCCAGTTTAGAATTCAAATGGTATTTGAAGCGTGTGCCTCACAATTAGGGCCTGAGAATGCCCTTCGATATTTAGCTCTTCTGGCAAACACTCCCTGGCTCCTGTTTGGAATTTAAATAACATTTGATGTTCTAAGCGAGACAAAAGGCCATATGCACTTCTCTGTACCTTAAAATATAAGCATACACCTTGCAGCACCTCTTCTTTCCTTTTTCTTGGTGTGGAGGTAGGAGCTCCAATTCCTGCTTTTAAAAGTGAGATGCGTTTCACCATAGATACCTCTTCTTCCATTCCAGGAATAACATGTTGGGTTTTTATTCCAGATCATATCACGTTAGCAGGGAAGCCAAGCGTGTGATATGTAATCAATAAATGGGAGCGTTTCATGGCAGCAAATCACCCTCTGTGGAGGAATTGATCTCTAAAGATCATATTTTAAAAAGGCTCCATCTCTATGAATAAGAGATGGGGGTCACGACAGACTGGAGAAGAGATATTATGGAATGAAGTGCATCCATGTGTACCCTCTCCTGCCATCTTAGTTATATCAGTGTAATAAATAATAAATAGCCCTGCAAGGGTTTCGCTGTTTACAGTGGAGAATTTTGTGTATTCTCAAATCATTAAGATGGAAAATCTCACCGTAAGTTTGCTGCATTTATGCCTTTCCATTCTCATTTTACTTCAGCGTGTTCCAAATTCCTGCTGTATTTCCACAAAATTCCAGATGCCCCAGACTCGCCTGAGACATGTGGTGATAACAGCCCAGCATCTCAGATTAAACCCTGCAGATTTGGGGCTGGAATTTAGATTTAACAGGAAGGGGAGACACCAGTCTGGGAGTCTGCTGATTTTTAATGCAGCTTTCCTTCTGTCCTCTGTCTCCAACAAATTAAATGAAGCAAAGAGTGATGTGCAGCAGAAAAGCCTGTAATTTAAAATTATATGGCTGACACACATGAAGGAACAATATCATCATTTACTGTCAGCTTTTCTTGTATCTTTGAAGAACTTAATCCAATGTGGGAGCTCCCAAAAACAGATTACCAAAATTGTCTGCGGTTTGAAACCCATAAAACACTTTCTTTAATAGATAAGCACCAGCTTTGGGGATGAAATGGGGGCTGGATGAGAGGCAGGTGGATCTTTGAAGGAAACCTGAAGGAGCTGGGTGGGAAGATTACAAGATCCAGATAAATTGTGGAGATGGTTCTTGTTGTTGATCCTGCTGCCCTGAAGAGACATCCCCCAGCGTGGGCAATTACCCTGGCTGTGCAGTGATGGACAGAGCCCACCTCCTGGTGCCAGCGTTTCAAACAAGTGATTGCACTGATTTATTAAATACTGCCTGCACAAAAACGCGTCGTATGCTGTGCTTCAGACATGAATGTGAGGCTCAGGTGCACCTTGCTCTACAAAGCTTTTATTGGATCTCTGGGACCGGGTGAACCTTCCCTGGAAGTCTGGGTTTAGAGCCATCCTTGTCATGCCAGCACCACCTGTGGTAGTGGCAGTGCTCCTGTTAGGAATGATGCACCTTATTTCCTTGAGAACGTGTGTCTTCTTCCTTGGGCAATGCAGAATGAGCAGGGATTAGTGAAACAATTCAGCGAAGTCCAGGACATTAAAAGTCCGTCGCTGGTGGGGGACATTTAAGCCCAACATGCCCAAGAAACCAAGCAAGGGTGACAAAAGCTCGTCCCTCCCTGGAAAAACCTGGATTTCTGGGCGCTGAGTGACAGGGGCAGGTTCTGTCACACAAGATTGAAGCGTTGAGAAAGGCTTGGTGATTTGGGATGGGCAGGCAGCCTCCTTCCTGAAGAACACTCTGGGTGCTCCTGCTCAGCACTGAGTGCCAGTTGTTGCCCATTTTTCGTGGAGAACTGGAGACACTCCGAGCTGGGGCAAAGAGGGTCATTGCAGTGAGGCTGGTGGGTTTAGGTTGTCACATTCCAGACCCACAGCTTGCACTGCAGAGCAGACTGCTTGTGTAATTTCTTAGTGAATTCTTATGCGGTGCAAAACCTCCCCGTGTTTGGGCACATAGAGTACATATTTTATCCTCCCTTTCTCTTTATTCAGCCTGTCTTTTTTATATATACAGTACTAGACATATGCAAATCAATATATATAAACTGCAGCAAACTTGTAAACTGCAAACATATTGGAGTTGAGGTTGAAGGAAGTGTTTTGTTTTTTTTTAGGAAAGTAACAAAGCCACATATGCTTAAAACAATATTTGGGAGGGATTCAATGCTGCAGTTAATTTAAAATTCAACAGTGATTGTGGCTCCAGAGTGGTTGCTGCTGATTGTTACAGGGCAGGGTGTTGTGTGTTCACACAGGCACGCTGGGATGGCCTGACCGGGAGAATAACCTTCAACAAAAGTGATGGCTTGCGGAAGGATTTTGATCTGGACATTATCAGCCTCAAGGAGGAAGGAACAGAAAAGGTAACCACGTCTCTGGAGAAAGAAAAAACATGACAGAAAGCTGATTTGACGAGGGCATGGGAAATTCCGCTGTCCTCAGCTCGAACCTCCTGTGCTTGGGGTAAAACCCCACTACTCTCAAGATTGTTTGAGTCAAACAGAGCTACTAAGATTGATTTTTTTCTTTTCTTTTACAATGCATTCCGGGGTGTGAGATAGGAATATGGGACTGGCAACACTTATCTGATGGAAATAATAAGTGATCATTATATTCAGTTCTTGCTGCTGCAGCTCAGGGTGTTCAATTCATATATAGAGATACATTTATATAGATATAAATGATAATCCAACGGCCACAATGCTGGTTGATAATTTCTGCTGGGTTAATTGAGACTTTGACTCTAATTGCTCCCACACAGCTCTCCAGACGGGTTCTCTTTTCCTTGTTAATGAAGCCCTCTGTTTATTTTTCCCCACACCAAGGCTGCTGGCGAGGCTTCTAAGCATTTATATAAAGTGTGGAAGAAGGTTTGTACACAGACAGGTGACGCGAAAACCCTTTGGGCTGGCTCTGCAGACTCAGCCTTTGGGTTTTGACAGTGACTCTGGTATTGCAGTTTAGAGACAACAGTCTGAAAGCAGGAATTTCTCTGGTAGGATGAGCTAATCTAACTGGGGAGTGTTAATTATTAGTTTATTTACTGGGGGCTGTGCTTTTCCCTTCTCCAAATAGAGGCTGCAGCAAAACCAGTCCTTTTCTCAGCTGCTGTCCTTCCTGATTCACCTAAGATTCACCATGAGTGGCAAATTTAGACTATTTTGGAGGTGTATTTGGACTGATTTAATATGCAGGGCTGGGGGAGTTTTGCCTCCCACAAAATGTTCAGGGCTGGCAATGTTTGAGCAGTATTTCCTCACAATTTTGAGGAGTGTGTTATTAGCTCATTACAAAAAATAATACAGATGATTAAGTGGGTGCTGTCATTCACTAACATATGGAAATTGGAACTAAGCTTGTTTATAAAAGATGGAAATTACCCCAGGAATCTCATCCCTCTTTTAGCGTGAGGTATTTAGAGTGGGAGTCAGAGACCAGCTCCATGCACTGGTCCCCTCTGGAGTTACAACCTGTGGTTGCTGTGCTGTAAAGAGAAGGTAAAAACTACCTCCCCCAAGTCTAAAGTGCTCTGCAGACACGAGACAGGGATTTTTTATCATGCTTAGAACTGTATTCTGTGCATAGTTCCCACAGACCTCATTATTCCTCACCCCTCCCTCATACACAGTTTAAAAAGGTTCAGGTTTGGTGTTGTTTTTGTGAGGGATTTTAATGCTCCAGAGTAGACCATCCAACAGAGCTCTTTTTGTGTTCTTATAAAGCACAAACATCCTTAATAACCTTGTTTCAATCTCCAGTGGATCAGGCTAAGGCACCAAGGCCCCTCTTTCCCTCGTTACTGGTGAATAGATCATCCTACCTGACATGCAGAACCAATCTCCCTTTTGTCTGTAGGCAGTTTGTGTTATGCTGGATTGATTTAAACCAAATTACAGTCGGTTCAGAGCGCAGACTTGCTGAGAAGGGCATATTACACCTCTCCGACTTGTCACTAAACTGCAGTAAATCCTCTGGATTCCCCATAGTGATGTACAACCTTGACCTCGTTCTCCCTCTGACCTCCCCACCCCTCTAAGCGAGGCTGACCTGCAGTGTCATCCTCTTATCCAGATGTGGACTGGTCTCCTGGTGTGTTTTGTGTGCGCTGTGGGTGTGTTGCTCAGTGTTCTCATGGGTGTTCTCCTCCTCCCTGCTGCCAGCCAACAGGAGCATCTCGGTCAGTAACAACGAGCAGAAAGGCTCCTCCACCCTGGTGCAAATCCAAGGATAACACCGGTTGTTTGTTTATTCCTGGCACAGGCTGTCATAACATCCAACCTTTTATTTCCTGTGTGCTTTCCAGATCAGTCTCCCAACCCTGATCTAGTTTTGGAAACGAAGGGAATGATTGACAAATGCTTGACATTATTTTTTTTTGCAATGGCAGGGCTGTCCCCATTAAGCAGAATTTGGGAGGAAAAAGTTTGTGAAAGACACCAAAGGGACACAAACTCAAAGTTTGTTTGAAATGATGAGTTATTACCCCAAATCCACACTCAGCAGGCACAAACTGCCTGAACCAGCCCCTTGCCTGGAGTGCTCTCACATCAGCTCCCAGCCATGCTGTGTATGTAAATACCAAAAGGCAAAAATATATATAAGCAAATATTTATCTCAACAAAGCAACTTGGTTATAATTTCTGCCTCCACAAGGTGTAGATCCAAATCCACTGAAATCACAAAGATCTTTCCCTTGAAGCTTTGGCCTGGGCATTAAATACTGGAATTTTTCACTGTCTCTGGGGCTAGAAAGGAATTTGCCTTTGGCTACGTATTTGCTGAACAAATATTGCTCAGTGTGTGAAACGGTATCGCCTCTGTCATATACAGTAGTCAAGGCATGACAGAATAATCTTTGCTAAACCTGCTGAAGGCGCAGCAGAAGCCAAAGGCCAAGTGCATCCATCAGTCTGCTTCAACATATTTACTCAAGCTTTTAGTCTGTTGTATCAGCACAGAGGTCTTGCTGTATCTCTCAGCTCTACCATTTACAAAATTTAAAAAAAAAATCATAAAAATAGGCGTTTGACTTTTTTTTCTTAGCAGGAAACCAAGCCTACATGTTCCACTTCTGCAGCAAACTGCTGACACAGCGCTTTATTGGCAGTCCTTACCCCCTAACAGCTTCTGCATTTGCGTTTTGCAGTCCATTCCCTGGGTTTTCTGAATGTGGTGTCGCTGCCTCAGAGCCCAGGGCTGCGGCTGTGCCCCTTCTCCAGTGTTGTGCCCCTTCTCCAGTGTTGTGCCCCTCGCTGTGGCACCCAGAGCCACCGAGGGGAGTGTTTGGGGACACGCCGGGGCCTCTCACCCGCTCTCCTCTGTGCAGATCGGGGTTTGGAACTCATACAGTGGCCTTAACATGACCGACAGCAACAAGGACAGGTCCACCAACATCACGGATTCCTTGGCAAACCGGACCCTCATCGTCACCACCATTCTGGTAAGGCTGGCACCAGTGGCACCTCCACCACCTCCACCCTGCACACCGGGATCGTTCTGCTCCACACCAAACACTGCTGTGCTAAACCAGCCTGTTTCCAAGCAAGTTTTTTTGGTTTAGACTCAGAATCGACGTAAAATCTGTCCACAGGATTGATTCAAAAGTCCCCCACTGCCAGTGAAAGGCTCCCAGGAACCTCCGCCTCCAAAATTGCTCCAATATTTCAGAGGCAAACCCCGCGTACTTCTCCTCCCAGAAGAATTAACACACACAAATGCTCGGCTCTGTAGTCAGCTCTTACACATCCTTCTTTTTTTTTTAACTGAAAAGGAGACAAATAGGACTGAGAGAAAGCAGCAAACAGCAGACAGGCAGGTTGAGCTATGCCCTCGCTGTGATGAATGGAAAAGATGCAGCTGGGTATTTCTGCCTGCCCAGTAATGCCACCTCTCTCAATTACTCTGCCTGATTCCTCAGGAGGAGGGAGGGAGCTCAAAGGCTCCCTTCTCCACTACTTTTCTACTGCCAGGGGCCTTTCGCCACATTAAACTGCAGAAACCTGCTTGCCCAGATCTTTTTCTATCCAAAATGCTTTTAAAAGGAAAAGCAGCAAGGTGCTTTGCACTCTGCCTGTGCTGCTCTCCGTTCCCTTGTGTGAATGAATACCTGTTCCATTCACAGGTATTTGCTACATTTGAAGTTTTTTTATCAATAAAAATTTATTTCTCACAGAATATAAAATGTTAGGTTCCCCTTATGGTTCTTTTTCTGTTACTTAGGCTTCCCTCTCCTTCACTATCCCTTCCTGTCCCTCAGAGTGTGACAATGTAGGGTCCTAATCTTGGGGCTGACTTTGGAGCTGCTAAGCAGTAATTAAAGCTGAAAATTAGGGCCCTTATGCTTATGACTAATTCATTCAGTGAATTTGTTAACACACATAAAAGAGCTTTTTAATGGACACAGTAAATTGCTGGTTTCCATCCACTTGCAACTCATTTAGAAAATAATAACATAATGTAGAGAAACTGATAGAATCTAAACCAAACCTCATTTCTCTTCCTGCATGTCTACTGTCTTTTCCTATAGGAAGATCCCTATGTTATGTACAAGAAGTCTGACAAGCCCTTGTATGGAAATGACAGATTTGAGGGTTATTGCCTGGACTTACTTAAGGAGCTGTCAAATATTTTAGGCTTCATCTATGAGGTCAAACTAGTTTCTGACGGCAAATACGGAGCCCAGAATGACAAAGGAGAGTGGAATGGGATGGTCAAAGAACTCATAGATCACGTAAGACTGAGCCCTTCTCTCTTTGTTCTACTTTCACCTGTGGTATTTTGTAAATAGCCAGCCCACTGGAGATCTTTCCTTTGGTTTTCGTATTTTAGAGCCACTTTATTGCCACTCCTTTTATTGTATTGTATGGTATTATATGCCACTTTTCAGAGTAGGAACATCTGAACCCACAGTTTGCAGGTGTGGGGGGAACCTCCGTCTGGAACAGATGCTGAGCTGGCCCTTCTTGCCCATTCCTTGGATGCAAAACCCACTGGGGGAGCCTGAACTTCCATCTCACTCCTGCCCTGTGCAGCCTCTGCTCTGCACACAGGGAAGTCCCACATGTCCCTCCGCCTTGCAAGAAGAGCAGACAGAGTTATCATACCCCCCAAATGCCCCAGAAATGTTACATTTCCTTGTGGGCTTCGGATTTTGAGTCAAATCTGGTTTATTTTTGAATCCTCGGGGGACAAATGGAGGGAACTGTAGTGTGTTTGCTGAACATGAAAGAGAATGAGTGTTTTCCCCTTTGTGTTTTCAGAAAGCTGATCTGGCTGTTGCTCCTCTCACTATTACCTATGTAAGAGAGAAAGTGATTGATTTTTCCAAGCCCTTCATGACGCTGGGAATCAGCATCTTGTACCGGAAGCCCAATGGCACAAACCCTGGGGTTTTCTCCTTCTTAAACCCTCTTTCTCCTGATATTTGGATGTATGTCCTCCTAGCCTGCCTCGGGGTCAGCTGCGTCCTCTTTGTCATTGCAAGGTAAGTCCAAGGCTTGCATTTGGATGCATCCTCTTTAACCACCTCTCCTCCCCTAGGTCTTGCGTGGGCTCTGTGGAGTACAGAGGGTGTAAAACTGTCCTGAGGGGTTTATCCAGTCCTAAAATACAATATTCTGCAAAGTCCCTTGGTATTTTCACATCAACACTGCTATCACTTTTATAAGTTGTGATGTGGTGAGGTTTTGCTTTCCTCAAGGGCTGAAGGAAGAGAAATATGTGATTTTTGTTGGTACACCCCAGCAGGCCACCTCTGGAAAAGCAGTTTATATGACTTGCACTTCTCCTTTCCACTCACAGTGCACACAGTTAAAAGGTCAAAAAAGAGGATGTGAACATATTTATGCTGAAGGATTTTAATTAGTTCAGCTGATTGCCCCTCCCCCCCTGTGTAAATA
>VWZF01006291.1:1200407-1287472 GCA_013396755.1 Sclerurus mexicanus | reverse complement strand
CCCCCCCCCTTGAAAATGCAAGATAAAGCGACTGGGAGCCTGAGGGGACAATCTCAAGGCGAAGCACACACTGGGGTCACTCCTCTTGCCACTGGCAGGTTCAAAACCAGCAGGAAATAAGCACGTAAACACCACTTTTCCAAACAAACCCCAAGCTTGTAACTCTCCCCAGAGTTTCTGGACCAGGGGACACTGGGCCAGCAGAGAACTCTGGTACTGAACTTTACCTTGAAAACTCCAGACAACGGATGTGGTTTCACAACCTGGGTACCAGAGCCTTCCAGCGTCCTCAGAGATCGTGGCTTTGAACAGGAGCGAACCAGGCGTGAAAGAAAATGAACTTAGAAACTTGTCAGAGGATGTTGGCCATTTCAGGAATACTTTTTTTTTTGTACTCCTGACAAAAAACTCCAGACGCAGAACTGGTGTAATTATTCAGATGCCTTGGAATCTCATTCCCAACTGTTTTATTTATATCATCCTAGCCTTCATTTTTTCCTTTAATAATATAAAAGTGCACAGTTTTATTAGGGCTTTGGGTCGTTTATTGAGGATCTGTAACTAAGCCTTTCCTCACTTCTGTTAAGTGTTCTTTTCCACAAACAACAATATATTCCACATTAATAAAGTATAGGGAAAATAGCTTGAGAAAAAGTAATGTATTACTGGAAGTCCACACATTCTCATCACAGCAAAAATGGGAGTGGAGCACTTCTCCTGTGGGGAAGGGCTGAGAGAACTGGGATTGTTCAGCCTGGAGATGAGAAGGCTTTGGGGTGACCTCATCGTGGCCTTCCAGGACCTAAAGAGAGCCTGCAAAAATGATGGAGAGAGACTTTTTACAAGGGCTTGGAGTGACAGCACAAGGGGGAATGGCTTCACCCTGAGAGAGAGCAGGGTTAGATTAAATATTAGGAAGGAATTCCTCCCTGGGAGGGTGGGCAGGCCCTGGCACAGGTTGGGCAGAGAAGCTGTGGCTGTCCCATCCCTGGAAGTGTCCAAGGCCAGGTTGGACAGGGCTTGGAGCAACCTGAGCTGGTGGAAGGTGTCCCTGCCCATGGCAGGGGTGGGACTGGATGGGCTTTAAGGTTCCTCCCAACCCAAACCATTCGGTGAGTCTCTGAAAGCAGCAGAAATGCTGCAGTTTTTATTGCAAATGATGGCACTCAACTTTAAGAAACCAGGAATAATATCCCCATTCTAATGTATACATACATACACCCGATTCAAAGGTCATACAATAGCTGTAATCTGAACCATTAATTCTAATCACATAGCACACTGGCCCTGCCTTTTCCCATGTGAGCCAGGTCAAATGAAGCTCTTTCTGCTCATCCTCCAATTCTCTGCTCTCTTTTAATTGAGACACAGCCCTGCAAACCCTTTGCTCACACGAGCAGATCTGCTGGGAGTGCCTGGCTTCAAACACACGTTTTGCCCAGGGCCCACTGAACAACCCTTGTCCCACGTGGCCAAACCTCTGTGAATGCTTTGCTCATTTCCAGGTTTTTAAGCCAAAGTAGAGATGTTTGTGGGATTGGCTTTTTTTCCTTTAAATCATTGAGTGTGTGAAGAAGGAGAAGGGAATTAGAATCCAGTTGACAAGGCGGTGATCGGTCAAAGGTTGGACTAGATGATCTTAGAGGTCTTTTCCACCCTAAATGATTCTGTGAATTAAAGGAGGAGGGGCCATGGGTTAAGTTGTCAGTGTTGGCCCCGGCTAAAAGAAGAGTTTATCCAGCCCTGGCAGCTGTGGGGCTGTGTGCAATTAGTCATGACTTCCCACAAGCTCTTAGTGGCTCAGTGTGCCATAAATAATAACTCCTACTGTACTCCAATCATGATCTCATTCATGACTTACATTAAATCTTCTCGGCTCTGACAGATTGACTTTTCTGCTGTTGTGTGCCAAGACCGAAAACATCCCGCAACCCTCAGAGCAGTGGAAGGGTTCCCCTCGGTGCTTCTACTTTTTAAAATAAGGGCATTAATTTTGCAAGAATAAATAGGTCTCAGAGTCCTTGGTCTGCTCGCAGACACGTGGCCGGGAGCAAAGCAGAGGGAAATGCACCGTGCTCACAAATCCTTGCCTTTGGAACTGTTTGCTTTTCTTTCTTGGTTGTTAAATACCACCCCAAACCACCGAGTGGACTTCGGGGAAATCCAGCTGCGTTCTGCTAAAAGGCAGTGATTCCAGGAGAAGCACAACCGAGGAATCCCACTTTCCCTACAGATCTGTGTCTGCTGGAGGGTTGTGATCAGCAGTTGAAGTCAATTTGTGTGTCTGTTTGCTTTCCCTGCAGCTGGAGGATTTCTAGGGATCTTTCCCATGTGGATTAACTGATACCTAAGGAGCTGTGAGCTCATCCTGCAGCTCCTTTCCTGGAGGGGCTGTTACTGCAGTGCTTCACAACACGATGACCTCCAAGGCCTCTGCCTATTCATCAGACATGGCTAAATTAGATGGCTAAAATTAATGGCCAATTAATGGCTACAATTAATGGCCAATTAATGGCTAAAATTAGCTAAATGGCTCACGTGTCACAAGAGGTACAGGCACCACAGAAATAAATGAAGTTTGCATCTCATTCCCATAACCCACCTGTTCCAGGAAAAGAGGAAAAGAACATCCCAGTTCAGCAGAACGTTTAACACCATTTTCTGAATGCTTCGGTTTTTTCTGGCACAAATGCCCTTCTTGAGCTGATGCCTAAAAGCAGTGCCTTGTTAAAATGCAACTGCATAGGGTGAAGGAGTACACAAAATTGTGTTCACGTGTCATGTCAGTTTAGATTTATGAATTTTCAGCTAAGCCCTTCTTGCTGCCCACACCTACACCTGCCCGTGTCTCCAAATACATCGAGATTTCCTCAAGGTTTGCAAAGTCTTTAGCAAACATTGGTTAGATTGGTTTTAAGAACCTCAGCAACCATCCACTTTTTAGCACTGCCACAGTAAATTAAACAGTTAACTGCATTTCGACATCAATTCATGGAAGACAAATACTTGGGAATAATTTTCACAGACTGCGATAATCTTTCTGTCACTTCTTTTGACTTTCCAGCAGCTGGATAATTCCTCATTTGTCTCTGAGCCTTGTGTAGCCCTGGAATAGTTACATTAGTTTTTAAACTCAAACACTGAAGTTTTTAATCACTGTTGCCGGTGAATGAACAAGGTGTTTTCTGCCAAAATTTCCTGCTAATGCCATGTCAGCTGTGCTGCTACGTCAATGAAGGCAGAGCCAAGTAGCTGAGGTGAATAATGTCACAGAGAGCCTGTGTTAAAGAGGTGCTTAGGTGACCTTGAGCATCTCATCTTTGTCAGAAACCTCAGCACAGCTACTGCTGAAGAGGGAGAAAAGCTTGGGAAAAAGGCCAGGAAAACAGAAGGCCTGAGCAATGAAATAGAGCTGAATGGTAAACCAGCCTCTTCAGGCAGCCCAGCACAGCAACGGGGACACAGGCAGAAAATCAGCTTTTGTTTCGAGGTGAAAAAGAAATATATACCCTAGTAACACATTAAAATACACACCCAGAGCTGTAAAAACCTTTGCGGTCTGGCAGAAAGGGTTTTGCTGCCAGAATTTCACTGCCACTCTCTAGCAATGGCTGTTCTGCTCTTTCCCCGGTGGAGATGTTTGGGTCCAACCTCCTGGATGTGGTGCTTCTCCGAAACTCTGCAAGGTCCCAGCCTTGGGTTTCCCACACAGGTCAGGCAGAGTTATTTATTGTTCTCACTGTCCTGTGGGTGGGACCTGTCCGCTCCTACGGCTTTTGGCAACCTACCGGTCCTAATTCTGGGGCTCCTGCTAAGGCTGTGTTTCCCCAGGTGTGCACGAACTGAGCTGGGAACGATTTGGTTATCACACAACACCTGCTCCCATTCTTCCTGCATAAATCTGACACGTGTAACTCGGTAATTGCTTTTCTTTCAAGGGGTGTGTGCAGAACTGTTGTGTCTTGAACCTGCAAACTGCGCCTTTTGTCCTGATTTTTTGAGACTCTCGTTCTGGTGACGGTGATATTGTGCAGCTGATGGCACCCTGAGCTACACTCTGCTTCAATTAGTGGGTTCATTATTACCAGAGCTCATTACTTCAGCTGAGCAAACCGTGCATAAACTCAGTGCTTATTTATATTGTTGGAACAGTAATTAGAACGTATTGGCACGGCGTTGTCACTGAAAGCTGCGTTCCTATAGTACCTGAGGAAGCACGCTTGGGAAGCCACAGCAGGCAAGGTGCCCTGGGGAGAAACAGCCCTTCCCGTGGTTGTGCCAGGTGCTGTGCAGGGCAGGAGGGGCACGGGGTGTACTTAGACCACAGGTCTCCCTCCCATTGAAGGCAGAATTCTCTCCCAGCAATGACAGCTGTGTGTCCCCTTGGCTTTGGGGCGCTGCAATCGCCCCCAAATGCCTTCCAAGGCGGGCAGAGCTTTTTTTCAGGGAGAGAACGTCCAGCATCCAGCATCTCAACCACAGACAGCTCCCGCTGGCTGCTCCTCCAGGGCTGCTACTCCTTCCCAAGCTCCTAAATGCTTCCCCAAGGAGCAGCTACGTGGCTTCCAGTTGTCCCCCCAGCCCTGCAGGTGCCTGTCAGCGGAGCAGGCAGGGAGCTCCTGCAGCCTCCCCCTTGAGGGCTTTACCCTGAGGAGAGTGGGAACGGCCCTGTCCAAGATCCAGGAGCGTGCCACGGGCAGGGGATGTGCCGAGGACACCCTTTGAGCCAAGGTGTCCTTGTCCTCGCTCCGTCCCTCGCCGTCCCCGCTCCGCGCGGTGCTCAGCAGGTTTGCCGTGTGTACTCGCTGTTTACGGACTGTTTCTGTTGACTGCCACAGGTTTACACCATACGAGTGGTATAACCCCCACCCGTGCAACCCAGACTCAGATGTGGTGGAAAACAATTTTACTTTACTAAATAGTTTCTGGTTTGGAGTTGGAGCTCTCATGCAGCAAGGTACACCGGTTACACTTCGTTATCGCACACGTCCCACAGTCTGCTCAAGGGCTTCTGTGCTGGTAAACTCCACCCTCTGTAATTGCGACATATACTGTAAAACCTGATCTCAGGCACTCAGAGTAGAAGAAAGGAAGAAAAGGATGTGCCACTGCCACCGGGAGCAGGCAGAGGAGGGGAACCTGTGGAACCCAGAGCAGGAGGAAGGAGGGGAAGCTTCTGAGAGAAAGGGAAGCAGAAGGGGCCACATAGGAGTTTCTGGGGCTGAAATGTAAAATAATTGCAAGAGGGATATGAAGTGCTTCGTGCTGGAGTTGAGTTTATTGGTGTGAGAGGTTTGGCAGCAGGAAAATGTTGGGCTCCATCCTGACAATAACAGCCTTAGCCACCCTAGATAAACTGTCCTATCTGCCAAACAAGGAAAGATGCTCTTTCTTCAGAAGGGTTGTTAAGTTTGCTGCCGCTTACAAACATGTTGTTTAAAACCAAACCCGAACCCTCTTTTTTATGGCTTTTCTGCAGGTATGAGCCCCATCCTTCTCTAAATGCATCCAACCCTCAGAGCCTTAACCCAGTCACAAGTTGCTGATGATTTTGGAAACAGCTGGCATTTCACTCAGTTGGCAAGGAAGGGCAGTGAAGTTTATTCCAGATGGGAAGTCAAACAGATATATGTTCTAAACACACTTGTTTGTGGCGTTTATATTCTAAAGGTTCCAATTAAATCACTATTCACCAAAACTGGGCTCCACTGAAAAGAATGAAAATATTTTCTGACAAACATTTCAAGTTGAATCAAAGCTGAACAAAAAAACCCAAACCACTCCATGACAACAACCAAAAAAGACAATCCAGAGGAAAGCCCAGCAGTACCTTGGTATTAAATTCCTAAGCATTTAAGTAAGGAATATAAAACCATCTCTGCATTCATACAGGTACAGTTTATTCTTTCCTCTTTAACAGACATGAGTAGCAGTAAAAAACCCAAACGTGAGGAGGGTTTTTTTCCTAGCTATGGTAGAGAAGAAGGTTGGTATTGTACCTGAGATGCACTTGCTTTTAGTGGTGCACTAATGTATTGTAAGGACACAGAGCTTCCCCACAGAGAAGGAGGTTGGATGAAAGAAGAGCATTTCTGTATCGCTTTTTCGTCTTGTTTTCCTTCCAATTTATCAGCAAAACACAGGCTGAGGTTTTACAGTATCGGGCAGGTGTGTGTATCTAACTGTGATTGCCCTGTGTGTGAAAGTGCCCCAGGATTTTGTGTTTCCATGTACTGCCTTTTTTGGAGTTTACCATCATCCACAGCAAACTGTGGGATGCAGTGTCTGCTCGTTACCACTACCTTGGGTACATGACAGTCAGCCCCAACCAGACTCTGCTTGTCTTTTAAGAAGATTAAAACCAAAACGAAACAAAGAAAGAAAGAAAGAAAAGGAAAGAAAGAGGAAAAAAAACAAACAACCCCAAAACATTTGTAAGGCAACACAAATGTTTCCATGTACAAACTTGTGGTGCGTGTGATTGTCTGTGCATCATTGTCACTGTGAAGAGTTTGGACATGATGGGAATGGTTGGGAAACTCTGCGTCCAGCGTTGGGCTCGTTCCTGTTGGCAGCAGCTGCTTGTTGTGCTTGATTGGAAGCCACTTGTTTTTAAATTTTAAAATGTGATGATCAGACTTTCTCTTTTCTACAGAGCGTGAGCAAAGTCTGGATCAGGATTGGCTGTCATGTCTGCCATAAAAAGGCACTAGAGAGACTTCAGCAAGTATTGTCTCTGCCCCAAGTCTTGCTAGCAACGTTTTTATTTAGATGCTGCTTCCCCTGTTTTCCCCCTGGAAGTCTCAGATGTCTTATGCATATTCTGAAAGCATCCAAACAGGGCACATTTCATCCAATTCATTCAGAGAAAGGATCACTTTCAGAAAGGAAAGCTTTGCCTCAGGGCCCCAGTTCAGCCAGGGAATGGGGCAGACCAGGAGCAGCTGGTTCAGGAGAGTGTGTAGGGTGAAGTGGGTGAGCATGGGGCATATCCTGGGCTGATCCCACAGCAGGGGCAGCAGCAGAGGGGGGGATTCTGCCCCTCTGCCCCCCAGGGGAGACCCACCTGAAGAGTTGCTCCAGCCCTGGGAACAACAGCACAAGGACCTGGAGCTGCTGGAGAGTCCAGAGGAGGGACCAGAGATGCTGCAGGGCTGGAGCCCCTCTGCTCTGGAGCCAGGCTGGGAGAGCTGGGGGGTCACCTGGAGAAGAGAAGGGTCTGGAGAGACCTGAGAGCCCCTTGTGGTGCCTAAAGGGGCTCCAGGAGAGCTGGAGAGGGACTGGGGACAAGGGATGGAGGAACAGGACACAGGGAATGGCTGCCCAGTGCCAGAGGGCAGGGATAGATGGGATATTGGGAAGGAAATTCTTCCCTGTTAGGGTGGGCAGGCCCTGGCACAGGTTGGGCCGAGAAGCTGTGGCTGCCCCATCCCTGGAAGTGTCCAAAGCCAGGTTGGACGGGGCTTGGAGCAACCTGGGCTGGTGGAAGGTGACCCTTCCCATGGCAGGGGATGGAATCCTCCTTATATTTTAGGATATGCTAATGCTTTTTTGCTGGAACTGAGGCCCTCAGGAAGGTGAACGTGAAATAACCGTGGGAGTGACCAAAAGAGATGCTGGGCCCCCTTGGTCCAGCGGGGAGCAGGGTGTGCTCTGCTCCTCACCAAACAGCCACTCACTGCATAATTAATAGGCTGAGGGCTCAAAGCTCAGGTGAACTGGTTGTGTTGTGCTGCTTTTCCACAGACACCGTTTGGCCGTAGGAAATCGCAGGAGGTTTGGTGTCTCCCCCCACAAGGGCAGCACCCATGGCTTCTCCAGCTCCTCTCGTGCAGCGCTGACAGATTCCGTGGCTGCAGGTTTAGGTGCCTGCAGGGTACCTGCTGTTGTGCACTCCCAGGATGTGTAGGTCAGACTTGGGTGTTGCATCAGGGTCCAAGGGCAGCAATTCTGTTGGTGTGGCTGTCTAAGCTCAAAAGCCATAACAACCTTCCCGAGGACCTGCATCAGCACTCCTAGAAGCCAGCTCGTGCAGGTCGACCCCAGCTTAGAAACACACCACCGCTACAAAACACAGCAACAACACAAAAAAGAAAAAAAGAAGTGTCTAATCTGAAAAGCAAGAAAGTACAGCAGATCACAAATATAAACCCAGACAGAGCTACAGCTCTGGAAACAAGGACATTGGGAGTCGAAAATTTGAAGTGAGAGTTTCTGCTTTTAGACTGCTCTCACACTTTGGCAGCTTCGTCAAACTCCTCCAACCCTGGGGCTTTGCTTAGCTTTGACTTTAAGGACATGCCTGTGTGCTTACAAAGCTAAGTTAAGGGTGTTTGCTGCTTGTTTGAGAAGGTTTTACCTTTCGGCCTCTGCCCCCCAAAGTCACGTTCAAAATTTTTGCAAAGTCGGAAAATATTCTCTGCAAGGTGTTGAAGTTTCTTGCGGAACTCATGAAATAGCTGGGGAGAGATAATACATCGTGTTTTTCCAGTGATAAAAATATGTTTGTTACATCAAGAGCTTTACTGTGCTGAGATCTCCCTTCACAGGCACTTAAGTATTTTCTTAAGTCCATCCTTCCATCAGGAGAATAATTATGCAAAGGCTTAACTTTGAAGTCAAAAGTACTCAAGTGGCTGCCTGAGAGCTTTGCTGAACCAGATCCTGAATCCCACACAATGGGTGCAGTTCAGTGGGGCTGCACCTAAAAAAATGAGCACAAAATTTGTATCAGAATGCTTAGAAATACAAGCACTCCTGTGCCTTGAATACAGGTTATCTGAGCTGTTTAGAAACACTTAACACCCACACGTGCTGCTCTGTGGGGTTTTATGACAATGGCACATTTGAACAACGCACCTCAGAGCCAAGGCAGCTTTTTACTTGGAAAACTCGGAGAATCTGAGACACTGCTTGAGGATTTAATATTTGAACAGCAGCAAAACAGGAGGTGCGATGTGCGGGCAGATCTGCTAAACCCTTGGCAGCAATAATGAGTGTTAAATACACTGCCCAAAACTCTGCATCGCCCTGGAGATCCAAAGGATCCAAAGTCACCCTCTGAACTTTCAAATGGGAGGCTCACATTTATAAAGAGAGGGTTTTTGGGGTCGGAGCTGAGGTTCACGCGGGTCGATGAGTTCACTGGGGCTGTATTGATCGCCCTGTCTCTGCTCAGATATGTCAATAGGAAGCACAGGGTAGGCTTCTCCTGTAAGGGATTTCTGTCAGGAAGCTTGGAAGCAGAATAGCATTCTGCTAAAGATCCCTGGTTCAAAAATTGATTACAGTGCATGGGCAGAAAGGGATTCAGGAAACAGAAGTACTAGGATAGCCTGCTGGGCGTGGAAGAGGTTCATATCCCACTGCTGGTTAGCTCAGGGATGTAATGGGGCTTAGACCCAAGGATAATTCCATTTGTCATGTGTCATGGCATACATCCCCTTCACAGTGTGTTACCATTATAAATGTCAGCTGTGCATCTGTGAGATTATCGTTTAAATCATTTTATCATCCTACAGCTCATAAAAGCATTCTGTGCCTGAAAACAGTCTGTGGCATCAGGAAAGGCACCTTTCAGCATCATTTTAACCTGATTGTTTTGGTGGTATCGTGACAGGATCAGAGCTGATGCCCAAAGCTCTTTCTACCAGAATAGTTGGAGGAATATGGTGGTTTTTCACCTTAATCATAATCTCATCCTATACTGCCAACCTGGCTGCCTTCCTGACCGTGGAGAGGATGGAATCCCCCATCGATTCAGCAGATGATTTGGCAAAGCAAACCAAGATAGAGTACGGGGCTGTTAGAGATGGATCCACAATGACCTTCTTCAAGGTAAGATGGCACCAGCCAGCCCTGGCCACTCGGAGACTCCCGACGCTCCAGGATAAATGGTGAGGAGGAAGCTCAGCACTTGGCAGGATTAGCAGAGTAGGTAAACACATCATTCGCCCAAATCCATGGTGGATCCTCCAGCAATATTGAAGATGGGAGGTTTTTCCCCCAAAACACATGGAAGAAGAGTCTGGTGCTGACTGCAGAGAGGGGAAGCCCATCTGCCTCCTGAAGGGAGCCTGGGGATATTCTCCTCCAGGTTGCTTCGGGGTGGCATCTCATTTTCTTCCAGCCACTGGGCTAAAAAGTGGCTGGAAAATTCTGCTTCGCCTTCGGAAAGTCACATTTGCACAGTGATAGTACTGTTCAAATACAGCTTTGTTTGTCCTTTTTTTAAATGCTCCGTGGTCAATATTATGCAGACTATCAATACAAGGACCACAAGCACACACACACACCAGTAAGTAAAGGACACTTTTCTGTGGCTAATTGCATTGAAGATAACTGCGTTCTTTTTTTTTTCTTTTTTAATTATTAATATTAATTGCCTGCAAAATGGATAATCTCATAAAATGTCAACGAAAAAGCCGGCAAGCCATAAATATAGAAAACGTGCAGACAAACCCTGTGACAGAATTAATGAGCAGCCCCATCAGCAGGCTCAGCAGGGAAGTTAAGCACGGGATGAACCAGTGTCAGGCTTGTCCCTGGAGCATCTGAGGGTGGTGTTTAAAGATGGGCAAACACGAAGGGCCTTGGAAGGGGATGAGACACGGGGGGAAGCAGCAAGTGGGGCAAAATGGCACGAGCTGCTCCAGCCTGAGCCCCTGCCCTGCTTTAACCACAAGCCCTTGGGAGGCAAAGAGGAATAAGAGTCACCCAGAATGTTTCACATCTGATAGATGTGAAGGTTCTGCAGAGGCCATGAAGATGATGAGGGGTCTGGAGCACCTCTCTGATGAGGAGAGACACTGGGAGCTGAGGCTGGTTAGCCTGGAGAAGGGAAGGCTGAGAGGGGATCTCATCAGTCCATACAAATATCTCCAGGGGGTGTCAGAGGGTGGTGCCAGACCCTGTTCAGTGGTGCCAGGGACAGGAGGAGGAGCAGTGGCCATAAACTAAAACACAGCAAGTGCCACCTTACCATGAAGAAGAGCTTCTTTCCATGGAGGTGGCAGAGCCTGGAACAGCTGCCCAGGGAGGGCGTGGAGTCTTCCTATGTGGAGACATTCCAAACCCACCTGGACATGTAATATGGTGCAGTTTGGGTGCTGGTGTGACTCTGTGCCCTCGTTTTCCCTGCCCAGAAATCCAAAATCTCCACGTACGAGAAGATGTGGGCGTTCATGAGCAGCAGGCAGCAGACGGCCCTGGTGAAGAACAACGACGAGGGCATCCAGAGGGTGCTCACTACGGACTATGCCCTGCTCATGGAGTCCACCAGCATAGAGTATGTGACCCAGAGGAACTGCAACCTCACCCAGATCGGGGGGCTCATCGACTCCAAAGGCTACGGCGTGGGGACCCCCATCGGTAAGGGGCTTCCTGGCACAGCGTCTCCTTCAGAAGCTGAGTTGGCCATTTGATCAGTCCAGGCTTCTAGAAACAGGACAAGGGGGAATGGCTTCACAGTGACAAAGCCAGGGTTACATGGGATATTGGGAAGGAATCCTTCCTTGGGAGGGTGGGNGGATCTCATCAGTCCATACAAATATCTCCAGGGGGTGTCAGAGGGTGGTGCCAGACCCTGTTCAGTGGTGCCAGGGACAGGAGGAGGAGCAGTGGCCATAAACTAAAACACAGCAAGTGCCACCTTACCATGAAGAAGAGCTTCTTTCCATGGAGGTGGCAGAGCCTGGAACAGCTGCCCAGGGAGGGCGTGGAGTCTTCCTATGTGGAGACATTCCAAACCCACCTGGACATGTAATATGGTGCAGTTTGGGTGCTGGTGTGACTCTGTGCCCTCGTTTTCCCTGCCCAGAAATCCAAAATCTCCACGTACGAGAAGATGTGGGCGTTCATGAGCAGCAGGCAGCAGACGGCCCTGGTGAAGAACAACGACGAGGGCATCCAGAGGGTGCTCACTACGGACTATGCCCTGCTCATGGAGTCCACCAGCATAGAGTATGTGACCCAGAGACCATCCTGTGATTCTATGAAAAAGAGACAGAAAATCAGTCTCTCCAGTGCCAATTTATTCACATGCACACAGCACAAAAACCTGACACGCTTTTTAGTTCTCTGCAGTTAGAAGCTCTCAAAAAGGGCACTGGATACGCCAAAGAAGGTCTACTGGAAAAGGTTCAGAGAGATTGGGAGTCTTCAGACTCTGCTTAGTCAAAACATTGATGTTTTGCAAAACCTTGCAGTTGGTTCTCACTGTTCTTCTGTGTTGCTTTAGGGCCGTGAAATGAATCAGAAATTCATCTCCTCCCATGCATCTCTCTTTGGGCTGCATATAGAATTATAGAAAGGCTCGGGTTGGGGGGGGACATTAAAGACCATCTTGTTCCACCCCTTGCCATGTGGAGAGACNTATGAAAAAGAGACAGAAAATCAGTCTCTCCAGTGCCAATTTATTCACATGCACACAGCACAAAAACCTGACACGCTTTTTAGTTCTCTGCAGTTAGAAGCTCTCAAAAAGGGCACTGGATACGCCAAAGAAGGTCTACTGGAAAAGGTTCAGAGAGATTGGGAGTCTTCAGACTCTGCTTAGTCAAAACATTGATGTTTTGCAAAACCTTGCAGTTGGTTCTCACTGTTCTTCTGTGTTGCTTTAGGGCCGTGAAATGAATCAGAAATTCATCTCCTCCCATGCATCTCTCTTTGGGCTGCATATAGAATTATAGAAAGGCTCGGGTTGGGGGGGGACATTAAAGACCATCTTGTTCCACCCCTTGCCATGTGGAGAGACACCTTCCACTAGACCAGGCTGTGGACCTGGTTCATCCTTTGCTTGGTAGAGCAGATGTAAACAAGGGAGAAACACCCCTGCACTTTGAACTGTCATTCTTTCTGCTACCCATAACTCGGACAGATTGTCACAGAGACAACTTCTAAAGCATATTTTTCCCACTGGCTGTGTGAGAACAGCCTTCACGCCCCGAGGAAAATGATACAAAAGCTAAAATCCCAAAGAAAGACAAATGTGTGACAAGAGTTTCACTGCAGTTATAAAGCTGCGACACGTTAAGGCAAGAACAATGAAGGAATAATTGGAACAGATGGTAATCCTCAGAGAGAGTGCATCCATTGGAAATAACAGCTGTGAAATATATTTATAAGATGTTTCTTGTATGATAAATGCACCTTTGTTTTTTCTTAAGGAAGCCCAGCAAAATTCAGGGGAATAGATTCCCCCAAGCACTGTGGAATAATTCAGAACCATCCAGCATCTTATTAAACAACCTGATTTCACGAACAAGATAAACCTTCCCCTATTCAGGTGGAGCCCAAAGGCTGTGTTGTTTTTTCCATAGCATTCAAGAGTATTGATTGCAGGGGCTGTATGGAAAACAAAAGACATAAAAGTTCGGTTTTGACCTTTAACACTGAAGTTTCAGCAAGTCTTAACTGGTCTGCAATCATTCCTTCAGGAGAATGCACAACCACAGGGTTTGCAGCACCAAAAATGCCTTGAACTCTAAAATTTCCAGTGAATGAGCCGAATAGCATTAAATGGCTCCCAGAGAAACTGGAAGGAGAATTTTTGAAGATTCTCTGAATCCAGTGTCTCTGTCAGTGCTGATGCAGGTAATTCCAACACTAAAGCTATTCCCAGTTACTTGTGAGAGCACCAAGAAGGTGCATTTCTTGGCCTAAGAGGTAGTTTGTTAATAGCCCAGAGGCCAGGAATGGTGTGCTGAATATTCAGAGAGGTGTTGAGACGAGTTTCCGTGTGGTTTTGGGGCTCCCCAGTACAACACCACCAATCCAGCACTCCAGGCACACTTGACAAGCTTTAAAAGCACAAAGAAATACGGATGTGCCTGGTACCCCGAAGATGAACTGGGATAGTCCTGAAGGCAACGCAAACATCACGAGAAAGAATGAACGTCCCCACAAATCCTGCGTTGTGACTCCGGCTGCTCCGCTTTACCCAACAGCTCTGTCCCTTCAGACAGGGGGAGATGGATGAGTCCCACGGTCTGTCAGGGCCACAAACCTCTCCCGAGGTAGAAACCATTCTGCTCTCTCCTCTGCAAGGCACTGCTCTTTTCAGTGGCAATAATTCACTCCTCCGCGTAAAGCCAATTGTGAAGGTGTTCCTGGTTTGTTTTCTGCTGCCTTATTTTTGGGTCTTTAACAGCAAGCCTACAAATCATCTCTTCTTAGAGCAGGTGCATTTTCCTTTCGAAGCTGGCTACCTCGAGCAGTGGCTGCTGAGTGCTGGCTTCCCAGATGGATTTTGGACGGTCTGACACGTGTCTCTTGGCATCTGCGGGCACAGCATGGCCTGGTGCTGGCAGTAGGATGCACTGAGAAGCAGCTGAGTGTTGGCACAGCAAATGGAGAACTGCGATGTTTCTCATGCTGATTCTCCTCAGACAGGGCTGGAGGCTGAAGGAAATGGAAAGCAGGGAGGGGCACTTGGGTTCATGGTACAGTTGTCTTTAATAACGCCCTGCATGGCAATATAAGGAAGAAACCTGAAGCTGTGAGGCTGAATTTCCAAGGCTATGTTGATGCATAAAGACACAACAGTGGTGCCTGAGTGAGATTTTCTAAAAAGTCTGCGTCTGTGTGGACCTCACAATCCTTGGAACTCTGGCACATGATCTGTCTTCAAAGTTTGATTACCTTGATCGGGTTGAGAACTGCAGCAGCTTTAATTTGCAGCAAAATGTGACTTTTTTTGGTGAAATGGCAGTTTAAGAAAATCTTAGAATCACACAATCCCAGAATGGTTTGCATGGGAAGGGACCTTAAAGCTCATCCGGTGTCACCCCTGCCATGGGCAGGGACACCTTCCAGCAGCCCAGGTTGCTCCAAGCCCCATCCAGCCTGGCTTTGGACACTTCCAGGGATCCAGGGGCAGTCACAGCTTCTCTGCCCAACCTGTGCCAGGGCCTCTCTACCCTCACAGGGAAGAATTTTTTCCTAATATACCATCTAAACCAACTCTCTTGTCAGTTTGAAGCCATTCCCCCTTGTCCTGTCACTACCTGCATGGTCCCATTAATGTGCTAAAGGAGAGGAAAGGATGAATAGAGTCAGCTACATGGACAAAGGGCTTTCAACACTATTTCAGCCCAGACACTAAATGTTTTCAGTTGTAGGAAGTCCAGCATGGCAGGATTTGGGGGCCTGTGGAGCCAAAAAGACTTTCATAGAATCACAGAGCCATTCTTGTACCCCTGTCCTGCTTGCTGTCATAAACCCCTTGTCCTCTAGGGAAAAGTCTCTCTCCCAAACACAGGCTGCAGAGATTTGGGAGGATGGAGAGGCAGAGCAGAGCGTGTGAGAGGCAAATCTAAACAGACTGAACCACCCAAATGTGCCCCCAGTATTTGCCAGGTACTGTACAGGCCCACTGGTGCTGCACACACATCATTTACCAAAGGATGAAATCGTTGCTACTTTCAGCCTGCAGAGCGATAAATGACTGGGCAGCCCTGTGTTCTTACAGGCTGTAAAGTAGCTGAAGTGGAGCTGTGGGTTAATACAGGTGTAAATGAGAGGAGAAGGTCTCTGAGTGACTGTGGGCTTTTCTCAGCAGCCACTCATTTACATGCGGTGGGAAAAATAAACAGATGTTGAATCAACAGAAGAGATGCAAAGCAGAAATTCTCTAAGGATGCCCAAAGCAATATTCAAATATGATATGGAGGAATTACTTAGCAAGAAAACCCACTGCCAATGCTTAAATAAACCTCAGTAGGAGACCCCAGAAATGATAATGAATTCTCAAATAACTGCACCACTGGAGCCTTCTGCTTTGAAGTCCCCAGGGCAAGACACCAACTTCCCACCTGAGCCACGGAGAAAACAAGGCTGTCTAGCTGGATAAGGCAGCCCTTTTTGCTGCAGGTGGTGGCACTGACAGACCTCGCTCTCCCCTTGCAGGGTCTCCTTACAGGGACAAGATCACCATCGCCATCCTCCAGCTCCAGGAGGAGGGAAAGCTGCACATGATGAAGGAGAAGTGGTGGCGAGGCAACGGCTGCCCTGAGGAGGACAGCAAAGAAGCCAGCGCTCTGGGGGTGGAGAATATTGGGGGCATCTTCATCGTGCTCGCTGCAGGGCTGGTTCTCTCCGTGTTTGTAGCCATCGGGGAGTTTATTTACAAATCAAGGAAAAACAGCGACATCGAGCAGGTGAGTGAGCCTCTCCCAGCCCTCCTGTGCTCCGGGCAGGCTCAGGGTTGGGGACCTGCATCCTGGGGGTCTTTGCTGGAGTGCAGGCTTTGTATTGCTGAGCTCTCAGCAGGCATTTCTGGCTCTAATAACAAATAATTTATTAATAAGGACAGGGAAGTGCTTCACCCACAGTCCAATTAGTGCTGTTTAGCAGGGCAAGGCACAACAGGGGCAATTCATTTCCCCAACAGTTTCTGCTTGATCTTTAAGACTTCCAAATTATGTTGGGAAGGGATAAAACACAACTCGGGGTTTGGTTTTTGTTTTTTAATTTTTTTTAAACATCGTCCCTTTGAGTAACCAAATCCCCAAAGGTAATTTTCCTCTTGCTCTAGAGAGCAATTTTTTCCAGAGTCAGAGGTTTCCACGCTGTGCTGAAGGATGCACTTCAAAGCAGGGAGAACTCCGGAAAGGTGATGGATGCTGCTGTAAGGGAAGATTATGGAGCCAAAGAAATTCTGGTTATAGCTCCACTGAAGTGTAATGAGCAATTTAAAAGGGCAGAGGGAAAACAAAGGAAATGCTGTGTATAAATCATGCCTTGAGCATTGCAGCAGTTTGTGAGAAAGAATCAATCATTAAAATCGAGTGTAAACTCCCATTTACTGACCCACCAGCCACAGCAAACGAAGCAAGGCATGAGCAGGAACTTGGAGGCTGTTCCTGAAGCTGCCAGCCCTCTTACTCTGGCTGCCTGCCCTGGGGCTGCTTTGTCCTGGCCATGTCCTAGACCCTGGTGTGGCTCAGCTGCTCCAGCTGCCCTGCCCCTCTTCACTTCAGCAGGATTTTCCGTAGGGACAAGGGCCACACCACACTGCAGGGTCGGTGGGTGGCCCTGATGATCAGGGTGCTCCCTGGGTCACCAAGAGGTTCATATTGCCTCACTTCAGGTTTCGAAGACAGGAGGCATCTCCTTGCAAGTGAGTTGTTTAAGCTCACTTTGCACTTGAAGGTGTGAAAGGAGCTTTTCCGTGGGCGATTCATCCTCCTGCTCCAAGGTGTGATCCTGCAAGGCTGATGAGATGAGTGCCAGAAATGGCTGTTGAGACAAATGACCTTAACAAAGGCATCAGGGATGGGTGGGAGCAGAAGGAGAACGTTTTGAACTCGCTCTGGGAGGTGCAGTTTGTACCGTGTACAGCAGCCAGGGCTGAGAGCCTTGAGAGGACAACACCTGATCTGGGATAGGGTAAATCACCAGCAGGTCCTTGCTGCCAGGAAGAGAATGCCACAAGCTGAAGGGAAGGGAGCTGGGTCCTACCAAGCATCATTTCCCCAGTGGTGTTATTTTGGGTCCGTGACACCTGATGCCAATGTCAGTGGGCTTGGTCCTCTCAGTATCCTGCAGGAGAGGGCAGTTCCTGGCCATGCAGGAACATCCCCACGTCTGCCTGAGCCAGCCCTCCTTGAAAATAATGGCATTGTCCAGGAACAACAGACACAGCTCATGTGGAGCCATGTCAGGACGTATTAATCAAAGTGCCCCTGTTTGGGAACAAGTCAGGGATAAAGGATTCATGTATTTGCACATATTGCAGCTTTCTGGTTAGTACTTTCCCCCATTTTAGCACGGAATGCATAAAGAATGTATTGATGTATTTGTTTCCTTCACGTCTCGGGAGATCTTCTATTCAAATACATTGTAAAGAACAATTGCAGCTGATTAAGATGTTCAGTGTAAATGCCAATATGGTGCAGAATACCCTTCAAACTTTGCAGGAGTCTCTGAAAGGTAGTGCATTCCTGAAGGCACGGCTAAAGCAGACCCAGAGCTTTAAATCAGGAGGGGGTGTTCATTTGCTGGGTCAATTTGGGTGACTGTCCCAGTGCTCAGGGCTCCATGTGTGGGTGTGTGTCCACGCACCGTTCCTGGCACTGCTCTGCTGCTTCACAGCAAGGGGCTTCTCAAGGAGTCAAATCTTTAGGTGAGTTAATGTGGTTTGTTTTGCAGAGGGGTTGCAATGATTCCAGTATCACATTCTGGTTTCTCTCAGATTGTTTTCTTTTTCTTCCGGTGAAATAAGAAGCTTAGATGGAAAGTGCTGCACAGTATGTTAACTCTAAGCTAATCCAAAGCGTTGACTACAACCTGTGACTTTTCTGTTCCCATAACTAGAGCCTTTTTTGGTTTAAATAGCTTTTGAATCTCATTCTCATGTTTGCTTTCAATTTTACTTCTTTCCTCTATTTATTTTCTCCATTTTTCTTTTCTTGCATGCAAGGCCTTTTGTTTCTTTTACGGACTGCAGTGTAAGCAAACCCACCCGTCCAACTCCACCTCTGGCACCACCTTATCTACGGATTTAGACTGTGGCAAGTTAATCCGAGAGGAGCGAGGGATTCGGACACAGCCCTCAATCCACACTGTGTAGTCAGGAGAGGAAAAACAAAGGTGTGTCCCGTGGAAAACATTAAGCCTAAAGAGCCGGCACAAAGTGGCAAAGGTTGTACCCAGCAGCACGACCCCAAAAGTGCCTCTTGCTCCAGCAGGAGATCCCACGTAACTTGGCCAAGTCCCTGAAATCAGGGCAGTTTAAATGCATATCACAGAAAATAATTACACCCACGGCCAAGAGGGAGTGCAATAGACTGTAGGAGCTTTTAAGGGTTATCACATCCTCTCATGTGCCATTGTCATCTTGTCATTTCATGGGGTAATTCACCTCTTTCAGGTAAGAAAAATTATTTACCTCCTTTTCACCTCCTCCCCAACCCAAGTTAAACAGTAAAAGCCTCATTACTAAAGGCATGGAGAAACATTTAGCTTGGTCTCTGCTGAAGAATTCAGCAAGTGGGCCAGGCAGCTCTCTATAAACCTCCAAAAACAACCTGCAGGGCTCCATTAACTTTCTGAACTCCTCTTACAGGCAGCCAGAGATTTTTACCTGGCATATCTTATTCCCAGTGTCAATATTTAATGAATTTTAATTCATCCATTTAAAATTCATTAGTCAGAGCCTCCAAGTAACTATCACACCACAAAATCATATCTATCAGTTAAATTTTATGCCATGTAACCATTAAGAGCATGTTGAACAGGAGCACCCTCAGGCAACACCCGGATATACCATTAACAGGAGAACTCTGCTGTCTTGCTTGAGCAATTCGTGATGTTCACTGTAAGACTCTGTAACACAGAAAACTCCTTTGTGGAAAAATCAGGATATCAGTTTATATCAAGCAGTAAAGCCTTGGCATTGCTTTGCATATTCAAACATTTGTGGATTTTTTTCTGTAGCAGGTTGGCACTGGATGCTTTTTACATCCTGGAAGGATAACAGTTGGATTTTCTCTAGTTCTCAGCTAGCTGGGGGACTGGCAGGGCAGGAGACAGTGGACTCCATCTGGTTTTGCCACCTATGACAACACTCTGAGATACAGAGTGCACAGAAATGCCATGAACTATGGCAAACCACCCCGTTTTCAAAACCTGATTACTTTTTCCCTGTATTCCACTGTATCCCAGGTTACCACCAGCTTCCCCAATTCATCTCCCACCCCTCACACCCACTTTATGTTTCCTTGCCCAATGAAGTTGCTGCTCATCACACAAGTTAATGACCTGTTTTATTGCGGGCCATTTCTGCGCGTCTCTGCAATTAGAGAACTTGTTCGAGTGGACGCCTTCACACTCCGTGGCTCAGGGGCTGCAGCAAAGCCCTGCTCCCCTCTGGGGTTGTTCCCCTCATCCCTGGCTCCTGAGAAAAGCCAGAGCGTACAGGGAGCTGTGTTTTCCTTCCATTCCTGCTGCGCTTTTTGAGGAGCTTTATTTGGGCTGCCAGCAGGCTTCAGGGGCTTTTTGTGGCTATACCAGTTCTTCTCTGCTCATCCACAGGTGTGGGAGTGTTTATGCTTCACTCCAGATGCTGCAGGAGATTGTCTTGCTCAAAATGGCCTTTCAACTTGTTTGAACAGGGCCTTGAAAGCTTTGGTTCTTCATAAAATGCTCCTTCTCACCAGCAAAGAGCTGAATTAGATCTTCTGTGTGTCTGATTTAAGAGAGCACTTTTTATTTGCAGCTTCCCGGTAGAAGAGACTTAAAACTAATTAAATTCAGCTTGTCTCAAGTCTCAGAGGAGAAGGAAAATGCCTAATGTGTTTATCTCCATCGCTGCTCCGTGCAGGAAATCCTCTGGGTTGCAGCTTCGAGCAGGTTTCTAATTGTTTCCCAGATTAATGCAGAACCCGGAGAATTCCTGTCACTTTTGGGGCAAACGTTTTCACATCTGTCAAGGAAACAGTCCCGTTGTTGGGAACAGCCACCCTTCCCCTGCGTCCAGCTGTGCCCACAGACAACCTCACGGGCTGGCAGGAATTCCCTGTGGGAATTACAAAGCAGCTCCTCCTTTCCCTGACACAGCTCCATCCCCAGCTACAAGAAGAGTTACCAAAGAAGCCTCACTTGCTCCTCAGAGCTGAGTCAGGCGAGGCTGATGTGCCACCTCAGTGCTCACAAACCCAGGGTTGTAAAGGCAGGTCTTTGCCAGGTTTGCTCCAGGGAAAAGCAGGAGCTCAGGAAGGCACAGCATCCCCCGTGGAGTGAGCGGTCCCTGGGACAACTCCTGCAGAGACACTAGAGGCTTCAGGATCCCCCTGGGCTGAAGCCCCGAAGCTTCACATCCTTAGCAATTTGGGGAAAGCAAAAGCAGGAGGAGAAGGGGGAGAGGGAAGACATGCCCTGTCTCAGTGAGGTTCTTGCAAAATAGGACTCTTTGTGAAGTTGTCAGGTGTGCAGACTCCCCCTCTCCAAAAAACATCACCTCTGTTTTCAGGTTTGATCCCTGTACGGGCCATTCAATGAAGAGCTGGACTTGATGGTCCTTGTGGGTCCCTTCCAACTCAGAATATTCTGTGAAAAGGGGGAAATTTTCTGTGAAAGCCCCTTCCGAGAGCAGCTGTGGCCGTCTGTGTCTCATTTGTGTTCAGAAGGTTTAGGAGACCAGCAAGAAGCTTTACTGATTTTTTCCTTGCAAACAGAGGCCCCGTTTCTATAAGTGAGGAAGAGTTAAATTAATCCGTGGATTACTGTCGTACTGTTTTGACAATCACTGTTCCATAGGCTCTGGCAGGGTAAAAGAGTTAATTTGTGGTGTGCTCATGCAATTAGCCATCAGTGACAGAGTACCCACATGGATTCCTAATGTGCTGTAACAGCAGTTTGCTCACTAGGAAAAAACATTGTGGATATTTTTCCTTTGATGCACCAGGCACAAATAAATCCCTTTTTTTCAGCAGAAGACATGTCAGTGTCCCACCTCTGGGTCCTTCGCAGCCACGAGGGCACTGCAGAAGGAAAATCCTGCCTTGCACTTCCTCCTCTGTCCCTGAGCTGGTTTTTCCAGGATGAAATCTGGCCCACATCCTTTGATTTTCGTGGTTCTCAGTTCTTCAGCATAGCACGCTGGGCTTGGGGGTGGCTTTTTTATTATTATTTGCTTGGTTTTGCAAGGTATTAATAAAATGCCACTGAAAAGTCTTGTCCCCAGTGGTAGCCCAGCAGCAGAAACAGCAGGTTGATAAATCCTGGGTGTAGGTTCTTTTTCCCAGTCTTGTTTCTACTTTGTTTTATGTTATTTCTTTATTTATTTATTTACTTCTGAATCTGTAATTATCCTAGAGCTTAGCACAGACCTCTGTATGGGAGGATTTGGGACCTTCATGACTAAGCTTTAATAGCCTGCTCCAAGGACCAAAGGGCAAAGAGAAAGAGTCTCACATCACAAGGAAAGCAAAATCTGCTCTGATTTTAAAGGATGACAGTTCCTTTAACGTGCCATGTCCTGCAGCATTTGGACACTGCCAGAATGAGAAAGTTAAGCTGACCAAAAGCAAAATGTTAAACTTATCACTCTGTTGTAAAAGGTGTCACTCTGTGCCCATTCTCCTCTCATGCTGGACGAGACCTCAAAGGTGGACTGCACAGCAGGGAAAAAAAGGAGGTTTTCAAAGGAGCCCTTTCAGTTTGGCTGCCTCAATATGAGACTAGAAGAACAGCACGTTACCTTTTTAAATTGAATTTTAATGTCAACATCCCTTTTTAAAAGCTGCTTTAAAGGTGCTGTTCAGAGGGCTGTCAGGCTATTGAGGAACAACTGGGCAAAAGTCTAATTCTTAGGCAAGACCTAAATATCAAAGCCACTCCCTAAGAATACCTTGAAGTCTTTCTGATAATGCTTGTATTAAAATTCAAGCCGGTTGGTAGTGGAACCATTGGGCACTTGACAAATGATGGAGGCAGGCAGTAAAAGCCTCCCAGAGTTCATGCCAGCAACAGCAATGTGTTTTACACATCTCTCTGCAGATGTGAAGTGATCTTCATGGGACTCTTTTGTTGGTGGGAAATTGAAAGGCATTATGATAATTGCACAGTCTGAATAATAGGAATCCGTTTGGAAAATTAAAATCCAAGCCTATTAAGGAGGCAGTGAAACGTACTCTTTCCTCTGCAGAAATCATCCCTGTCTGCGCTTTGCAGAGCCTGGTGGCTGTGATTAAATACTTAACATTAGTAGGTTAGCAAGAACAACAGGGAAAGGAAATAAAAATAAACCTGATCAGTCCCACAGAGGGTTAACACGATCTTTTCCTTATTTACCATGGAGTTCTGGATTCACTTTGTAATCTAGATTTTAAGAGCTCAATTAAAACCAAGGCAGTAGAGAGCAATAATCCACCCCAAGTCAGCCACTTAAGGCATTTGGGTTTATTACTTTGGAAATAAGTGGTGCTACTTTCTCAAAAAGCCTGGAGCAATGCAGAAATAATGTCTGTACTAGGGTGATACCTTCCTCCTGCTGTTCCACAGGGCTGAGGCTGCAGCAGACACCTCTGCCCAACTCCAGCAAGGCTGGGATTCCTGTTTTACAGTGCTTAAAGAGGGTGTTTAAATTATAATTACACCGGCAAATGCTTGGCCGTTACCAGGCAGTAATTTGGAAACGAAAGCAGTGCACTGCCCTGGCCTATCCCTGTTACATTTGGGATGAATTAAGAGGAGTTTAATCGATGTGTAACTCAGAATTTTAGATGAACAAAAATGAAGCACCTCAAGGAAAGGGCATATTGGGCTCCGAGTCTGGGATCTCAGCCCGTGCTAGCCACATTTTGGGAAGGCTTCACACTGGAAAGGGAGAAGCACAGCCTGGTTTTAACATCTGACTCCAGGAGTTGTGAAATGCCCGATGGATCCACTTCCAGCTGGTTGGAATTGTAAAGTAACTATTATCAGAAAGACTTCAAGCCTGTGGGATTCACTTCTCTGCCATTCCTTTGCTCCCTTAAGCAAATTATTTACCCTTGATCCACATTAATCTCAGGGTCAGTTTTGCATTTGAAAATATTCCTGTAGAATAGCTGGACACTGGGAAAGCTTGGGGGTTCTCCTTTTCAAATAATACACGTTTTTAACATTTTTAGCCCTGTATAGCTGAGGTCAGTGTTGGGTAATTGCTGGTTATGAACTGAGCACTGCCCACCTTGCACTGGTACCGCTCCAGAAGGGAATTAATGTCTGTGCTGCCACTGCCACTTGACATTTGACAAGAACTGCAGTTTTACCCCAGAGTTTTAAGGCTGGTCAGTTCTAGAAAGGGTGTGGTGGGAAGAATTTATTCAGCTTGATGAAGGTAAGGTGGTTAAAGCTTTGTTTCATGCTGCTGCCATCACTTCATTTTATATATAAATAATCTATTCATATATATTTACATGGAACAATTTTTTTTTTTTTTGCATTGCCAGATACTTCCAGTTAAAGCCTCTTTTTGTGTTTTATTTGTGTTCCATGTAATTATTCCAGCTGTAGATTTTAAAAGATGTTTCCACTTACCCGAAATGTCTTTGTTAATGTTGTGATGGTGGCAAGATCTCTTCTTTCTCTCTAAACTATTCAGCTCCCTTATCCCTGTGGTAATTATCTCTTTTCTTCAACACGCAGCATTTGAAAAGATTCCTCCCAAAGAAAGAAGAAGATTGAGGGCTGTGCTATATTTTAGAAATAATTTCACGAGGGGAAAATAACTCAATCACATGCAAAAAAAGAAGTCTTCAAACCCTGTGCTCTCTGTTTCCTCTTGAACACTCTCTTTTTTGTGTGTGTGACTAAGGTACATGGCATTTAAAGCAAGGTCTCTTTTCTTTTAAGGTCAGGAGGAAATGAAAAATGGTAAGTTTTATGCTATGAAACCACCAAAACACTGCAGATGTGTAGAATTTCGGGAACATTCCTAATCAGCTAAAGCCGAGCGGGGAAGGGAAAAATGATGAGTAGAGTCCCCTGTTATACCCTGGGGGCTTGTCCAAAGCTGGGTCTCAGCAGAGAAGCTCCCTGAGCCCATCTCAGGTCTCTGCTTCCCTCAGCCCAGGGTTTGGTCGGACTCTGCCCGTGCTGGGAAGGGGTTTAATGCCGTTTCCATCTCCCACCAGTGTCTTTCTTTCAATGCCATCATGGAGGAGCTTGGAATTTCCCTCAAGCACCAGAAGAAGTTAAAGAAGAGGTCGAGAACGAAGGGGAAATCTTCATTCACGAGTATCCTCACGTGTCACCAGAGGAGGACACTGAGGAAGGAAACCATTGCGTGAGAATGAACCAGAAACAATCCCAGAACAAAGACACTGCTGCCTGCGAGCGGTGGCATTTCTGAAATAGAGACTTTTACGTGGTTCTTCAGGAATTCTCTGTGGTTTCTTTTCTTTTTTTCTTTTTTTTTTTTTTTAACCTAGAGGTACAGCAGTTGGAATGCTCACCTGGACTGATGTACTACTAATCCTCTGGGAAGTGGCTCACTCTTTCTTTTGGGATGGATTTGTACGCTCACCTGGTTTGCATCTCTCCCCTCCCTCCCCGTGCATCGCTGTGTGTGCTTTCTAAATAAATCAATAAACAAGAGACAGGGGTCTTTTTTCCAATAAGCTGGGAGTGGAACTTGTGTTTTTCCCCCTCTTGAAGAAAAGATTGCGCTCCTACCGAGCACAGAGAACTCAGTTCTGCTGAGTTGGTTCAGAATCTGGGAACCAGACAGCCTAAGTAACAATTCATAGGCTCATAAACCAGGGCTACAAAAATGTATTAAATACAACAATGAGGCTTTTTATTTTATCTGATATTTTAAGGGTATGATAATATCATAGCATCTTCAGGCTCGTTTATGTGAGAAACTTGGTTTTCCTTTTCCTTTTTCCACTTGTTTTAAAATATAATTATTAGGTACCACCGTGGCTCCAGGTGCTGTGTGTTCAAAAAGACAAGTCGAAATCACACAAAGAGCACCAGTGCTCACCGGTGGGCAGAGGAAAGCAACAATGACATGATCACACTGCTCCTGATAGCAATAAAGCAATTCCTGACTTGGAAATGAAAATCTCGTAGAAATTAGGGCTGAGAATATTCAATTTATAACAAACTTGGCCCACAAAGACAATAACATCTGACAGGAATACAGCTGGGGAATTGAAACCTTTTCTTGCAGCTGCTGGAGGCACCCAACAAAATGTTTTAGCAGCAAAGACAAGTTTATTTTTTATTTTGTGAAGGAAACTCTGCCTGAAGAAGTGGTTCATTAGAGCAGCCTTCCCTCCCCACCTGCACCTTTATGTGGCAGCGAGGTGAAGCACATTTGTATTTATTTCTGTATTGTCTCTGTGATTAACCCTGGTGTTCCTGGGGCTTCATTGTGCCAGCTGGTTTGCTCTGGAGATGCCTATGGAAGGAAAAGGGGTGGAATTCAGGCATGTCCACACTCCAAGGGACGAGGGCGGGTGTAGGACACGTGTCCCCTGTGCCCCTGGAGCTGTACCTTCCTAGACAGGTTATATATCCAGACTATATATAGGTTATGTACTCTGCTCTCCCAGGGCTATCCCACCACCTCAAATCCTAAGGCAAGGTTGGAAAAAAGGGAACCAGGGCACTGCAGCCACTGATTGCTCTCCTGCACAGCACTGGGAGCTGTGGCAATAGTATTTGCCTCAGCTTGTGGCAAGGTTCATTGCCCAAGTGTTGAGTTTTATTGTCCTCCTGACATTCCCCCAGGGAACTTCATGCTCACCATTGATTACCTTTCCCTCGTATCCTCTGCAAAAGGAGAAAGGGAAGTGAAAGCCTTTGAGTGGAAAATCCCTCCTCCACCTTCACCTCACACCATCACTCCCCCAGCCCCCTGTCAGCCTGCAAGGGATGGTCTTGCTTACAAAGCTCTGCTTCAGAAGTGACAATTTCCATGCTGTTTCAGGCTAGAACCCACCTCCCTCCACTCAGCCTTTCTACGGGGATCCAGTTTTTTGCTATTATCCATGTTTTCCCCAGGGCTCACTGTAACTACTCCAGATCCTTCTCAAAATGTGATGCCCAAAACTAGATGTGCTTTTCCACCCCTGCTGAGCTG
Organism: Sclerurus mexicanus; assembly: GCA_013396755.1. Lineage (NCBI taxonomy): Eukaryota > Metazoa > Chordata > Aves > Passeriformes > Furnariidae > Sclerurus > Sclerurus mexicanus. The sequence goes on along the minus strand of VWZF01006291.1, from coordinate 1,260,894 downwards.
GGCAGGAGAACATCTTGTGTCCTGAAGGCCACGCAGGCGATGAGAATTCCAGCCCAAGCTTCGGGACACCACCGTGCGGAATTGCACATTTTTGGGTTGGGTCGTTGGGGGTTTTTATGACACTGAACTGTTTCTCTGGTTTGCCCCCAGTCCCCCTGGTGCCTGTAAACACAGCAAACACGCTCCCTAAAAACCATCCCCGGATGGACCTCTGCAGACCCCCCAATTCGGAGAGAATAGGAGAGTTAATAGCACTTCTGGCTGCCATCCAGTGTATGTCCTCTGGCCCAGCGCCCTATTTGGACATGAAAATGCCATCAGGGCTGCACCAAAGGCTTATCAGAGACCCCTCCCTCACCCACAGGGCCTGTTAAGCTCTTAAAGAAGGAAATTCATTGAATTAACAAGACCAGGCTTTGATAGATTCGTATTAATTCTCGCTCATTTCCTACCACTTACTTAAAAACCAGTTATTTCATGCAAGTGTTTGTCAGGCAAGCCAAAACTGCCTGGATTCTTCTTTTCCTTCCTTACAGGAATTATTACTGCTGTTTTCCAGCGTTTCTTCCGGACTTTGCCTGTCCTTCAGGAGGTTTGGAGCAGTGAGTCCCTGGGAAAGGAAAGAGAAGGGTCTCTTTAAAGTGACTTCAGTAGGGAGCTCAGCCACCAGTGGTTGTTTTTGGGGTTTAATCTGCTGTTTGCATTGGGCTGGTAAGCAATGATTAAGAAAACCAGCCCCTGGCTGTGAGATCTCATGGAGAATCTTACAATAGGTAGTTTCATTTATTTATGTCATCATCAGGTTACAAACAGGCCATCCAGCCATGATTGAAAAGCAGATTATTATTTTTCAGTCTGTGTTAACTCCATTGCTCTGCCATCCACAGCCCCCAGCCAGATATTTTTAAATGACTAGGTTGAAAGTGATAAAAGATTTATGAGCAAGTTTGGTTTTGATTTTTTTTCCCCCCCATCAGTATTAGTGCTCTTGACTACTTATTAAAAAGTTGTAGGGGGAAAAAATGCAGCTCTCTTTGCTGTCTGGGAAGAAAATGTGTATATATATAGAAAATGAGCAGCACAGCACCACCTTGTTGGGCTGTGACTCTCCTGCTAGTTTGGCTCCTTTTAGGAAAGCACAGGAAGGGTTAAGATGAGGCTGTGAAGGAGCTCAGAGGATGTTTATTCCCAGTGATGCTCCTGCCTCAGTGACCCCCTGTCCTTTTCCCAGATTCCTGAGATGTCCCTGTGCTCCCCTGGCCTTGGCTGTGAGCACCTCCAGACCCCCGGGGAGCTGAAACCCACCGTGTCTCCCAGCCCGACCAAACAGCCTGTTTTATATTTCAGTCAGCTAATATTGTAGCGGAGGGAAACGCTCAGGGATGCACTTAAATCCCACTGGGATTTAAGGATTCAGCTATGGGCTCTCCTGATTCAGAACTACGACCTTTTCCACCCTTCTCCAAAGGTGTTTACGTTGCCAGCTTGGCCCAAAGGCTGCTCAGGCAGGTCCCAGCCCCACATCTCCATGCACAGACGCTCCTCTGTGCCTGCTGTATTCCCAGCCAGGGCACCCTTCCCATTTTCTGTATGGAAATGTGCTTCAAGCACCAAATCCTTTCCTAAAGAACCTCCCCTCCTGCAAACCAGCTGTTTTTCAGATGCGGCTTGGAAATGCACTCCATGCCTTGAGGAAGGAGGGACCAGCACAGGGCAGTTGTACATATTGACGTAGCAGCAGATACGATTGCAGTGACCTTCTCGCTGTATCCCAACAAATACTGCTTTCCTGCCTTTTTTCCAGTGTGGGAGCATGAGAGAGAAGCCTGGCCAGGGATTACCCATTAGGAAACCCAGTGTCCTCATTAGATCTCCTGGCAGCAGCAGCTCTGAACCCTTGTTGGTTATAAAAGAGAAATACAATAGAGATGGTCCTGCCAGATGTGTTTCATTTCAGAAATGCCCTTGTTTTCATGTCAGCTGATCCTTCCCCTACACTCTGTGGGTTTAGGAAGCTTTTAACATCCTGATTTAATACCCCTTAACTGGGCAACCTTTAAGTGGAAAACCAGGAATGTTGGACATGCCTAAGTGACTCTGAGGTGCATGCTCAGGGCCCAGCCCTGGAGTGTGATTCCCAAGATATTCCAGAACAAGGGAGGATCAGCTCAGCCCCTTTTGGGGCCTTTGGCAGGGGGCAGCATCTCATGGGTCTGCTCTGGACCTCTAATCCCATAGGGCATTTATTGACTGCTGAGTTTGTGTCTTCATTTCTCACTGTGCAGCTCGCAGGGCTCAGGATTTCTCACCGATCAGAACAGCCACAATTTGGAGATCCAGCACGTACAGCTGTCCAGCAAGCACGGGTTTACCTTAGGGATTGATAAAGATGCATCTGGTTTTGCCTGCTGATGAATCCCGACTTGAGTCACCTCCCCAAAAGCAAACCCTGTTCTCATGAGCACAAACGCTACACGGCTATTAAGATGTGAAGCTCTCCCTTGTAGCTCTGTTTTGGCTGTCTAGCTAAAGGCTCTGCCAAGTATGAGCTGTGTTGTTTAAGGAACTCAGCAGCCCAGAGACACGGTCAGAGCCTTGCAGAACATTCAAAAGCCGTTGCTTCAATCCAGGTGGTTGTGGTTTGTTTTATTTTTAACCTCAAAATCACAACTCTGAGTGTGATTTAACTTAATTATAGTTACTTATCTACTGTGTCTCTGGAATGGGAGAAATGTGAGAATCACATTTAATGCTGCCTGATAAATATACCCCCGGTACGCCCTCTGTGGAGGTTGTGGGGTTTTGGTTTTTTCCTGGTCTGCATTCCCCGTGTTCATTTTTAATCCTCTTTACTCTGGAGAAATAGGGAACTTGGTACAAACACAGGTTTGTAAGCTTTCAGCTCAGGTCCAGAGGAAGAAACCAAGGTGGTCAGAGGGCTGGAGCAGCTCTGCTGGGAGGAAAGGCTGGGAGAATTGGGATTGTTCAGCCTGGAGAAGAGAGGTTTCAGGGTGACCTCACTGTGGCCTTCCAGGACCTGAAGGGAGGCAACAAGAAAGATGGAGAGAGATGATTTCCAAGGGCCTGGAGTGACAGGACAAGGGGGAATGGCTTCAAACAAGGTTTATATTAAATATTAGGAAAAAATTCCTCCCTGTGAGGGTGGGCAGACCCTGGCACAGGTTGGGCAGAGAAGCTGTGGCTGCCCCATCCCTGGAAGTGTCCAAGGCCAGGTTGGACGGGGCTTGGAGCAACCTGGGCTGGTGGAAGGGGTCCCTGCCCATGGCAGGGGCTTGGAATTAATGCTCTTTAAGGTTCTTTCACCCCAAACCATTTTAGGAGTCTCTGGAAATGATAAAGCCAAAGAGAGGGTCTGTTGCTCCTTGTAGCCGGCACCAAATCCCCTTTTCTTCAAACAGCATCTTTTGAGAAGGCAAAACCTTAAATGTCCAGAGGAAAAAAAAAAAAAAAAAAAAAAAGAAAAACCAGGTTGCCTAACAAGCAAACAGCAAGAAATATTGCTGCCAGAGTTATCTCAAGCTTCAGCCACCCTCGTGCAGGTCAGCACCTTTGTGAGTTCCTAATTGCCGGTGAAGGAGTTTTTTCCACGGGCTGGCGGCTCTAAATGAAAAGGGAGGCTTTGCATGGGAAGCAATGATGTCTTTAGCAGTTAATCTCTCTAATCGCCACGTTTCCTAAGTGCTAATCGAGCGCTTTGCTATGCAGCAGGGATTTAGCCCAGCTCCGCTCCATCAGATCCCCTCTCAGATTAATGGGCAGCTCGGTTTGGGTGCCCCCCTGGCCAGGGCACCGGGGTGGGGAGAACATCTGCATCCTGCAGATCCTCCCAGAGGTGTTGAGCAGGCTGCCTTCATTTCCAATGGACACTATGGATCTGCATCTCCACCAGAACAGCCAAATTAAGAGGTTCTGCTGCTTTCGAGGGCAGACACAAAGCGCAGGGACCAAGCTCCACAGGCTTTTCCTCTTCTCAAAAGGATGCCACCACACTAAGCCCCCAGAAAAGGCAGCTTTCTGTACACACACACACACACACTTGTTTTCGGCTTCCCTTTTGAAATCAATAGAAAACTACCTCTCCTTAAAAAAAAATAAACCCCAGATTAATGATTGATTAAATAATCGTTCCCCGCTGATTAAATCACTGTGATCCTCTCCAGGGGATGCTCTGAGGCTTTTCCAGCATGCTGTCGCTGTCACTGTCCCTACTTTCCCCAAGTTATTACCCACCTTTCTTCATGCAAAAGTGTCACCCCAGACTGAGCCCCACAAGGTGAGCTTTGCTCTCCACTAGATCTCAAAGTTACCTCCTCATCTCAGTGCATACCTGGAGCTCAGGTACCGCAATCCCTCTCAAAGGCAGCCGGGTACCCCAGCGGCATAAAACCAAATATAAAGCTTTACCTGAGAGTTTAATGAAGGGCAGCAAACCTGTCCAACTACTGATGGCTAAATTCTCTCTTCCAGTTTCCGTTCTCATCGTGCAAAGTGCCCGCACCTCCATGCCCCTGCACACCCCAGAGCCAGCACGCTGGCATTTCAAGGGGCAAGGCTTGCTCAGGTATGAAGAAAAACTCCCTGCAAGACGATCCCTGACAGCAGCACTTGGTGGCAGCTGGCATTATCAAAATAAAATTGCTTTAAATAAATTCCTAACGAGCGTGACCTATTTGCCATTTAATTATCTACAGGCTAAATTCAGTAAATACACCCTTTTGTTCTGTGTTCCTTCTATTGATTTTAATGAGAGCTACTGCTAAGTAAGAGATGTCCAACAGGAGGACTATATTAATTATTTAGATTGCTTTCAGCTTTGCCTCTGTGGGGAGTTACCAGAGTATCACCAATACATCTATTTCACATACAGGATTTTTTAAAGGAATCTATAAAAACCTGTCCACCCTGGTTTATCTCTGCAGGAAATGCCCCAGTGAAAGTGAATATTCCCAACAGCACTTTGGGGTATTTCCCCAAGGAAATGGAGGGTAGGGAAGCTGGAGGGGCTTTTCCTCCTGCCTTTTCTTTGGACATGGACCCAGTGTTTGGCAGGGACACTGGATGAGGAGGCCAAAGGCACTGGAGGACACACCAGCACCAAAACAGGAGGCAATTGCTCACTTAATACTTCTGAACTGTGTGCCTTGTGCAGAGGCACCAGCTGGACTTGTTTGTCCCTGCTCCTGACTCTGCTTTGCAGGAGAAACACCCCCCCAGTGCCAGTGCCTGCCAAGCCTTGAGCAACTTTAATTACTCGAAATGAACCTGTGGTATTTAAATGGGGATTTCAGGCAGGTGAACAATCAGGTCTGGTAAGTGACACATAAATTGTTGCTGTGTTGTGTCCTCTGGCTGGATCATGGTCAGCTGTTCTGTGGAAGAGTCTGAAGATGAAGCAGGTGGTAACAGATCCCAAAATCTGCATAATGCAGGGACTGGGAGAAAGATCCTCCAAACCAGTGACATGGGGCTGCAAAGGGGCTGGGTTTAGGCAGTGAGGAACTACTGGCTGGAGCTGTGACGAGCCCAGTTCTGCTAAAAAGATCAAACATGACTTTTTAGCCTAATCCCCATCCCTGAAATTATTTATATCAGGGCTTTGCCCGCTCTAACTCAGCCAAGGCAAGCATGTGGAGTGACTTGCCATGAAAAATGCTGTCTACATTTAGCTGAGGTTCCCAATTTCCCCAGAGTTTCCAGGAGAATCTGCATGTCATTTGCAATTGATTAACTATTATTTGGCAAGCTGTTTGTGCAGCGAACTGCTGACCTTTTGGAAAGAGCTGTTTGACGATTTAACACAGCCTGAGAACGTGACCTTTGATTTATACAAAATGCAGAGAAAGTGGGTAAAATGAGGCGTTGGACTTACTGCGTCAGTCTGGCCTGGGAGCTGTGCATCCTTTCTCTTTTCCTGCTTCGCTCCCCTCCCAGGTTCTCCGCAGGAAGGTTTGGGGGGATTTCTCAGGTCCGGGTTTGAGCATCATCCATCCTGCAGTGCTGTTTCAAGATGTTAATAAACAATGATGCTGAGCCACAGCCAAAGCAGCCGCAAGATGTGTCATTCTTAATATTAATAGATGATCAATGTTTATTCAACTTTATTAGGCAGTGCTGGGGTGCTTTTTAATAAATGACTGCATTTCTGCTTTGTTTAAGAAATCCACGCAGCAGCTCTCCGTGATGGTTAATGCCAAATAACATTTTTCATTTGAAATTAGAAAACGAACATGAAAAAAAAAAAGAAGTGAAGGTTTTTGAGGTTATTTTTAACCCCTGAGATAAAAAGGCAGATGGGGACAATCTCTACCTGCCAGACTGACTCCCAGCCACACCATCTGAAGAGATATTATTACATGGAAGGTGGAGAGGAGAGATGCTCAAATTTAGGGATTGGATCTCCAAAGGATCCTCCAACCCAAACCATGCTGTGGTTCTGTGAAATCTCTGCTCCTGATGAAACACCTCCATGAGTTTCCTTATGGAACTGCCTCACACCTCCCTGTATTATTAGATATATCCCTGTAATGGTGTATCCCTGTAATGGTTCCTGCCTATATATATATATAGGCAGGAACTTTCCTGCTCTTTCTAAATATATTGCAATGCTATACAGGGAGTCCAGAAAGGAGTCATGAGAGGTCATTTAGTTCCCCTGCACCAAAGCAGAGCTTCAGATATCCATGTGTTCCTGACAGGTGTTGTTATTTAATCCCTCCCATCCAAGAGAATCCTAAAAGTCTCAGGGGGGTACCCTTTGGGGCAAGAAATAGGAATGTTAGTGGTTCCTAAGGGTTTTCCTTAAGGTATCAGAACAAGAAAGAAATTGTGACTTTTTTGGATGCTGTAGCTTTGGTCAACAGCAGATGAAGGAGAAAAAATAGGGTCAGAAATGTAATCCCATAAACTAAAGAAAGCCCATGGGCACAGAGGAAGAAAACACCAACTTCCATCTCCTAGATATGGACACAACTCACTCCACTTTGCCAAAAAAGTCATTTCAGCCTTAATTTTGATTGCAAAACACATCCCAGCAAGGCCAGCCAGTCTTTGAACTGTTGCAAGCCAAATTTTTGGTTTTACAAGGCAAAAAGTCTTCACTTTCACCCAAATCCTGCCCATCCCATCTCTAACTCCATGTTCCAAATGGACCCTTGAGGTCTTTGCTGCAGATAAATAAGTCTGCAGTGTTATGTGCAGAAACAAAAGGGGAGGTTTCAAAGGAGTTTTCTCCACTAACATGAACAGGTGACACAAAATCTGATTTTGCACCTCAACAAATGACCCCAGGAGGCCCTGAAAGAGCCAGTGGGGCACTCTGGGTTTCTGCAGCTTCATAAAGGTCTCAGAGGGAATAATTATGGGCAGGGGGGTGATTTCCCAGCAACACTGAGTGCCTGAAAAACCGGGCTCCAAATTCCAAGGAGCAGAGACCCCTCCTGAGATTTTCTGTCTCAGTTTGGCTCAGTCGGAAGGACTGTGATTAACAACAGCCTCTTAGAGCTGCAGCACTTTGAACCTGCAGGCTGCTCCACCTGAGATAGAAGCATGAATTTACAGCTTTTCATTAGGGAAGTATGCATTAAAAAAAGAAAAAAAAACAAACCCAGGCTTCTCCCAGAGAATTAAAACGTGGTTGTCATTTGCATCAGGTTTTCAAGAACTCGCCATTTATCACAGCCTTTAAACTGAGGTGTTCAGTCTTTTCAGGCGACCAAAGGCTTCAGCTGAAGTCAGGTCACATTATATCAAACATTGCTCAGGAGTAAAATACAGAGCCAAAGTAAGCAGATGACACTTCCCATCCACTTAAAATAGAAACTGCAAGTGAAAGCAGAGAGAAATCGCTTCCCATTAATTGTAAATTACACCGAGTGACCCATTCCAGGGGTGTCAAACAGTTTGATCAAGGTCACATCAGACATCAGTGGCAGGGCCAAGAACCAAAGTTAACAGCAGCAAAGTCTCAGAGGAATTTCCAAACTCATTTGTCTTCTCCTTCTTTAAATCCTTAGATAATAAGGGCAAAATCACAACTAACATACCCAAAATGATAGATATGTGTTAAAGTATGGTATGGGTTTGATATTGCACAGGCAGGCCACTCTTCTCTAACTAAAGAAGGGAATTTCAAAAATTAAAGACATTTAGACACCTTCCGTATTAGTTTATCCTACGTTTTTTAAGGTGATTTGAGCAAGGCAGCTGCACTGACTTGGTGTGAAGGGGCACAAAACGGGGCAAAGCAGTGTAAAATCTTACATGGCAGAGGTGACCCAAAATGCCTTTGTCCAACCTCAAAGCCCCACGTTAAAAAAAAAAAAAAAAAAGAAAAAGATTTTTGCCATCCAGTGGAAAACTTCAATATTCCAGAGATGGGGCAGCCACAGCTTCTCTGCCCAACCTGTGCCAGGGCCTGCCCACCCTCCCAGGGAGGAATTTTGTTCCTAATATCCAGCCTAACCCTGCCCTCTGGCAGTGGGAAGCCATTCCCCTTGTCCTGTCACTCCAGACCCCTGTAAACAGTCTCTCTCCATCTTTCTTGTAGCTCCTTCAGGTCCTGGAAAGCCACAATTATGTCACCCCAAAACTTCTCCAGGCTGGGCAATCCCAGCTCTCCCAGCCTTTCCTCCCAGCAGAGCTGCTCCAGCCCTGTGATGATTTTGGTGCCTCCTCTGGACTCTCCAGCAGCTCCATGTCCTTGCTGTGCTGTTCCCCAGGGCTGGAGCAGCTCTGCAGGTGGGGTCTCACCTGAGTGGACAGAGGGGCAGAATCCCCCCTGCCCTGCTGCCCACAGTGCTGGTGTTTCTCTCAAAAGAACTTATCCATGCAATAACAAAAATGATGGTGCAGCAAGTCCAGCTCTTCCTGGCCTGAGAGAGTTTCCTTCCATAGAAACAAGCAGTGGAGAACACAGTTTATCCCTCAATGGGGGATTAATTAAACAGGTACCTGCCTTGCCTGTCTGCCTCCCACACAGTATTTGGTCCACGATCTTCCTCAGCAACTGTTTCAAGTGTAATGTGAGATGTTCTCAACTCTTCAAAACCAATAAAAATAAATGTGCCTCCAGGTAATAGCTTGTCCAGGCTTTAGGTTGTTATAAGATACTCCCAAATCACACTTTTCCTCTCCAGGTTCTAAACGTGCAGGTTGCCACCAAGTAACCAACACAAACAAACCACCAGAAAAAAACCCACAAAGTGAAGAAGAAGGAGCTTGTGGAAAGCACAGCTGCACTTTTCTTTTAAAATCATAATTAAAAAAATTTTAAAAAGTCATCTGAAAAAGGGATTTTAAGGCAGCTTCTCTTATTTACAGATGTAGCAGTAGTTAAAGGAACTTGACTATTCCCAGCTAGAAGACTTTACACTACAGCATATTACTGACATTTATCTGGCTATAAACAAACACCCACTGAAGAGCAGCACGTTATCGTTAATTAAACAACAACAGTTGGGGGGGCAGTGGAAAGGAGAAGGAGGAGGAAGAAATAATAGTTATTTATTTTAACTGGGAAAACGTGCCGAGATTTGCAATGCAGCCACAAATCTCTAAAGTGAATGTTCCAAGCACAAACAACGTCAGAATCCCAGGACACGGCGCTGTCTGATCAGCCTTCCTTTGTTAGGGGGGCCAGGCAGAGCTTTGCTGGATCTGCAGTGTTAAGAGAAGGCAAAGTGAATGTATCCCCATCGTGGAATCACAGAATGGTTTGGGTTGGAAGGCAGCTGCAAGATTGAATTAATTCCACTCCCTGCCGTGTGCAGGGACACCTTTCACTAGCCCAGGTTGCTCCAGCCTGGCCTTAGACTTGGAATAAACCCCCAAGTGCAATCACCTGGGTGCCTTTGGTGTTGGCCTTCCTGCCAGGGCCCTTTCCCACCAGGATTTGAGATGGCATCACCAGACATACAATTCCAGGCTTGGGGGATGCCTAGCCTGGCAACTCACTTTTTTCCAGCTCTGATGTAGAAGGGCAAAAGAAGCCAGGAACACAAATATTTGTGGGAAGCAAAAAAACATTCCTATCCCGCATTTATTCCGAGCTCATCTCTGCCCCTCTTTTTAATAACACATTAAAGATGCATTATATAGCAATTTAATCATAACTCTTCATTTCTAAAGTGGACAAGTATAATTTATCAGCCTTTTATAGGGCAATAAATAGGGGTAGAGGCAAAATGTAACCCAGTGCTGAAAAACCCGTGAGGGTTGCCCTTCCCTGGGCTGTGTCCATCCATCACAGGACAGCTGTACCCAAGACTAAATGACTTATCAGGCACCTCATCTCCTTTGTTTTTTGGTTGACTGCCTCCAAACCAGGCAGCCAGAGTGTGCAGAAGGGAAGGCACCCACCACTGGCAGGCACGTGCCCCCCGCTCCATCTCTGGAGCATCACGGATAATTTGGGTGGCAGGGAAACCCGGTAGGACTCCGGTTCTCCTCCCCACCCAAAGCAAGGCCAGCTCTGGGGTCACACCAGGCTGCTCAAAGCTTTGCTCCGCTGGGTCTTGGAACCCTCTCCAAAGGGTGGAGGTTGCGCTCTTGAGCTGGGCTGAGCATGGAAATTAAAGGGGTTTTCAGCACAGATTCCCAGTGAATCGGTGTGAGGTTTGAAGATGGAAAACAGGGAAGCAGGGATGGGGTGACAAGAGACCTGGATCATACCCATGCCCTTGCCAAAACCCTCCTGGCACGAGAACTCGTGTTATGGGCTTTGGCAGCCTCAGCTCCTCCCTCTGGATAAGAGGAATTGTCACTCTGAGGTGACTGTTTAAACTTTGCTGCTTTGGTCATTCAGGTGTGCAAGAAGCTTTGAGATTTCGGAATGGAAGGTGCCACAGATGAGATGCAAGAGGTTTCTCCTGAGATAATTGAGGGAAAGGATTGTATCTGAGCATTTCTGTGTTCAGAGTGCCCTGTTAGGCTGCAGCCAGTGGGGGCTTCCTTTGTGAGTTCATGGGAAATGTGAATTTCAGCACTTTCCCCCGAACTCATTAGCTCAATCAATATTAATCCATTTTCTATCTTCCCCCGGGGTGACCAGAGGAGGCAGACACAGATAAAGGGAAGAAATGCAAGCAATATCTGCAGATGACATCTTCGAGCAGCACCTGCTAAACCTCCCCCCGACTGTCTTTGTGGCAAAGGCTGTGCCAAACTGTTGCTGGGCACGAGGGAAATGTCAGGTGCTCAAAATCACAGAATGGTTGGGGTTGGAAGGCACCTTAACCCCCCCTGCCATGGAAAGGGACACCTTCCACTAGCCCAGGTTCCTCCAAGCTGGCCGTGGACACTCCCAGGGATCCAGGGGCAGCCACAGCTTCTCTGCCCAACCTGTGCCAGGGCCTGCCCACCCTCCCAGCCAGCAATTCCTTCCCAATATCCCATCTAACCCTGCCCTCTGGCAGTGGGAATCCATTCCCTGTGTCCTGTCCCTCCATCCCTTGTAAATATTCTCTCTCCATCTTTCTTGTGGGCTCCTTTCAGGTATCACAAAATCCACACAGCAGATGTACCAAACGCTCCAGGATTCATTGCAAGTGTGCATTTCTCCTTTGTGTTGCTGTATCTTGAACCCCACAGTCCTTTTCTTTAACACAAATTAAAAGGAGTCATATTTATAAGGCAAACTATATGCATTTACATGTAACTCCTTCAATTATTCTTTTGCTGTCAGTGGACCAGAGTCATTACACACTCAATTACCTAAAAGAGTCTATCAAAGCTCAAGTGCTGCCAGGTAAGGAAGAGAACTTTAGACTCCACTCCCCAAAGGCACAAAAGCTGGTTTGTCCTATATAGTTTCCTTTTTTCTTAAGGGAACTATGATTTTTTTTTTTTAATCTTTGTTCCTGCAGGTGGAACTGTGCCACTGCTTGCACAGGAAAAGCAATCCTCAATTACTAGGGCTCTTAATTCATAGTATTTTCTGCTCTATGGTACATAATGTACATAATAAAGTAGAGAGCGAGTGCAAAGTGGTGGGTGCTGTGCTCAGAATGCAAATGGGCTGGTAGGATTCTGCAAAAGAGTTAATTAGAGACCTCTAGTGCCCAAGAAGATCGAGGGCTCTAATGCACTTGAAAGAACCAGCACGATGCAGCATGCTGAATTGGATGCATTGGGCAATCATTAAAATAATTCCCCCTAATGAAAAGCTTAATTCTAATACGGTTTCCTAACAGTAAAAATATACTAATAATAACTGTGCTTGCAAATGGCTTTTTGAAAAAGGAACTCAGAGCCTTTTCTTTCTCTGCTCAGGAGCTTTACTTCAGGACTTTTATTGACAAATTTATGAGGTCCCATAGAAGAGCAAATGAATCAAATGAGGGATTTGACATTAAGTAAAGTTGGCAATAAATAAAATTGGATAATGAATAGATTTGATGTAACACGCTCCAAAAGAAATAGGGTAGAGAGTACTGGAGGCTGTTGTGAGTCCCTTCCCTGGCAGGGTTGTTGTGGATTGGAAATCACATTCTCCCAGTTCCATTTCTACCTGCAACCTGAGCACCAGTAAGTGAAACCATCAGCAAGGGAAATTCAGATTAAAAACCCTGCGAGCAGCAGGATGCCAAGGAATTCCTAAGCAATAACTGTTTTCCCTCCATTATTCTCCTTGTTCTTCTACAGTTATTTCCTCCTCATTTACTCCAAAGGCACATATTAAATTCTTTTTTTGGAAAACCCAGCTAATTTGAATTTTATCTGCTCACTGAAAGCATTTCCAGGTTCTATGTGCAAAACGAACAAGATCCGTAAGCAGTTTCCAAAAAGAGGGTGGAAAATTATCACGAGGGAAAAATGTACTTTTTTCCAAAGCTTGGGAATTTATCCCTTGCCTTCCACCATCCAGAAGAATATTTGTAGGTACCAACAAAAGAATTGCATGTTTACATCACTTGTATGTATATTTATATCTATGTTTATATATACACACGTAAATGTATATGTGTGTGTGTATATGTATGTTTGTGTATTATATAGATGTATATTATGTATTACATGGATATATACTTAAATATTATTTTCCAATGTTCCTTAATAAAGGAAACAGCCTTAAAAACGATCACAAGATACAGAGCAGGCAGAATCCTGAATATTATACACATGAAGACAACAAATGTCAATAAACCCCCCAAATTTTACTTTTCCTCTTTCCAAAAAGAACCTCATGTAATTTAGGGTATAAGTTTGATATTTTGGGTAACACGCTCTGCACAGGTACAGGGGAAAAGTAAAATGTGAGTTGGAAAAGCTGCACTGTTCTTAACTCTCACAAAAAACTATCAGGCTTAAGGTGACAGTTTTGAAATATCTCCGTTGGCACAGGGGGAATAACTTCAAATTAAGGCTTTAATTAGTACAGCATTTAGTAACATTATTAAGTTGTCTTTTGTGGTGGCAACCCTGGAAAGCATAACCTTCATATAGCTGAGACATCCTAAATTCTATGAATAAAAAATGGAAAGGCCCCGATTTATTACACTGAACGCCAGGGGAACATTTCCTTTAATGCATTGCAGCATGAGCTTTAAACAACATTGATGACACTCCATGAAATGGATTGCCGAGGGGTTATTTGCATTAGGATATAATCACCTTCCAGAATTCCTCCCCACCCCAGGCTTTCCCTGGTTTCAGCTGAAATGACTCCTGGCTCCAAGAAAGGTTTGCACACCAATTATGACCTTTGAGAATTCCTTTTCAGACGCCTGATGGTGACAACCACGTCACCCTCATCCCACTCTGGTTGCTCGTGATGTTTTCCCTCTTTCCGGGTCCTTGGAATCAAACCACCAAGAGGGAGTGGGACGTGTTTACTTCTTGGGACTCTCAGGAATGGGCTGTCGTTATCTGGGTGCCTTTTCTAACCCAGGCACATTTCCTAAGCTCTAATGCATTTCGTGACAGTGCATAACACAGGGCAGGACATCCCTGCTGAGACACAAAGTGTGGGTCACAATGACGGGGGGGGGATCCCAGACTGACTGGGACACATAAAAAGGGATAAAAAAAGGAAAAGTCCAAGAGGGATCTAGGTGAGATGAGCTCTAAACACAAGACAATAGCTGGGTTTATGTTGAGAGCACAAAACTGCAGGGGGAATAACATTGTTGACTGAAGGACATCAAATCAGGAGGGTTCAGGGAAGCTTTGCACTAATCCCGTGTTGTAATGACAGCTTAAAAATTTGGTACTTTGATGAGTTTTGAGATTGACTTAAACCTCTTTAATTTGGCTTCCCGGTATTTAATCTTTTAACTTTGCATTCTTAATCAAAACTCAAAGCAGATCTTTAATCTTGTATGTACAAAATGGGAGATTAGGGGACCCTGCCCTGCCTCTGGTAGACAGATGTTGGCTTCTCCTTTTCCATCTCCTTCTCCCAGGAAGAGCCAGCGAGAGGCATTTCAGAGCTGGAGGAAGGTCTGAGGAAAAGGAAAGTACATCAATATCTCTGGCGGAGGGCTGGAACATTTTTCTCTCTTCAGGGGAAGAGTTAAAATCCATCAGAGCCTCTGTGTGTGTTTCTTTTAAAACACTGTTAATGTGACAGGGAAATAATTCCTCAGGGAAGAGGGAGAGCTGCAGGAACAGGGAGTTGTTTAGGTTGGAAAAGACCTCTGAGATCAAGTCCAGCCATAAACCTGGCTTTGGCAAGGCCACAACTGACCCATGTCCTCAAGTGACACATCTACACATCATCTAAATCCCTCCAGGGGTGGTGATTCCACCTGGGCATCCTCTGCCAGGGCTGGACAACGCTGTCCATGAAAACATGTGCTCCTGAATTATTCAAATTGCTTAAATAAAGGCAAAGTCTATGGACAAGTAATTTCCTGGAGTTCAATAAGAGTTTTGAACTGTTTTCAACTTAGTTTGATGCCAGTGAGCTAGAATTAAACTTTTCTTAATCTGGATTGTTTCCTTAAAGAGCATACACGGCTGGACAGAACAGCAAAAATTATCTGGGGTTTTATTTAGAGGAGCAGGGAGAGGTCAAAAGGGAAAAGGCATTTTCTATACAGCAAATAAACACAGGGAAGAAAAGCCTCAGTGAGTAAAAAGAACATTCCCAGTGTGGCTTCTGACATTTTTGGTTTTGTGCAGCGCCTTTGTACCAAAAATGTTATTCACGTAATACCACGGTTAGGATGAGATCTTCCTTCCCAGCTTGAGGAAGACAGCTCAGGATTAAGGAAGTTTGTAGAAACCTCCCTGATCACCATAGGCAAGGTCCTTCTCCACCACTTTCCCGAAGGAAAGCTCTACAGGTCCACTTAATAATGTCCATATTTCTCAAGAGGTCTGTTGCTGGTCCCAAAACTGTAAGATTATTCTTTTTCTTGCAGTGGCTGCTGTCACAACTCTCGGTCTTTGGAAAGAATGAGGAAGAAGAGTGTGAATAAAGAGGGAGATTTTTAACGCTCAATTTTAATATGGGAGTGGGAAAAAAATATCAGCAAAGCAGAGGTTCGTTGTTCAGCTTTTTGGAAGCTCCAGTTGCTGTTTGACTATTGAGAAGGGGAGAGGTTGAGGTGGTCTGCAAATATTTAGCTAAGCCCTTATTTTAAAAACTGTGGGAAGTCATTTTGAGAACTGTGGAGAGTCATGACCAATATTACATCACTTTTTCATGTGTTTCACTTGCCATCTGAATCGCACAAGATAGGTTTTAAAAGGGATAAAAAGAGAAGAAGAGGATCAGCAAACGCACAAGACTTCAGTCTTGCACAGGACTTTTATGATTTATATAGAAAAACAAATCATGAATCACGTTCCAGTGAACAGGAGAGTCCTGAATCCTCCTAATTCACAGCTCTGAGGGTGATGCTCCAGCATGAGGGCTCTGCAGCACACACAGCGGGAGGATTCTTCTTTTGGATGACAAGCTGCAAATCGGAAGGAAGAGAAAGGCAAAAGGAAAAGGGTATCACAGAACTGGAAAGCCTTGGCAAAGGGTTTCCCCTTCATTACGTCCTTAACAACACAAGCAAGTGATTCTGAGCACAAAGGGTGTTGTGGTGCCCCGGGGTACCAAACTCGCTCACCAGCTTTGCTCAGTCTGACCTGAGATTTAAGGGGAAAATCGAAACGCTGTTGCTTATCAATAATTTGCCCCTTAAAGGATTTGTGCAAACAGCCACAAGTGCATCAGCTGCAGTGACTCTCTTGCGACTTGCGTCCTGCTGTGACAACAGAATCCAAGCGTTGTCCTTTCCACCTCAGCACCACCAGCGCTGTTTTCACGGGCACCTGGAGAAGGTGGCCGAGAACGAACCACTTGGAGCATGCAATGGGGTGAGAGACCACACTTCTCCCCGAGCTACTTCCCCTGGAACAGCTTGCACATCCAAAAGCTGCAACGCCCCAAATGCCAACCCTGCAGAGCAGCTTGGCTGAGCCCGAGCCTCAAATCCCAGCTCCTCTGGGAGACAAAGCCAAGCTCCCAGCGATGCTCAGCGTCTGGGTTCGTGGCATGAGGGGTTTTCTGATGAAGAGATTCCCTAAATTTGTGATCCTGCGAGGCAAATCCCAGCCATAGGAACAGAATCACAGAACCACCGGGGTTGGAAGAGACCTCTGAGATCATTAAGCCCACCCTGTGACTTGACACCACCACAGCACTGAGTGCCACGTCCAGTCATTCCTTGAACAGCTCCGGGGATAAATACCTTGGAAAGGTTGTTGGAATTGCTGGGTTGCAGCTCTGAGCCTTCCTCCCCCTGGTTTATTTGCTCCCCATTAAGAGCTCCACAGGGTAATCCAGAGAGCAAAGAATGTTTCTGGGATCAGACATGATCTTCAGCTCAACAAAACAGGGCGAGAGCAAAGAAGGATTAATGTGCTGTATTTCGGGTTTCATCAGTGTTTCGGGCTGGCTGTTCAGAGTTTTGTAGCTCAGTGTAAAATACACTCTCTGGCTTGAAACACAACGGGGTGAGTTTAAGATGGGGGGCAGAAAGAATTTCTGATGTCTCGTATAAAGGATTTTTTTAAAGCTATTTTTGAGGTTGGAATTATGCACAGGTCATCGTCCCTTACTGAGAAAATGCATTTGAAGAGCTTGGAAACTTCTCATGACTTTAAAGTAATAATCAATCTTTAAATAATTATAATCTTTTTATGACACCAGTACACTCTTGCTTACCACATTTGCATGTTAATACCTCAAGAACAAAGATTCTTCCACGTATTGTTCAAACAAAAAGCTGTTTTCCAGTGCAGCTTGTAATTTTTCATCAAATTAATATCCCTCAAAGCACTTCTATTACTGAGTTTTATAAAAAGATAACTGTGGTTTTTTTGTAATATTATGGCCAAAAAAATTCCACATACACATGAATTAACAAGGTTGAGGTTTTTTTTAAGCTGATGAGGGACAGATAAAGAAACACCTGAGTTTTCAAGTATTTTACCTGTGCAAACAATAGAAAACTATACAAAGAGTCAGTCCACCACTGAAATGTCAGCTTGTAACTTCATTCTTTATCATACGCTCCCAGGCTTAATCTGACATAGCAGCAACACGAGAGATACTCCCAGAGTATCTCAGCTAAATAATAAGACAATTAAAAATCTATTCTATTCTAATTATCTCTTTAATCTCAACTAATTCTTTGCAGGCAGCGTTTCACGGCACCAACGGAGAGCTGAAAGTGCAAAAGGTATAAAAAGAGATTTTTTTTCTTTTTATCCCAGAGCTTGGTTTGGTCTCTTCGTTCGTACCAGACACTTGGTATCACCTGGCACCTCTTGGCTGGTTTGGATCTCTCTTGCTCAGAGCATCACCCACTTGTTCCCTGGGAGCGGGGACTTGGAGAAGGTGCCCCTTGAGCCTCCTTTTCTCCAGGATGGGCTCAGCTCCCTCAGCTGCTCCTGCACAGAGACCTTCAGAGGGGTGTGATGACCCTATTTCTCCACAAATTCATTTTTCTGCTGGTAGCTTTTCGGTTCGGTTCGATTCTTCTAACCCACCAAGTTTGGATGGGTTATTCCCAGCTCGGGAAGCAGCAAAGCAGGCAAGACACAGGATGGTGCTGCCATCTGTAGTTTTAAACCAGAACCAAACCAGGGCTCGGTTCAAACGCCAAAAGAAGCCACTGGGCAGGTGACATTTGGAGAAGGGAAATGACCCAGGCTCCTCAAAAAGGCGAGTGATAGACATGGACTAAGTCCTGGTCGTCTTCCCCTCTTCCCACCATCCCCATCCCAAATTAAGGGATCTTTTTGATGCAAAGCCGTGGAATGGTTTGGGTTGGGAAGGACCTTAAAGCTCATTTGGTCCCACCTCTTGCCATGGGCAGGGACACCTTCCACTATCCCAGGTTGCTCCAACCTGGCCTTGGACACTTCCAAGGATGGGGCAGCCATTTCTGCAGAAATCTGAGGGTTGAAAAAAAAAATTAATGAAAATTGTGATAAATTTCCACAAAAACAAAACTAGAAACCTCTTAATGTAAAAGTTCTTTTGATTTTGTTTGTTTGTTTGTTTGTTTT
The DNA here is from genome assembly GCA_013396755.1 of Sclerurus mexicanus. Taxonomy (NCBI): domain Eukaryota; kingdom Metazoa; phylum Chordata; class Aves; order Passeriformes; family Furnariidae; genus Sclerurus; species Sclerurus mexicanus. The sequence continues at coordinate 1,242,363 of VWZF01006291.1, read as the reverse complement.
GTTTTTAATGTGGAAATCCTGTGATTTCCCAATTTCTGCCCTCCAGAATCTGACGCATCCTGGGTTTATTTATTTTGGTGGTGATTCGGGTTTTTTGTTTGTTTGTTTTTTACTGTAACACCTGGGAGAACAAACAAAGGAGCTCCTTATTCAATGTAGTGCTGACTGAAATCCCAAAAGCAGATGATCCTTCCCTGATGTCCTCTCTAGGCATCACAAATCCATTCATTTTGACCTTCTACTTTTGGAATACTATGATGATAAGTCAGTTTTTCTTTAGCAAAAAAAATGCACAAATTACAGGAAGTCTTAAATTACTTTTAGAACCTACAAAAACCTATGGATAGTTTTCATCTGAATCCTCACTTTTATACATCTGCAGATATATGGAAAGCTGAAAACTCCTTTTTACTGGCTGTAGCACCCAGGAGAAACTTCTCCCAGGGGAAAGAAATCACTACATTCACCCAATATTTTTGCAGTTCAAAATGATCTACAAGCAAATATTCAGCCTCCAGTGAACTTTATAAATATAAACCTCCAGATTTCCTAGCGAGTAGTGATCATTCAATGGCATTTTCTCTGCTTGATGTTGCCAGAATGAAGGATCTAATCAGCTGGCCCATTCCTCAGTTTCCTCTCCAAAGCAATTCCAAATGCAGGCAGGAAAAGGATGATCCAGACTGGAATCTTTGTCTAATTAAATATTCTGTAGGTGGCAAATCAAAACACTGTCCTAAGATTAAAATGATATTTCAGTTTGCCTTGTGCTTTGTAAATCCTGTCACTGGGGTATCTCATACCCTTTAATCAAAATCTCTGTGGAATGGGGTCTATTTGTGCCCAAAATTTCAAGTATAAAGGAAAGATATCTTTTAATAGTATCCTTGAAATCTACTCTGTGCTCTGAATGAGCATTATTATAAATATCATTTCACAAAATCCCACAATGGTTTGGGTTGGAAGGGACCTTTAAAGATCATCTCATCCCACCTCCTGCCATGGGCAGGGACACCTCCCACTGTCCCAGGTTGCTCCAGCCTGGCCTTGGACACTTCCAGGGATCCAGGGGCAGCCACATCTTCTCTGCCCAACCTGTGCCAGGGCCTGCCCACCCTCCCAGGGCAGAGCATTGCCCTGAGGACTCCTAATTAACTCCCAGCAGATGCAGCAAGGGCTGGATGCCTGGATTGGGGTTTTTCAGCTGATTTTTTTTTCCAGCTGTTTTTTAAAAAAAAACAAAACTGAATCCCAAAGGGCACAGTGGCCTCTGTCCATAAATCGCAGTCTCTGACCCCACATTCCCAAGGGGTGAAGCGCATTAATTGACTCAGAGCTCCCCAAGAAGTGCATCCGGTGCAATTTTGCAGCCACAGAAACGCTCTGAGCTCGGGCAGCCTCAGCATTGATCCCCAGCTGGAAGGTTGTCAAGTCAAAGCACATCCTCCAGGAGAAATTATTCCTTCTGTGTGATTCCTGAAAACCATCCTCATATTTTGAAAGGTTTTCTGAGACTGAAGACATCTCAGAGCTTGCAGGTGATGCAGCTGCTGTCAATACTGACACCAAGGAACTGGGCTGGCAGTTTCACAAGGACAGAATGGGGGAAAGCTGTACTTTTCCCCTTCCTTTTCCTTTCCTCCTCCTTACCCAGGGCAGGATTTCTCCCCACCCCTTCCCAGCTGCTGCTGCAGATGTTGAACTCCAGTCCTGCTTCCCCCCCTGCCTGTCTCTACAGCACTGTCTGTTCATAAGAATTGAAATCCCAGTTAAATATCTGCCTCAAATTTTCCCTGCTCTGCTCCTGCAGAATTCTGGGATGACACTCAGCAGCAGAATAATGAGGATCCTTCTCACTGTGTCTGTACAGCCCACGAGATTCCTCTTTCTTCAGGACAGGAAGGAAAGTCCTGTGGTTGAGGACAGGAAAGGGAACAATGAGTTCAGCCTGTTTTGGTTTTCCTCTTCTGGGCTTCAGCACCGACATCCCTGCCAGGGCTGCCGAGACAGCTCCCAGTGCAGCTCCTACACCCAATAAAGGCAGGATTGGGGCAGGGATTGAGAAAGCAGCCCCAAAACCCTAAAAAAGCAGGGCAGCTCGTTACCACCAGTGGCCTCCAGCCACCCAGTTTGAATCTCAGCTCTGCAAACAATTGCTGCAGAATTCCAAACATTTGCATCCCAGCTTTTGGCCGGCTCTCTGCGAGACATCAGCAGAGCCCAGATGGAAAATCTCAGCCCTAATCCAGCTGGATTTTCCTAACCCCACATGCAGAAAAGGATCATTCTCACCCCCCAAGTGGAGAGGTGTCCCATTTCCCATGCAAGACACTGAGCTGCTCCTTTGCAATCCCAGTCTTAGTCTTGGAGCAAGAGCAGAGCTGGAGTAAGCAGCAGAATCTGGGAAAATACGGGTTTCCTACTGAGGCCTTTTCCAGGCTGGAAACCTCAATTTATTCGTCTGTGAATATCCCTAAGCTCAGACACGAGAGATTTTGTAACCTGTGCACAGGATAAGTGCTGCTATGATTTCCTGCAAACTGCTTTTAAGTGTTTCGAGGAATAGTCCTCCCTCCCCATCCTCCAGAGGATTTCACACCCCTCACCTGGCTGAGCACTTCATGTCACCCACTCAGGTTGCAGTCACCAGGACTTTTGGAATGCTTGGTATTTAATGCTTGTTTTTAATAGCAATTATCCTTTTCACTCACTCAGGGTCTGCATCTCCAAATATTTGAAGGTCAAAGGCTTGAAACGACCTAAAAGCTGAAAGAGCTGCAGGAAAGCTTTGGCCAGAAAGTGGCAGCAGCAGGCAGGAAACGGCTCTAGGAGACACGAGGTTACAGCACCAGGAGAAACACTTCCCTTCCGAGGAGTTCATGGGCTTTTTAGAATCACAGGATGCTTTGGGTAGCAGGGATTTTAAAGTTCATCTCGTTCCACCCCCCTACAGTGGGCAGGGACACTTTCCACTACATCGGGTTGCTCCAAGCCCTGTCCAACCTGGCCTTGAATGGATGAACAGCTTTTGGGGAGACCATGGGGATGCAATGGGACATCGAGGAGCCGCCTTGGACTAGTGGGATAAGGATGCTCTGGCCAACACCCTGGACCTGGCATGGAGCAGGACTTGCAGCTGTGCCAGCTCAGAGCAGCCCCGAAGGAGGTGCTGGGGAAAACGAGTCAATAGATGGTGCTCTCCATTCATGCAATATCCCAGCAGGATATTCCTTCTGGAAAGGGTGTCCACCTTTCCTAGCTGCTCTCTGAGCATGAGGGGTGAGGACTCCCCTCGTCCTGGCCATTTTGGGTGTTTGTCTCATGCTCCTCTGCTCCTTTGCAGCTGGCCAGTCTTCTCCTCCCTCTCCCAAGGAGCTCTGACCTCCCACCCCCAAACTAGCAATGTTTGGTGGTTTTCTGGTTCCCCCAGGACTGCCTGTGCCTGACCACACAGCCTCTCTGGAAAGCAAGGGGCTCTGCAGCTGTGAAATATTAATAATATGGGGTTTCAACCTAATAATGCCTTCCTGAGGCACCGCAGAGCCAATGAGAGCTGATAATGTTTATTTTCTCTGCCACGCATTATCTGGCTGGTGCAGCCCTGCTTGGGAGGACAGTTCAGGGTCACTTGGGCACAGAGGGCATTGGGGCACGCTGGTTTGGCTGTCTGCTGCTCAGCAAAATGTTTTTCTGATAATAGAAAGAATAAAGTTGTTGTTTACTTATTACTTAATGAGCTTGTGCACGGGAAGTAGATAATCTTCCCTTTGGAAACATCAAGTCCCTCTGCCCAGCGTGTCCTGTTGGTCACCCCATCCATCAGAGCCCAACAAGCAATGCCAGGTGCTCCTGCAGCACCACGACCCTGAGCTGGAAAATATCCTGTTTGGAGATTTCATCTGAGAGCCCATTGCGGCTTTTGGGATGAAAAGAGAACAGAGATCTCACCTAAGGGCTCTCCATCTCCCTCAGCACCTTATATTCCCCTCGGATGTGACTGTCCTCGCCTCCAAGCTGCAACTTCATGAATTCCAATTGTGATTTTGCCCTGGCAAACCTCAGCTGTGTTTGTGCACCTGTTTGCAGAGGAGACACCGACGTTCAGGGTGGCCCTGGGAGAGCTGGGGGTGTTCAGCCTGGAGAAGAGAAGCCTTCAGGGAGACCTGAGAGTCCCTTGCAGTGCCTAAAGGGGCTCCAGGAGAGCTGGAGAGGGACTGGGGACAAGGACCTGAAAGGACAGGACAGGGGGAATGGCTTCACACTGGAAAAGGATTGATTCTCCCAGCCTTCTTACAGCATTTCATGTCACCTCAAACTTAAGAATCAGGGTTTCAGGGAGGACAAGCTGGTCCCACAGCTGACTCCCACTTCTAAAAGCTTTAAGGGACACACCAGCTCCAGCATTTGCAGGACCCAGGAGGAAACAAGAAGCCTGCTGCTCCCAGACCCCTCCAGCTAAGGAGAAGCTCTGCAGGGTGCTGGCAGGACCAGGCAGCTCAGCCCTGAACGTGGGGATTGTGCCCTGGTTAATCCCAAACCTGCCCGGAGCAGCAAATGTGCATAACAAAGCAAGGGATGCAGCCCTGATCTCCCGGGATGTTGTTGGCAGATTCCCTGCACAGCATAACAAAGGCTTCCCACTTTTCCTGCTCCCGGATTGCTCAGGTCACAGCAGCTTCGTGGAACCACCAGTGGGATGCTGCTCGGGATCACTGGGAAGGGCTGGTGGGAGGTGACCCTGCCTCTGGAACGGGGATGGAACTGGGCGAGCTCTGAAGTCTCTCCAAATCCAGACCCTTCCATGATTTTATGATTTTCCTGCAGCACAAGGAAGACCAGGTCCAGGTCCAGCTCTATCCATGGCACTGCGGGCACACACATGTCACATTTCCACATGCAAGCCAGACATCCAAAGGCACCAGAAGAACCCCAAAGGGAGGAATCCCTGTTTTTCTTTGCAGCTTTAATTGGGGCCACCTGTTTGTTAACTCCTGTTCTCCTCTGGAAACGCTTTAGGGCTCAGAGCAAGAGAATCCTGGGGACACTTAGCGCGACATAAATGCTCCGGGGTTAGATAAAGTTTCCCAGCTTCAAAATTTACAGAAAGAAACGCAGACAAAGCGAACTGAATACGCAACTGAATGCGAGAAGAATGCCCAGGAGGAACGGGACCCTCGAGGGGAGGCGATGGGGACCGCAGCCGGGGGATGGAGGGGAGAGCCAAGACCAGTTTGGACTGGGGCTGTGCAAGCATCTCCCAAAGCCCCGGATCGGCAATCCGCACGGGGGGATCTGTGGGGCTGGGACTGCAGCTCCAGGAGAAGGCGAAACCAAAAAAAAAAAAAAAGAAATAAATCCTTTGGAAAGGGATTGCGAAAGTTCTGTTCGAAACGCGCTCCGGTTTTTGAGATTGCAGCCGAAGCCCCACCTCCGCACACCCATCCCCACCTCCAGCCCGAGAAGGGAAAGTGAATGGCCCCAGCAGCTGCTGGCAGAGGAGATCTCTCAGCTCCCAGCGCGGTGGGATCGGGATCAGGAGGGTCCTGGAATTGTGAGTACGGCAGCACCTGCCCGCTGCGAGGAGATGCTGAGGACGACTTTGGTCCCCGGCTCCGGGGCTGCCTCCCGGCTTTCGGGTTTGGGGAAGGTGAAGTTTCTCAAGCTGCCTTCCCCCGGCTTGTTTTGCAAGGCTCCTCGAACCGCTTTGGCTCGGGAGCTGGATTTTCCCAGCAACTTCAGAGGTGAAGGGGAAAAAAACAAGGAGTGACACACGCCCGTTCCCTGCCGGCTTTCTGCACGTGTTTTGTCGCTTCCTCTCTGTGCTTATTTAAGTTTTTTCCTCCCAGCGAGGCAGCTCCACTTATTTCTCACTTCGCAGGGAGTTTTCCCAGTTTTCCCAATGCCTGGGGCTGCCGCGGTGGGTTTCTCTTCCAGTTTTGCTTCTTGTCTTATGGCAACGCCTCTTTCCAGCCCGGATCCCGTGGAGATGCCAGGCGGGCACGGAGCAGGGGCACCCTGGCCAAGCCCCGGCTTCTCCAGCAGTGCATTGCCGGGGAGGGGAACCGATCCATACAGTCGTGGGATGGTTTGGGTCTGCAGGGACCTCGGAGCTCGCCCAGTTCCAACCCCGTGCACCTTCCAGTTTCCCAGCGCTCCCGAGCAGCATCTCACTGGTGGTTCCACAAAGCTGCTGTGACCTGCTGGCTCTGAACAATCTGGGAGCAGGGAAGAGGAAAGGGTTAACGCCAGGGAAAGGGGTGGAAGCCTTTGTGCTGCTGTGCAGGGAATCTCCAGCAGCCCAGAGCCCACCTGGGAAGCATCCCTTTCTCTGTTACGCTGCTCAGGAGAGCTGTGGGCTTAACCTGGGCACAGTCCCCGTGCTCAGGGCTGAGCTGCTGCCTCTGTGGGACCTTGGGTCTGGTCAAAAATAGATGCCAACCCCCCTTTCTCCGTGGTTCCTGGCTCCCAGTTGGGTCCCAGTGGTTCACTGGCAGTGCTGGTGTGTCCCGTGCTGCAGCTCAGCGGCACATCCCAGCTTATCCTGAACCCACTGCGTGTGCCCAGGCTTGAGGTGGATGAAATTATCAGCGTTTTGAGCCATGAGTTGGCTAAATGTGGACTTGAGGGATGGCTTGGGAGCTTCATTACACATCTCAGGACCTGCCAGTAGCCCCTCAGGCTTTGGAAATGTCCCTTTTCCAAAGATCTGGAGGCAGTGTGTAAGACACAGCAGGGAATGAGGGGAATTTTTGGTTTGAAACACGATTCAAACACCACAAGGCTCTGAAATGTCATCTGGGGGAAATTGATAGCGAGCGGATGGCTGGAGAAACCCCGGGACAAGATCGCTCCCAGGGAGGCAGGAAAGGGCTTGTTGCTGTCAGGCAGCTTGGCTGGGGCCAGATGTGGCTCCAGCTGCAGGCCTGGGGACTTCCAGAAAATAATCTCCATTTTCACTGGACTTTCTTGACCCGTCTGAAAGTGCCAGCCCGGAACCGGTCTCTGGGTGAGCAGGAGGTGCCTCTTCCAAAGGCTGTGAAAAACCTGGCAGCAGAAAGAAAAGAAGCAACATCCCTCCATGATACAGACAACTTTGCAGTCCAGTAATATTAAATAATGGAAGAAGGACATGAATTACTTCCCCTTGCTGCCCAAAATGTGAGCATTTCCTCCTTTTCCTGTGCCAGCTCCAGCCTCCAGTGGCTGCTCCAAGCTGGAGCTTTGCTCCAGCACTTGCTCCTTGTGCCATCATCACCCCAAAATGTCACCAATTCTCTCCTACCCACAGTGTTTCCTCCTGGTGTTTGTAACCAGCTCCTCTCTTGCTGGCTGAGGAGGTTTCTCACTTCTCCTAAGCTCTGCTCAGTTCCCTTTCATGGCAGGAGCATTTCCCTGCTCCTGCTCTTCCATCCATGGCTCTTTGGGTGCAGCTGGCTGGCAGTGTTCCCAGCTCCTGCTCAAGCAAATCTTACTGGTCTCCCCCAGTCCTTTGGGGATGCTTTGCTTGTTTATCTCAGGGTCAGTGTGGAGGGAGAAAAGAGCTGTCCTTGTGTGTCCCATTGATATAAATGGATAGGAATTAAGTGAATTGGGGTGTAGGTGCTCCTCATGGAATACTCAGCATCAGTGTGGGAGAGCAGGTCCTGGCCCTGGGCAGACCATGTGTGCAGATGGAGAATCCTGGGTTTGTTGAGGTGGGTTTTTTTGGAATTATAGACAATGCATAGCAACTTTTGGATTGCTCCAGGAAGCGTCAGCTCCACGGAGCTTGTTGGGGTTTTCACTCAGGCTGTGTGTTCAAGGCACGAGGCTTTTGCAGTGGCTTCTGCTCTTCGTTTGGAAAGAGCCTCCCCTTCTAAAAGTGAGTTTTCCTCATTGGACTGTGGCTGTATCTGTCGCTCTCTGGAGCCACTCTGGCTCTGCCTGTTTTCTCCAGCTGCTCCATGCACTGCCAAGTCTTAAAACTCTTGAGGACTCAGCAAAAATTCTGTATTTTTCCCAATTTTCACTCCTGTCCAAGCAGCAGAAAAGTATAGAGGAAGGGAAGATATCAGGAAGATATTTGTGGTGTATAAAACCCCAAATCAGGAAAACTCTGGTTTGGTATCAGACTTATATTGACAGGTGTTTGGCTATAGAGCCAAGCACTGTCTGCAGCCTATGGAAAGGCATTCCCTGCTGGGGAATGGACTCTTTATACTTTGTTCATCATTTTAACTCCTATCCAAGGGTTTTCAGCTGCTTGAAACAGGGACTAATTCCCTGCCAAATACACAGGAGGTGTTGCTAAAATAGAAAATCCCCACTCAGGACACAAGACATGGCTTTTTCGTAGTAATCACCATATCTGTCCATCCCCATCAGCAGTATGTTCAGCATCTGGCACGATCCAGAGGAGAGAGCTGACTTTTTTATTCAATATACTGCATAAAACCTCACAGAGGAGGAGTAAAACTCGCAAAGCCATGAGATCCAGCTCTGGCAAATGTCTTACACATCCTTGAGCTGAGCTGCTCTCAGACACAGCACAACTGCCAGCACAAACAAACCCAGAGGTCACAAGGCGGGGACCAAGGGCAGGAGGTTTAATGGGATGCTGCCTGTGCACAGAATGGGATGCATCCCAAGAAGGCTTGGGAAGCAGCAGGAGCGACGCTGTGAGTAGGGGATCGCAGAGTGGGAGCAGAGCCCGATGGCTCCTGAGCCCTGGGCAGTGTTTGAAAACAAAACTGAGCAAGTGATTCATGAAATGATGCAATTCCCAGGCTGGCTGCTTATGTAACTGCACAACACCTTCCTCAGCTGGAACCTCTGTCTTTCCTTCCCTCTGCCACTGCTGCTTTGGGGGGCTTTACCCTCTGGAAGGGAAAGCCAGCCCATCCCGTGTGATGGGACTGCCTTGCAAGGATGCAGGAATGGAGGCAGAACAGCCCTGTGGAGAATGGTTTGGTGGTGTTGCTGGATGAAAAACTGGGCATGCCCCAGCCATGTGCTCTGGGACCCCAGAACCCTCCCCCAGTGCCCACTGCCAGAGGGCAGGGATAGATGGGATATTGGGAAGGAATTGCTGGCTGGGAGGGTGGGGAGGCCCTGGCATAGGTTGGGCAGAGAAGCTGTGGCTGCCCCATCCGCAGGGGATGGTGTGAGAGGTCCCATCTCTGTTTTGGTACCTCCAGGTGATCTCCAGCTCCTTCACCAGATCTTGTAGTGCTGGAGCACGTGAGGACCCTTCCAAGAGGGGCTCCTGCATCTGGCAGGGTGTGCCAAGGAGGGCAGGGAGCTCTGTGAGACCTTGTCACAGAAATAGGGAGGAGAGTTTTATCCTTCCCAAGTCACAAGGGTCAGGGATGGCACGGGCCTCTGGAGGGCACCCAGTCATGCCCTGTGCCAGAGCAGGGCAGGTACCTCTTCCTCGTTGCCTCTGGTTGCGTGCCATGGGTTTCAACACCAATTTCCCTCTTTCTTCTAATCTTTTAATTTCTATTTCTTTCTGTCTAACTTCTGTAAGGTTTCTGGGGTGTGTCATCCGTGCCCATTGCACCTTACACAGAGTCACTGTGCTGGGCTAATCTCATTTTCACTTTCTTTTTGCCAGTTGGTACAAGATAGAAAGAGCTTTTTGTGCACATCTCTGCATCCCTTTCTTCCTTTCTCAATCTTTTTCCAGGGAGGGTGTGATGTGTATCCCCTGTCTTTTCCTCCTGGGGTATTCTAAAACATCTTTGCCCCCACCTTGTCCGAACCAGCTTCCCCTTTAACACGGGCACACTCATAAATACACACACTGACGCCATCCCAGTTTTACTGCCAGTGAATGAAAATTATCCCGCAGAAGGAAGACACATTATGGAATATTTGCTGGCATTTCGAGTCCCCTGCTGGGATTTAATTTGCTGTGTTACATTCGGCGTTATTTACTCGTGCTCCGCTGAGCCCAGCGGGTGCTTTTCCTTGCTCAGCTAGCAGGAGCTGCCATTAATAAAGATGTTGGATAGATTTATGTCCTTGGGAATGGGATAGGATGCTGGTGGCACTGAGCCCAGTCCCCCGCTGTGGCAGCCAGGACCATTGTGCAGGTCCCAGAGAAGCTGGGAGAGGTTTGGACAGATTTCTGCTGCCCTGGTGTTAAGGAAAGGGCAGCGTGGAGACAAGTGGAGCATCTTCATCTGCACTGCAAAGGTTGAAGAGATTATCTCAGATACAGGCATGAAGTGCCAGGACAAGGGGGAATGGCATCCTGCTGCCAGAGGGCAGGGCTAGATGGGATATTGGGGAGGAATCCTTCCCTATGAGGGTGGGCAGGCCCTGGCACAGGTTGGGCAGAGAAGCTGTGGCTGCCCCTGGATCCCCAGGAGTGTCCAAGGCCAGGTTGGAGCAGCCTGGGCTAGTGGAAACTGTCCCTGCCCATGGCAGGGGGTGGGATGAGATGAGGTTTAAGGTCCCTCCCCACCCAACCCAACCCATCTGTGGTTCTGTTCCCAGGCACTGCACAGAGGAGGGTTATTCCCCAGACCGTAGCTCCCTGCTCTGTCGCTTTGCAGGTCCCCGGGAGCAGTGAGGAGACGTCAGGCAAGCAGGGATGGAATTAATGGCAATATTTTATGGCATCGGTTGGTGTGGGACTGAGCTGCTGCCCCTCCAAGCTGAGCTCCTTATGCCCACTGCACCCAGGGTTTGTCATGCCAGGCTCTGCCTTTCTGAAGGTTGCAGTGACCCAAGACAGAAGTGGGGAGAAACCAGGGTTTGAGGACAAACCCTTCACCTACAGCTGATGGAATAATACCAGCAGATGGATCTGCAGCATCAGGCACCTTTGCTATGTGAAGAACCATCCATCCATCACCTTCCCTTGTGTATGAGTCCAACCCGTGGGTACGTGGTAGCTGCCACCAAGCCCCTGCACTCACAACATCAGAGGTGACCTCTGGTGAAACCTGGCCAGCTGTGCACCCCCCAGCCTCCTACACACACCAGCTGGGCACAAAAAGTCCCTCTTTGTTTTGTGGGAGAAGCAATTTCACTTGAGAGCTCCCTTGCAGGTGTACAAGGAAGCAATTTTCTGCTCCATCAGGGTGCAGTGCTGGTTTCCAAGGGCTTTGTGTCAGAGTCAATGCCACCTCTCGCTGTCACAGTCCCTTCCACCCCTGCCTGTCACCCTGTGTCCCACCCTGCACCAGCCTCTCCCTGTCTGTGTCTCCCTCTGTGTCTGAGTTTCCTGGTCCTGTGATTTGGGGGAGAAAAGGTGAAAGACACCATTGAGAGCTCTGAGAGAGCAGCGTTTGGCTGGGCTGGGATAAGACCCCTGCCCTGTGCATGGGGAAGCAGTGCCCAAACACTGGGGGCAGTGGCTTCACTGTGGGGCTTCACTTGTCATGGTCAAGAAGGGGAAAGAAGGATGGAGAGCAAAGTGTTGGTCTGAAGATGTTCTGAGGGAGCACTCAGCTCTTCTGTGAGAGGTGTGAGGGGGTGCAGGTGCCACTGTGTTGTCTCTGCTTGCCACCCAAGCAGAACGGAGGTGCTGCTCTGGCACCTCCACTGGCATGGGTTCAGGGAGAAATGTGCCTTTGCCATCCTTCCTGGGCTTGCAGACCAAGGTCAGCTCCCTCCTCGTGGTGCCTCAGGTGCCCAAAAAGGCTTTGTTTCAGCCTTGGGAACAGTCAGCCCCTGGCGTCACAACCCACAGCCTCTGCCTGGCCCAGTTCACCCACTGCTCCCCAGACACTTCTGGTGGGCGGGTGGGGTGATGCCCATTCCCTGACTTGTTCCTGGGGAAGCTGAGGCACAAAGATGGGAAGCAGCTTGCTCTGGAGTGCGGGTTGGGGAGTGGGTGCTGCCGGTCCTGGTCTGAGGTCCGCAGATCTGGAACGGGCAGGTGTGGAGGCTTGGGGTGGCTCCTGCCTCACCTGTTGGCCACACAGGTGTCCCCCCCTTCCCGAGAGAGAAGAGGAAAAGGTACCAAAAGAGAATTCATGTATGTTACAGTTACATACAATTAAATGCTATGAATATACAGAACAAGAATCCCAAAAAGGGAAACGGGGGGGAAGGGAAAAACGGACAAAAAATGGGTAAAAATACAACAAAACAGACACACACGCTCGAAAACTCCAGGAACAGCCCGATAAAGTAACTAACACAATGAAATGCCACCAATTTCCCTCAAGAAAACATTTCTTTCACCTCTGTGTGGCTTCGGGCGGCAGCTCTCAGATAGGCCCCAGCTCTTATAGATGAGAGAGGTCAACACTGAGACCTGCTGTCTTCTAATCACCCGAAAGGAAGAGAGAAAGAAAAAGAACCTCCCCTCCTCGCCTTCTGTTCACCTGCCTAGGTGAGGGGATGGTGTGGGGCACTTCCTTGGTTGTGACGCTGTTGCCAGGGAAGGCCCAGACCCAAACGAAGAGAACTGAACCACCGCAGCAGGTGTGTGTCCCCCCGTCCCCCTGGCTTCGCTCCTTCTCCTCCCTCCTTCCCCTGACATGGGCATATCTGCTGGGATTTGCTCTCCCCTCCCTCCTTCCCCTGCTGTGCCCAGTTTATTAATCCTATCCCCCCTCCTTCCTGCAGAGGAGCGGGTTCAGTCAGACCTGTTGGACTTACCTGGGAGAAATCGCATTAAATGAAAATAATCCTTCTTTCCGCCCCGAGATGGAGGGGAATGTGGCCCTTGCCGAGCCACTGCCATCCCCTGAGGATGCTGCCACAGCTGGGCTCGTCCCAGTCGAAGGGAGCAGCCACCAGACTGACCCTTGTGTGCTGCTGTCTTCCTGCAGTTGTTTTTTTAGAATCAATTAAGTCTTATCTGCCTTTCTCTTTGATTTGCTCTTTGTCCGTTGTGCTGGATCAAAGTGCTTTTCTGTTTCCTCCTGTTCTTCAAGGAGTGTTGTGGATGGATGGGCTCTGATAGATCTGTCCTCATTCGGAGCTGCTGGCAAACCTCATTTGAGATCCCTGCTGAGCAATTCCCCTCGGGGCTCAGCCACATTCCCTCTTCCACAGGTAGCACTGGAAGCAGGACACCTCAGTGGAGGTGAGGTGAAGGTGGGATGGAGTCAGACATGGCTCTGCATCCTTGGCTGCTGCCAGGTGGTGCAGGTTGTCCTTAATGCAAAGGACCATCACTGGGGAAAGGGGAGCTGGGTTCCTCTATCCTTAATGCAAAGGACCATCCCTGGGGAAAGGGGAGCTGGGTTCCTCTATCCTTAATGCAAAGGACCATCCCTGGGGAAAGGGGAGCTGAGTTCCTCCATAGCAGTGTGGGAAATCTGGGGACGTTCTGGTGCACGGCAAAGGGTGAGGGGCTTTTACCCGCTGCTTGGGCAGGGATTAGTGAAAACATTTCTGCTGGCTCGTTTTCTTCTCCCAAGAAGATTCTGAAAACTGTCTAGGGAGGAGCTTGGACTGATCCCAGGTGTTGCAGCTCCCTGGTCACCCTGAAGGGTTAAAGGATGCACACATGTAAAGCGGGGCCTGGAAAGGATGGGCAAGAGGACCAAAATCCTCCTGCACACCATGGGATTTGTGGTTTGCAGGTCTAACTAAATGGATCTTTGGTGAGAAGGGCTGGCAAAGACATTTACCAGACGTTACCAGGGCATTAAGCCTACAGTGGTTTCCAGCTCCGTGAACATGCCCATCCCTAGAAATCCAGGCTTAGGCTCCTTTTGGCTTCCTCCCTTTGGGTTTCCACCTGTTTTCTTCCCACTATGTCGCCCCGGAGCTTTTGAGAGGCTCCAGCAGCAAACTCAGTGGCTGGAAATAACTCATGCCAGCACTGCAGGATATCAGACCCTGATATCCTGATATCCAGACAGGATATCAGACCCCATGCTCTGGAAACAGGCAGGTCCTTTCGCTCCAGCACTGCCAGACCCTCCAGAGGTTCAGGGGAGCTTTTCATGGCTGCTTTAATTTACGATCGAATTTACTTTATTGATCCCACCCTGCATTTTGTTGCAGCAATATCTCTTGAAATGGGGCTGAGGGCAGCAATTGCTTTCCGCAGAGGATGCTGTGGCACTTGTAACTCAGGGATGAGCAGTTTCCCTCTGGAATTTACCTCTCCTGTGCACTGTGCTTAAGGGTTTATAAACACCACAGTTAAGACAGTCTCTTCCTACTAGAATTTTCATCACCCCCTGCATTTGTTAATTTGTTTGAGGCTACAGCCCTCGCTCCTTTGCTTCTCATCATGGGGGAAATAGAATTACACAAAATAATAATGGAAAGCCTTTCACCCCATTTGCCTTGGCACTTGCAGAGATGAAAACATCTATTAGAGTGTGCTGAATTTAAAGCCTAATGGGTTTAACGTGCCTCCAAACAATACAGCTTCCTGAGCAGGAAGCCTGGGTACCAAAACCCCAACAAAGGCATCACAGATCACTCTGGGAGGGGGGACTGAGGGTCCGGAGAGAAGGGAAGGAGGTCAGCGGTGCAGGGAGGGGAGTGGGGGCTTCCCATGGCTTTCTTTGCATTGTTAAATATAGGTGCCCATTTCTCCGGCCCATTTGCATCTGTCACTGCCCTTTTCTCCATCCCTTTGAGATCTCTCTGGTTGCCCCTTTCTCCAGCCCACTGAGATCACTCAATCCCCATTTCTCCAGCCTGTTGAGGTCCCTCTGGATGGCAGCACAGCCATCAGCTTTGCCAGTTGCTCCCCACCCCCGGTCTTTTATCTGCTGCCATCTGCACTCTGCCCCCTCACCCAGGTCATTGATAAGGATGTCGGATTATCCCAGGCAATGTTTGTACAATATTGTCCTTGATTCTATGGACTAATATTTAACCTCTCAGGCCTCCTGGTGATTAGTGGTTTGCAGGCTGCTTTGTTGCTGTGCAGAAGCAAAATGCTCTGAGAAAAATGAAAGCCAGGAATAATTAGTAGTTTCTTGTGCCTGTTGTGTGGGTGTTTGCAGAGCACGACAACATCTTGCCGTGCTGAGCAAGGGCAATTGAAGCAGAGCAACTGAGCATTGTGCTGAATTATTTTGGCAGGCCTGGCAGGATGACAAGCACCGCTACAAAGAGCCCCTACCTGGGTCCATCCCGGAAAACACTCTGCAGGAGCCCCTTTCTCAGCATCAAGGTAAATACCTTCCTGCTTTCTGTAATACCCCCTCAGATTATTGGCCTGGCAGAGAGGAGTTTAGCTTTCTGCAGAAGGCATTGAGAGGGTTTCTGATTACCAGATGTGTTTGGGAAATGCTTCCCGTGGCAGAAGCACCATTTGATGTGGAGCTGTCTCCAGCCAGGAGCGAGTGGTGGGACAGCAATGTTGAAATGCAGGTTGAACTTCCAGGTTCTGCAGATTCTACTTCACAAAATCACAGAATGGTTTGGGTTGGGAGGGACCTTAAACCTCATCTTATTCCACCCCCTGCCACGGCCAGGGACACCGTCCACTATCCCAGGCTGCTCCAAGCCCCATCCAACCTGACCTTGGACACTTCCAGGGATGGGGCATCCATGGAATAACCTCACAGGGAAGGATTCTTTCCTAATATCCATCTAACCCTGCCCTCTGGCAGTGGGAAGCCATTCTTCAAAGTCTTACCTTCTCCTGGACTCAGTGCAACCCCAGGTTCTCCAGGTGAATGTTTGAGGAGCTCTGCAGAACTACAGGCTGGACCTGGGGTGGCTTCCTCTGTCCTGCAGCATCTGCTTTGTTCCCTTCTGGCTCAATAATTGCATTTTATCGGTAATGACAGCATCAACATTAATTAACTACTACATTCGGTGTAGTTGGAAGCCAATTACTTGACTTATTAGAGAGCCTCACCAGCTTGTAGAGCAAAAGATGACAGCTGGTGTTAAAGGCTCAAGATTTCTCTTGAGAGACTTGTTTTCACCCCCAAGACAGAGCTGACCATGCATTATCCTCACACAATTATCCTCAGCACAGGATGTTTTCCTCAGATCTCTTGGGTTTTTTTCAAGAACTTAGGTCACCCTGTCCGGTTTCTAAATGACTTTTTCAGAAAACAAAACTTCCAGTCTGGGCTTTGAATGGCTCTTGCAGAAACACAAAACCATTGCACAATGTGGTTTATGTGTTTGAAGTGGCTGGAGGGCCAAAAATCACAGCACTGCAGTTTTTATATGTATTTATATCTCCAGAGAATGCGTCACCAAGACTAGTTGCCACGTGTCAAAATGCAGCTGAGGGGCATAACTAAAAACTATCTTGTTTTGGCTTCAAAGGGCATTAAAATTTAGATTAGATACTAGGAAGGAATCCTCTCCTGTGAGGTTGGGCACAGGTTGCCCAGAGAAGCTGTGGCTGCCCCATCTCTGGAAGTGTCCAAGGCCAGGTTGGACGGGGCTTGGAGCAACCTGGGCTAGTGGAAGGTGGGTGGAAATGGATGATCTTTAAGGTCCCTTCCAACTACACACCCAACCAAACTGGTTTGGATTAAACAGGAGCAGACTGACTCCTCCCAGACCCTTTTTCTGTGAGCACAGCCCAGTGCACAGGATTTTATCATGTGCTAAAGGCACAAAACCCTTCCCTAAAATAGCAGCAAAAGTCTCCCAAACACATGGAACCAGTGTGGTAGGGACTTCCCTGTGTCAGCTGGGGCAGGACAGTGTGTGCAGCTTTCAGAGCCCTCGCGGGGAGGATTTGTTGCCAAACTGCACAACCAACGCTACAAACACATGGAAGCTTTGTAAGAAGCTTTTTTTTTGGACCACCAAGAGAGGAGATGGTGGTGTTCAGTCCCCAGGTCTGCAATTTACTGGCTGCGTAGGATTGTGTTTCTCTATTCTCTCGCACATGTGGAGTGGGAGCGGCAACACCTCACCAATGTGGTGCAAGGCTTAGCAGAGCAAAGCCTGCCAAAATATATTAAAATTATCTAGAAAAGTAGAAAAGCAGCAAATTTATTGCAGAAAAAAGCTCCTCCTTGGGCATGTGTCTGAGTGGAGTTGCACTCATCCCAGAGCAGGCTGTGGAGGGTGTGAAGGGTGGGTTGGGACATCACTGCCTGAGGGTGAGGGCACCTCACCCAAGACCTGGCAGAGGTGCTGCCCTTCCCAGGGGGAAGATGCCTCAGGCACTGTCTGTCCCTCACTGTGGTGGCACAGCTCTGGAGAAGAAAGGTTGCTCTGCACCCTGGCACTGCAAGGGGGTTGTTGTTGGGTACCAGGCACCCCCTGTCCCTGGTCTAGGTGGTTGGTGTCACCTCAGCACAGGCTCTTCTAATAATGCTTCACAGATGTTTATTTAGAAAAGCCATTACAAAACCTCTCCCTTCCTTCCTCCTCAGCCTGCAGAAGTGCTCCTTTGGATTCTCCGGGTTTCAGTTCTGCTGAGGGACAGGGAAGATGTTACAAGCATGTCTTGGCTCTTCCATGGCAAAGAGGTGCCAGACAGCTGAGCTTGGGCTTGCTGCTGGGAGCACCCAGCTCTGGGGCTGCTCCTGCTTTGTCCTGCTGTGAGGACACAGGTCTTGGGAAAAGGGGTGTCTGCAGACCCAGGTCAGCAGTTGGGGTAGCCCTTCACCCCCAGGCCAGCATATCCAAAGTCCAGGAGTCTGTCCTTTCTTTCCCTGACAGAAGGCTGGTCGTGCTGTGATCTGAGGGCCGGCAGCAAACTGGAGCCAGAACTTGCCTGGTGCTGACCCCAGCCCACCACAGGTCCTTTGCAGGGCCCTCTCTCTTCTCTGTGCTTTGCTCTGCCCAGACAGGGAAGAATAAAATACCACCTTCCCAACCCATTTTGTCCTCCTGAGCTGAAGAGGACATGGGGCAGTGGTGGGCAGCTGCTGGGCTGATGTGAACCAGCATGACCTGAAGGTCCTGGATTTGGACAGACGTTGGGCTGTGCGCTGTGGTTGCCTGGAATAAATGAATCTGGCTTCAACCTTTCCATCTGAACTCCTGTATTCAGGAATCAGAGCCTGGACATTGCCAGTGTCTTGTAGGAATGTAGGAGTTTTGGCAAAGCTGACCCTGCAGCAGCTTTCCCTTGGCTGGGTGACATTTTCCTGGTCCAGACATATTGCATCCATCAGTGGTGACATGAGCTTGGAAGGAGCAAGGTCCTGGATTGTACCCTGGTTTGCGTGATGCCAACCCGTCACTTTGGGTGGTGGCAACCATACCCCAGTACTGCAGTTGTCAGGGACCCAAGGGGGCTTGACCATCCTCTTTGTCCCTTTTTGTGCTGTCAGTGCTCCTCTGGCTGACAGATCAGCCCAGTTTGGCAGTGACCCTACTTCAGCTCTGGATCAGAATGAGATGAAGCAGAATTCCAAGCCAGGCTGAGCGGCTCCTCTGGGTGCGGCTGCTCCATGGTGGGAGCTGGCTGCAGACCACACAGGCCTGGAGCTATGCCCTGCTCTGGTCAGCAAATGGGTAAAGGTCTATAAAAAGCAGTGCTCTGAGGGTCTGGGCATCATCCAAGGCTGAGGGCAGCAGCTCTGGAAGGTCCCAAGGGCATCCAGCCTGTCCTGCAGTGAGATGGGTGGTCCATGTCCTTGGGGTATGTTTGGGATGGTTAGTTTTTTTCACTCCTTTGGGCACTGGAAGGATGCTTGTGGAGAGCCCCGTGGGGGAGGAGATGACTTGCCAGCTCCTTTCCTTTGCCGAGTGCTTTGCAGAGCTCTGTATAAAGGGGAGGTCCATCCCTCTCCTCCCCTCCTTGGACAGGTCACTTGACACTCGGGAAATGCTTCTGTGAGAGGACCAGGAGATGGACTCTGTTCTCTGGAACAGTGGGGCAGCTCGAGGCATGTGTTCACCTGGGCAGCCCAGCACCTGCACACCCCAGACTCTGGAGGAGATGAGGTCAGATTGTTTTCTGGGAGATGACGGACTCTGACAAGGTTTCCTTCTCGAAGTGGACAAGAACCATCACATTTTCCAAAGGAGTTGTCCTTTACATTCAGAACTTAGTAAGAAGGAAAGGAAAACAGTCTGAATTATTCTCCCTGACCTTGTCCTGACTCTCTCTGAAGAAGCAGTTTGTTGCTGTGTTTGGAGGGGCTCGTTCCTGTCCCAGAAATGCTCCCAGCACTGGGGATGGCTGCCCGCCTCTGGCTGGATGGGGATGTTGTGCAACCTCCCACTTCTGCTGCTGGATCTTAGGGACAAGGCCAACACAAACAAAGCGTCATCCCAATTGAAACGATGTGTTTGTTCAAAGCCACTTTTCAGCCGAAGAAATGACACCCTCCTTGCAGATACTGCCCCTGTTGTTATCTTTGGCAGAGCACTATTTAATGGCTCTATTAATTTCAGAAGACTTCACTGATGGCAGAGCAGGGGTAATATTTCAGAGGCTCGTGGTCAGAGGTTTATGTCCAATAATTGTGCCTTTCTCTGGAGATGCAGTTTGCCGTGCTGCAGCTCTCAGTAACCGTGCTGGATGCTCTCTTTTTGTGTTGGCAGTTCTTTGTTTTCTGCCATGGGCTTCTGCAGCTCTCCCAGCTCCTGCTCTCAGGGTACCTGAAGAGCTCCATCTCCACCATCGAGAAGCGGTATGGCCTTTCCAGCCAGATGTCGGGGCTGCTCTCTTCCTTCAACGAGGTGAAAACCAGCTTTCTTCTCCTGCTCTCCCCGTGCTCCTCTCGTTCCCCTGTGACACCTCTTGCCCTCTGTGTCCTGCTGCAGGTTGGGAACACGTTGCTGATCGTCTTCGTAAGTTACTTCGGGAGCCGAGTGCACCGACCCCGTTTCATCGGCTCCGGTGCCATCCTCGTGTCCCTGGCAGGGTTCCTCATGGCTCTGCCCCACTTCATGACTGGGCCCTATGAGTATGACCAGTCTGTTGCCAGTAAGTGCTCCAGGGACTTATTTTAGGCCTTTTGGGGTGGAAACCCAAAATAATAGAATCACATAATGGTTGGGGTTGGAAGGGACCTTAAAGATCATCCAGTTCCATGGGCAGGGTCACCTTCCACTAGCCCAGGTTGCTCCAAGCCCCATCCAACCTGGCCTTGGACACTTCCAGGGATGGGGCAGCCACAGCTTCTCTGGGAAACCTGTGCCAGGGCTTGCTCACCCTACCAGGGAAGGATTTCTTCCCAACATCCCATCTAACCCTGCCCTCTGGCAGTGGGAAGCCATTATGAAATTACCTTCTCTGCGGGAATTGGGAGCTAAAAGCTGTTGGCTTGTCCTCGAGGAATTTAGCTTTTCTGAGAATGAAATAATTTCAGTCCTGAGAGACAGGCAACAGCTAATAGTGGGAAGCAGATCCAGGGGACATGGGAACCATGGGAAAGGGCATGAAAACAGTCCAAACATAGGCTGTGCCTCTGATTCCCCTTGTTTTCTGCACATCCATGTCTTCTCCAGCCATCAGGGCTCTCGTATTCCATAGGCTGAGCCAAGTTGTCCTCATGCGCTTATCGTAATGTAGAAAAGATGAAGTCTTATGAGCTCTTTACCACCTCTAGCCCTTTATGGAAAGGAAACAGGACTGGGAAGGAGTTTGACTCACCCCAGTGGGTGAAATGCTGCTGTCTGAAGTGCAGGTCTAAGTCACTCATGTAGGGAACAGACCAGGGTGGGTTTGGGATTTTCTCACTGAAAGAAAGTGAGGGGATGAGAAAAGAAAGGAGAAAAGCACTTTCTTATTACCTCCTGAAATCTTCAAACCTTTTGCTCCAGCACATCTTTTAGAAGCCTCCACTGGTTCATCAGAGGGAGCAGTGCACACAGAAATGATCTGTTTGTCCAAAGCCACTTCCCACCTGAAGAAAGGTGCCACTTTCCAACAGGCATCAAAGGAAGACTTAATAGGGGAATAAATCATGGCTGCAAACAGGGGACAGGTGCTAATTACAGTTTGAAAGCAATTAGCCATGTGTTTCAGGGATGCTGGTGCAGGTGGCCTGGTGTCTGAGCACTCAGAGTTCCACAGATCTGGGGGACAACCGTGGAAATCCTGCCATAAGCAGCACCAGCTCCCTGTCCAGGATTTTGAGGAAGATAAAGGTACTGGAATCAGCACTTTCACTTAGGCAGCTTTGTAAGCCTTTTCTGGGTAAAATGAATTCTCATTTCCTCAGTAGCTGTTCCCAAAATCTGCAGTTTTGCTCATTTGCCTTTCTGGAAAGGAATATCAAAGGTCCTGCAAGTGACCTCAGCTCCACTTCTTGGATGGAGGTGGCTTTTCATGGCATGTACATCCATCTCTGTGAACATCTGAACAGTAATCTTTGCACTTGCTTTGTATTTTCTCCTATCCAACACCTAAGGATAAGAAGGATGTGGAGCTGCTGGAGCAAGTCCAGAGAAGTCCATGGAAATGCTCTGAGAGCTGGAGTCAGGATGGGAGAGATGGGGGGTTCACCTGGAGAAGAGAAGGGTGTGGAGAGATCTTAGAGCCCTTCCAGTGCTTGAAGGGGCTCCAAGAGAGCTGGAGAGGGACTTGGGACAAGGCATGGAGGGACAGGACACAGGGAATGGCTTCCCACTGCCAGAGGGCAGGGATGGATGGGATATTGGGAAGGAATTGCTGGCTGGGAGGGTGGGCAGGCCCTGGCACAGGTTGGGCAGAGAAGCTGTGGCTGCCCCTGGATCCCTGGAAGTGTCCAAGGCCAGGTTGATTCTCTGATCTACTGAGTCATTATCCACATGCTCCTGTCTTTGGGAAGCTCTTTCTCCTGACAAGCTCCTTAGACCTGTCCCCCTTGTCACTTCCAGGCACCTTCAGCAACGCCACCGACCTGTGCCAGCCTGGGGACTTGGGGTCCTGGGCGAACCTCAGTGATGCCACCTGCACCCCCCATGCCACCAGGAAGAACGTCGAGGTTCTCCTGGTCATGTTCATTTCCCAGGCCCTCGTGGGCATCGGTGGTGTCCCCATCCAGCCCTTTGGGATCTCTTACATCGATGACTTCGCCAGCGAGAGGAACTCCCCCCTCTATCTGGGTAAGGCTGTGGGAAGAGGGGGAGCCAGGATGAGGTGGGTGGCAATGCCAGACAGGGCTCATTTGCATTAATGAGAGCAGGGGTAATTAAAGCCCTTCTGCTCTGCCCAGTGTTGGGAGGCTTTCTGCAAAAACAGTTTATCAAGTATGGACAAACAGAGCAGGAGTGCTGGAAAACATGATTTGAGGGAAATTCTGGGATTTTTGGCTTGGGAGTGATAACCTGGAGAAAGACTTAATAACCGTGTCCTCCTTAAAAAGGCTTCAAGAAGAAGAGGAATAATCTGATCTCTGTGTTCACAAAAGGCAGTGATGGGTTTAAGGTGCAGCAATGAAGACTCTGTTTAGATGTTAGGAAAATTATGGGAAGCTGAAAAATAAAAAAAGGAAATGCTAAAAAATATAAAAATTTTTAAAAAATTATTAATGTATTATAGGAAACATCTGGGAGATGGGAGAATATCCTTCTGCAGAGGGGGTGCAGGAGAGCAGCTTGGGCAGAGGCATAAAAAGGGATGTCCCAGGGTGGTGGGATGGACAAGATGGGCCTTGCAGGTCCTTCTAGTCCTTTTCCTGCTGTTGTCTGTGAATAACATTGAATTGAATTGAACAGCAAAAATGGATCAAAACCAGGTCACTGCTGTCAAAAAAATGGAAGTACAGCATCAAATTTTGCTCTGGTAGGTGATCCAAACCTCTGAACCATAGTTGAAAGGACCACCTGTGAGGCAGGAGTTGAATCTTACCCATGTTGGTATGTCTTTAATCAGTAATTCATGTAGGAGAGTTTGCTGATAACTTTTATCTCCTTAACTTTGTAAAAAACCTTGGCATTTCCTGGACTTCTTATGCCGAGTGGCACGTCTTGTTCCTGGGAGTATTCCAGTCTTTCCAGGAGGCTGAAGAAGAGTGGCAGGAAAGGTCTGAGCCTTGCGAAACCTTTCCTGTGAAGGGGGCACGGGACTGTTCTTCAGTGAGAGGCGATGCTGAGGAAGCTGCCAGGGAAATAGGCTGTGCTGGAGGGAATATGGAGCAGCCTGATCCTGCCCTGAGGCACCTCCTGTCCCCGCAGTCCCTTTCCCACGGGGCTGAGCCCTCTCTGCTGTCATCCCTCTGCAGGAATCCTGTTCTCTGTGACTATCATTGGGCCAGGGGTGGCCTTCATGCTGGGCTCTGCCATGCTGCAATTCTACGTGGACATCGACAAACTCAGTGGAGGTGAGTGAACCCGCCCTGAGAGAAGAATGATTTTCAGCCTCCCATGAATTCTCTGCCATATGCCAGCCCCGCTGGCAGGAGTGTTTTGCTGCCAGCCAGCAGTGGGGATGTGGAGGATAACCAAAATCCAGGGAGATACGTGAAGGAGAAAGATGGAGCTGGAGGATGGGTACCAGCCCTGAGGTGTGAGGAAGCACAGGGAAGGGTAGGATGGGAGACAGGTGGAAACAAGTGGAGGGGAAATGCTGGATAGGACAAGAAAGGAGCACAAAAGGGATTTCCTTATCAAATGTCTCTCCCTGAGATGTGCTATTAAACTATTTGTAGTTGTCTCCTTTTTGGCTGCTCTTGAATCCTGGCTTGGAAAAATAGAGGCTCTCTCCTGGTTGCTAACAGAGCAGATACTCAGCTTGGAGAAGAAAAGGCTCTGGGGAGACCTCAGAGCCCCTTCCAGTGCTTAAAGGGGCTCCAAGAGAGCTGGAGAGGGACTTGGGACAAGGGATGGAGGAACAGGACAAGGGGGACTGGCTTCCCACTGCCAGAGAGCAGAGTTAGATGGGTTATATTAGATTCCCTTCAGCCTAAAGGTGTCTTCAGCCAGCTGGGAAAAGCTGGTGAGCTTACTGCTAAACCTAATGTAACCTGTGACTTTCCTAGGAAAAAAAGAAATGGGTGTTTATCAGGAAACCCTTCTCGAGATGGGAGACCAGATGTGGCTCTACCAAATCCCAGTTTTGATGGCACCTCCCCAGTGTGAAGGGCTCACTGATGTTAAACCTCAGAGTCAAGGGAGAGTTTCCTGGGAGGACTTGTTTCCTGGGATATGCTCATGAATGCCATCTTACCACAGGGATCACCTCCTTCTGGGGAAATATTTCTTGTTCAGACTCACCCCTCTTGTGAATTTGCATTGTGGCTTCTGCATGTCCCGTTTGATCAGTGCCAGGTCCCCTCCCCACGGGGGATGTTACAGCTGGCAGAGTGCCCCGAGGATGGCAGGATTGGAGGCTGGCAAAACTGAGCCAGACAGACAGGAGAATGGGATATAATCCTTATTAAAGCATTTTTAAAGATCAGCTGCCTTTGGCTGAGCTGCAAACCAGGCACTGGGTGACAGACCAGAGTGGTGGGCACCACTCCAGGGTCCAAGTCCTGATGCCCACAGGGGTCCTTGTGTGGGTAGACAGATTGTAAACAACGAAACCAGTGTTCTTGGATGCCAGAAGTTAACTAATTACTTTCAAACTTCAGAAATACTTCTTTCCTTCTGTACTGACAGACTTCATGACTTAATCCCCTTGAGTGAGTCAAGCTTTTCCACAAGATGGGTATCCCTCCTCCTCTGTGGTGGGGATGCTTTCCTTTGGCTTTCCAGGTGTAGGACATCCCATCCCAGTTGTCTCCATCCAAAGGGCTGAGTGGCTTTTTGGACATCCTGGTGATAGCAAAGATTGAAATGTGATTTCACCACCATGGGGTGAGTCAGGGGAAAACGCTGCTCAGACCCCAAAACTGACGGTCCTGGGTTGGGAGCCACCACTCTGGAGGTGGTTCAAGGTAACAGGGGCCACCCACCACCACCCCATTGGTGCACTGGGGTCTCTCCCTGTTTCCACTGTGGGTTTGATGCCCATCTCTTTCTTTGTGTTGCAGATGAAGTCCAGCTCACCCACGAGAACCCACGGTGGGTCGGTGCCTGGTGGCTCGGGTTCCTGGTGGCAGCCAGCCTGGTGGCCCTGTCTGCAGTGCCATATTTCTTCTTCCCACGGGAGATGCCAAAAGAGGTAGGAGAGGTGGACCTTTGGGCACTGCACCTTATGCTTCTGTGCACGACCCTCCCTCGCCGACAGCACAAGCAGTGGCTGCCGCATCCAGCCAGGGAAGCGGTGGTGCAGCTGAGAGCTGCATCCCAAAGCTGGAAGGGAGCTGTGGTTTGCTCTCATCTCCTGTGTCAGAGGCTCTTGTGGTGCTCAGCAGCTTGATGGGTGTGAGCATTCCCATGGTGGGGCCTGTGTGTTGATTCCTTTGCACGGGAATGTGCAGCACAGGGAGAGTTCTGTGTGGATTGTGGTCCTTCTCAGAGCCACCCTCCTGGCTCACCTGTAGGTGGGACTCCTTGTCTTCCCTAGGGGAGCAGTGGCAGTGTTAGATTCAGGTTGGACTCAATGATCTTAGAGGTCTTTTCCAACCTAAATGATTCTGTGGTTCCATGGTCCTGTTCCTTCTGCAAACACAAGTACAGCCTGGGTGGGGTATGGATGTAACTCTGAGGAGAAGGATTTTGGGGTGCTGGTGGGTGAGCTGGGATTGTTCAGCCTGGAGAAGGGAAGGATCCAGGGAGACCTGAGAGCCCCTTCCAGTGCCTAAAGGGGCTCCAGGAGAGCTGGAGAGGGACTGGGGACAAGGGATGGAGGGACAGGACACAGGGAATGGCTTCCCAGTGCCAGAGGGCAGGGTTAGATGGGATATTGGGAAGGAATTGCTGGCTGTGAGGGTGGGCAGGCTCTGGCACAGGTTGAATCCCAGAGAAGCTGTGGCTGCCCCTGGATCCCTGGAAGTGTCCAAGGCCGGGTTGGACGGGGCTTGGAGCAACCTGGGCTGGTGGAAGGTGTCCCTGCCCATGGCAGAGGGTGGAATGAGATGATCTTTAAAGTCCCTTCTAACCCAAACCAGTCTGTGATTCAATGATCTCTATTGTGAGCTGGTGGGAGATGTTGCACCAATGGGCCCTGTTTCCCTTCAGGAGCAGCCACATGCGCTCTGTGAGGTGATCCATCCCAGTTTATAGGGAATATGAGCCTTTTCTTGGAAGTGGGGTGTCCCTGGGGGTGTTGGGAATACTGAGGCTGGGAGCTGGTTTGTCTCATTTCCACTGCAGATCCTCATGCCCATGGGGCATGGGGTTGGCTGCTGCTCCAACATCCAGCTACACCCACCACGTCTCACTGGGACCTTCCTGCTGGCCAAAAGGATTTTCATCATTTTTCAGCCCATAAACACCCTGTCCCTGTGAAATCCTTGGAAGTAACTGGCAGGGAAAATCCTTCAGCAGCCTGAGCTTGTTGCTGCACATCCAAACATCATCTGTTTGCTTGAGGGATGCTCATCCCTGACTCCTGGGGTCCACTGGTGGACGCTGCTTTCCCCTGTGCTGCCCTGGAGCCCTCCTGAGAGCTTCAGTGCTCGTGCCAAGATGGGAAAAAAATTGTGAGCTTCCCAAGCTCTTCCCTGGCTGCGGGTCCCGGCGTGTCAGGAGGAATAACACAGAACAAATCGTGCTTTTAGAGGAGGCATCATGGAGTGGGTTTGGATGCTGGGGAAGCTGCTGGGACATGCTTAGTGGGCAGAATTGTGCTCATCTCAATGTCTTGGCCGTACCCTGACCTGCCTTCCACAGGTTTTACCTTGAGGCAGCATCAAAACTTTCCTGTCTACACAAGCCTGTGCACTGTGTGGTGCCAAATAATTCTGCCTGAATTTTCACAGCACTGAGCCATTCGCAGGGAGGTTTGGGGTTCCCCTGCCTGGGAAAACGTCACCTGTTTTACCAGTTAAACTCCTGGGGATGCAAACATTTACACCTGGGTTTTTTATAGGCCTGGAGGTTTGCAAAGGTGCTGCGAGGTGACGGGAACTGCTCAGCACTGCAGGATGAGGGGGATCCTGAATGCAGCGTGGCTGATTTATCCTCCTGCAGCTTGGATCTCTTTGAAGTCCTTGGGGGATAATCTATATTAGCAGAGCCTGCTCAGGGTGCCACACTCAATCTTAGGGGAAAGGTTCTTTATTAGGGCTGCTGGGAATATTAATTTCATAAACGGCTCTTGAGTGAAAATAATGTACTTTGAACTAAAACAGCTGCACTTTTTGGCAGCTGAGCTCTTCAAAAGAGTTTAAGGAGGGAATGGGTGGATACTGATTTAAAAAGAGTGGATTTCACCCTGCTCTACTGACTGGGATCTGTAGGGAATGCTCCCATATGGCTGAGCACCCACAAATCCCAGCTCTTCTTGAATTTCTTCCCATTTTCCTGTCTCTCTCAGAAAGCTTTTGGAATCTGCTGGCAACCAAAACTAGTAACAGGAAAATAGCCTAAGTGGTAGCAAAATTCTGCCCTTCTTGCAGGACGGGAGGCGCCAGGGCTGGCCAGGCCGGTCCCATGGGGGTATCAGCACCATCAGCAGCAGGAAGGGGCCCTGATTAAAAATGAAAATAAAAACCTCTGTAGAAACTTTGCCAGCTGCTGTTCTGGGTAAAACATGGCTGAGTGGGAGCACTCAGAGGTTTGTTGGAAATCTGCATTGTCACAGATGTTTTTCTGCTGCTGTATGTATGTATATCTAAAATGATATTTATGTGTGCATATAAATCAGTTTTGCTTGACCTTGGAGTAAATCGCTGTTAGGTTAAAAACACAAGCAGGATGGCTTTTCCATCACAAAGGGCTCTGGGACAGGCTGGGAGAGCTGGGGGAGTTCAGCCTGGAGAAGGGAAGGGTCTGGAGAGACCTGAGAGTCCCTTGCAGAGCCTAAAGGGGCTCCAGGAGAGCTGGAGAGGGACTGGGGACAAGGCATGGAGGGACAGGACACAGGGAATGGCTTCCCACTGCCAGAGGGCAGGGATGGATGGGATATTGGGAAGGGATTGCTGGCTGTGAGAGTGGGGAGATCCTGGCACAGGTTGGGCAGAGAAGCTGTGGCTCCCTGGAAGTGTTTTGGGGTTTCTGCCTGTCCAAAGCAGGAAAAAAAAGCTACTTCAGAGCACCCACAACCTGCAAGTACTTGGAGCATCAACTGGGCTTTTCTACCATGTCTGTAGAGCATCCCCAAAATATCCTGCTCACAGCAAATCCCTCCAGGCTCAGCAGGGGAACAACCGCTGGGGAAAGCACTGCTCTGCCCACAGAAGCAGCTGAGTTGTTTCTGCACCACCAGCTGTGGATTTCATTTCTGGAGGCCAAAAAGGTATTTCAGATGCCCCAGGCCCAGCTGTCCTTGTGGACATGGTAATGTGAGGTTGCTCTTTCCATCTTTTTTTTTTTTTCGTAAATCAGTCACTCCAAGCCCAGAACATTTTCATGTCTCTGCTTTGCTACTTGTCAGCAAGTTTCCAGCACCAAAGTATCCTGAATAATCCTATTTGAGGGATCATCAGGGCAAAGCTCTGAAGTTGTCATGATCTCAGGAAGCGGACGAGACTGGAAAAACTGTTTTCAGTCACGACCAGGGGTTTTTTTCCCAACAATTCCAGTTTAATCCTGCCTCCATGAACCAGAACCATTCCTTGGAGTTGTGTGCTGGATTGTGGGGAACTGCAGCATTTAAGGGCTTTCCAATTGCCGTGCAGCCAAAGTTTAGCTCATGCTTTGCCATCTGTTGCTGTCCTTGTATCCCACCAGGTGGTTGTGCTCTCACTGCTAAAGGCTTCCCCTGTGCTGTTCTTGGGGCACAGTCTCTGTCTTGCAGCTCCATGGGGGACATGAAAAGGGCTTGAAAAGGGAACAAGTGCTCTCTGCAGCACCTTGAACAAAAGCATTGCCCTTGCTCAGCATTTCTCGTGTGCAAGATCTGTCTTGTCCACCCAGATATCTCCTGGTTCAGGTGACACTCCAAACATAGCAGGAAACATCTCCATGCAGAGGGGGTGAGCGACGCTTCCTCCTCGCCTGCAATGTCAGCACTTGGCGTCTGCAAACAGATGTCTCGTGACAAAGCTCTGATGGATTTTATGGGAAGCAGGTTTACATGTCCTGGTGGTGTCCGAGCCCTGGTGATCCTCTCTGGATATCAGGCCACCTCACCAGTGCTGTCCTCCTCTCTGCTAGGAGGTTCCAAAAACTGATTTCCCTGCATGGTGCAGAGCTCTGTCTAATTTCCAGTCTAAATTTCAATCATTAGTTTGTTATTCTGTCCCTAACGATGATTAAATATTTTCCCAATCTTTGCTATGTTGGCGTGGTTAGGGAAAGCCTTCCTTTGGCTGGATGAGGGAAGCTGCTGGTCCTGTGCTGTTTCTCCATCCCAGCAGCTCTGCTTGTCCCCAACCCATCCCAGACACAAGCTGTTTTTCCCAGTACTGCACCAGTCTGGGTCTGGTTTCCAGTAGTGGTGCAGCAGGGTCTGCTGCAAACACCATCTTCAGTTCTTCCTCACATCATGCTTCTTCCATGGATCCTCCATGTGCTTGTGCAGGGATGGTCCTGGAGCTGTTTGTCATTCTCCTCCTCTCATTTGACAGAATCACAGCATGATTGGGATGGATCTCAAAGCCAATCTCATTCCATCCTCTTGGAATCCCATGGGCAGGGACACCTGCCACTATCCCAGGTTGCTCCAAGCCCTGTCCAGCCTGGCCTTGGACACTTCCAGGGATGGGGCAGCCACAGCTTCTCTGGGCAATCTGTGCCAGGGCCTTCCCGCCATCACAGGGAAGAATTCCTTCCCAAACTCCCATCTATCCCTGCCCTCTGGCAGTGGGAAGCCATTCTTCCTTGTCCTCTCCCTCCAGGCCCTTGTCCAAAGTCCCTCTCCAGCCTTCCTATAGGTACTGGAAATTGAGATATTTTTCTGGAAACCTTTGCTCTGTGATGCCTCACTAAAGCTCGCAAAGCACCACCAAAGACAGCCTAGAAATGCAGGGCATCATCTGAGGAATAAAGAGGGAGCCAAGTGGCAGGGCACAGGAAAGGAATGGGCTGGTCTCTACATTCAGGCTTTCCCCAGGGAGCTTTAAAGACAGGCACAAACAGCAGCTAAAAATATTCATCCCATTCCAGGGGAGCAAGGTGCCCCTGGGCTGGTTATTTTAACACTGTAGAAAACAGGGTCCCTGGTGGGACCCACACCTGCTGGAAGAGGCATAATGAAATGTTTGGAGGGAGCACGACCTTGTCAAGGGGAAAATAATTCTTTTCCAAGCTGTGAGGTTTTACATTTTGTTTGTTTAACATGAAAATAGCCTCTCTGACTTTACTTTTCGCTGAGCCGGGAGTGCCAGATTCTGCACAGCCAGGGGAGAGCTCTGCAGACACCTCAAAATAAACAAAGAAAATCTCTCTGTCAAAGAGCAGGTCATTTATCCCTGTTTTCCAGCTGTGGATTTGGATAAAACCAGACTGCTGGCACCTCTGGCTGCCCTTCCTGCAGGTGCAGTAGCAGGTGGATGAGAGCAGGGAAGCTGCCTTTGTTATCCTTTCCTGCAAAGCCAGTCAGTCATAGCTGATTTATCCATGTCTGTGCAGGGAAATGGGGGATTTCCTCAGGTCAGGGTCAGCTTAGGGATGCTCTTCCTAATGCAGACTGTGGGGGAGCTTCATCCTCCTTCCTCAAAAGCCTGTCTGCCTCCTCCATCCCCCAGGAGGGTGGAAGCAATGATGACAGAGAATCACAGAATGGTTTGGGTTGGGAGGGACCTTAAACCTCATCCAGTCCCACAGGCAGGGACACCTTCCACTAGCCCAGGTTGCTCCAAGCCCCATCCAGCCCGGCCTTGGACACTTCCAGGGATGGGGCAGCCACAGCTTCTCTGGGCAAAACCTTCCAGACAGATAAAAATCTCATTGCAAAAACATGGGGTGCAACGAGCTGCACCAGGAAACTGAGTCCTTGAAGGAATCATCCAGGAAAATCCAAGAGTAGGGGCATTTTGGAAGTTCAGTTCGGTTTTCCTTGGCATGATGCACAGCATCCACCCAGGATCATTCCAGCATCATTCCAGCATCACCCACAGCAAGCAGGCAGGATTCCTGCTGATCCCTCCCCACCCTGCTTTCCTTCATCCCAGAGGGAGGCATTTCCTGATCCTTTCAGCCAGCAAAAAAAAATACACCAGGGGCCAAGCCAGCGTGGGGAGAGGAGTTCTCCTCCTCCAGGAGGGCTTTGCTCCATGTGCAGGGAGCAGCTGCTCCTGGAGTGGGTGCTGAGCCAACACAGAAATCCCACTTACAAGGGTCACACTCACACAGAGACATCCAAGACTGGAGAATTTGGGGGAATTTGGATTTTTTTTTCTGCATGTGCAGGCTGTTGACTCCCTGAAGTACAAACAGCTGGAAGCTGAGAAAGCCACAGTCAGGAACAGCTTGGATGTATTTTTGGAAAACGCTGCAGTTTCAGAGCAGAGAGGAGAGACCTTGTAACTAATTGAAAAGTGAAAGGGAGCCCGATTTTATCTTTGCATTTGAAAAATGTCTTAAACCCTGAGCTGTAGCAATAAAAAAAAACCAAAACACAGGAAAGGGGTTTCATCACTTTTGCCCTCAAAAAGGGAACATGGCACGCGCAGCACAAACACTTTGACCTCTCTGGTGTTTATTACCAGTCTGGATTTCAGGGCAAAAGAGATCCTTTTAGCCCAAGAGCTGCCCATTCCTTTCTGTCCATTAAGAACATTAATTGCTGTTGAATGAACTCATTTGTTCAGCTGAGATGGGGGATGGCAGAGCCGGAGCTCTTGGCTCTGGCTGTAAATACTCTGCGGTTTTCCATGAAAACCACACTCCTGCTGAACCCCTTCTGCTGTTGCACGTGCACAGTAGCACAGCTAATCTAATTAATGCCCTCTGTTCCAGTGATTCCTCTAAAAGCCTGCAGAGCAGCAGATCCGAAACACATCCAAGAAATCCTCCCCTCTCTTGGCTTCCCCGCTGGCTGATGGGGGAAGGATGCCACGGGATGTTGGACACTTGCCTTGGGCACGCTCTCATCCAGTGAGGCTGTAAAGCACCTTGGATGCTCCAAGCCCTGCATGGGTGGTGAGGCCCTGGCACTGTGGCTGCTCCATCCCTGGAAGTGTCCAAGGTCAGGTTGGACAGGGCTTGGAGCAACAGTGCCCAGACCTATGCTGGGTAGAGATCCAGGTGTGTCACCTTTTGGGTTCGTGTATCTGTTCCCCACACACACACAGAGATAAAAAAGAACCTCTGGGGAAGAACCTCCTCTCCCTAAGGGTATCCATCTTTCCCACTGCAAAGATTTACACCTCCTGATTTCCACAGTCGTGGGAGCTGAGCACACAGTGTGCTGTACCTGGGTAATGCCACAGCTTGGCATTGATGAAGTGTGATCCATTACTGTTGGGAAAGGCTGGGAAGCTGGCTCTGTGCCCCTGTCATATGGATATAGGGATGCTCTCAGCCCCATTGGAAACCCGGCAGTGTGGGCACGGACAGTGATGGTCAAGCCCAGACACGTTGCAAACTGCATCTGCAAGAAGCATGGTCTGCTCTGTGCCACAATCTGGGAGAGAAAAAGCGAGTTCAGGGGAAACTTTGGCATGGTCTGTACAGTGACAGCCTCTCATCTGTCCCCAGGTGGTGAGTGAGAAGGAGAGTGACAGCAAGAAGAGGGAGGACACGCTCAGCCAGCTCAGCTTGAGGTCTGCACAGACACAGAACCTCTCTCTGGCCGAGTTCATCAAATGTAAGTGTGAGAATCCCCCCTCCCACACAGACAGGGCTCCTCTGCCCGCACTGGGACATCTCATGGGCTGCAGTGCTGGTAGGAAAGAGGGATGTTGCTCCCTGCTGCTTGGCAACCCCTCAAGATGCACCTTAGGCACAGTGCTGGGTTTAATTCCATCTGTGTGTCTGGCTCATAGCAGAAATGTGTCATCACACCCAGACTGCCCAGTTCTACTTCATGCTCATCAAATCTGGGATTGGGAGCTCTGGCTTCCCTGGAAGTGCCCAAGGCCCGGCTGGACGGGGCTTGGAGCAACCTAGTCTAGTGGAAAGGTGTCCCTGCCCGTGGCAGGTGGGCTGGAACAAAATTATCTTTTGGGTCCCTTCCAGCCCAAACCCTTCTGTGACTCTCTGATTTATGGCTCAGGTGGGCAGTAGAAAACAGGGGCCAAAAATCTCCTCAGAGCCCCGATCCAGGCAGGAAAGAGGGGTGCACTTTGTGACCCTGGAGCAGAACCACAGGAAGGGAAAGACCCCCTTTAGTGAGAGAGCTTTTGCAGCTTGGGTGCACCCAGCTGCACTTGCTCAGTTCTCAGAGCACAGCAGGAATCACACCCACAGCAGCACTAGCAACTTGTCATCCCCCAAAAACCTCTTCAGACCCCCTCTTTGAAAGCTGGTGACAATACCCAAGCCAGACTGACCTCCTGTCCCAGCAAGGATGGCTGCTCCTGCCTGGAGACAAGTCTGGGCAGCTAAAATCAGAAGGGTGGTTTGAATCCAGTAATCCAGTGCAATTAACTTGTTAAGAAGTGAGTGAGCTCTTTGTGCTGAAGGGTTTCAGCTGGGCTTTAGTCCGTGGAGGCAGCTGCTAAAGGTTGGGTTGTTTGGGGTTTTTTTGAAGGAGATACTCTGCACTTCGGCAATTACTTATAAAAAGTGGCCTTCTGAAGTCAGTCCGTGTCAGCTTCCTCCATATTTCCCGAATATTATCCCTTTAATTTATTGGAAATTCTCAGTATTCTGAAGGTCAGTGCAGGGCAGGCACAGCCAGGCGAGCGTGGGCAGGTTTTTATTCTGCTGCTCTCTGGCCTAATGCTCAATTAGGGGAGTCAGTCGGGGGGTAATCCCCCCCCTGACCTTGTGGCACTGTCATTTAGAGAACCTGTGTGATGGAAGCAATTGCACGGGGACAGATTTATAGTGCTCAGATGGGATTTGCACACCGACACTCTGCTCTTGGCCTCTGAAACGTGAATAAAAATGAGCTCCCTGTTCCTGGGTGGAGAGAGGAGATGCCTCACCTCTGCTCGAGCTGCCGGTTTGGCTCGGGGCTTGCATCAGAGTTGCTGTGTCAGGGTTGTGCTAATAAATTCATTTTATTTCTGAGAATTGACCCCCTAAAGGCCAGTTCTTAAAAAAACGAAGTGTCTGTTTTTGGTCAAGATAGCAATTTTGCTGAAATCACCAGGATCTCTAATACAAAACTCCTTTTAGAACCAGAAACTGGGTGGTGGGTAGTGTGTGGTGGTTAGATGGGGACAATTTGGGTGGAGTCTAAAGACTTTACCTGCCCATTTTGTCACTCTTCTGCTTGTCTTGTTTCTTCTCTCTGTCTCTGTTTTTACTATTATTTAATACACAATAATTTATGAAAACAGCATTTGGAGATTTTCCAGCCTGAATCACTTTGGAAGCGTCCAAGGCCAGGTTGGAACAACTTGGTCTAGTGGAAGATCTCCCTGCCCATGGCAGGGGGGTGGAATGGGATGATCTTTAAGGTTCCTTCCAACCCAAACCAGCCTGTGGAAATGAAACATGATTATGGAGAAGCAAATGCACTTCGCCATGTTTTCTGTTGCACATGGAGAGTAAAATAAGGCTCGTGGGAATTTTTTGCCACGTATTGCAAAAAAACCCAAGGAGGGGTTAGAGCCCATCCCATGGGCTCTTCAGGGCGTCCATTTCTCTGGGAGCCACTGGGCAAGGTGCGATGGTAGGAGTTTGCAAAGCCTTGTAAACTCTGCCTTAGGGACAGGAAGGGCTTTTCCATCCCCAGTCAGCAATAACAGGGTGGAGCTGTGTACAGGATAAATCCTCAGGCAAAGGCATTTCCAGGCAAGGAGGTCAATTACCCCAGAAGGGAGCAGGCTCTGCTGGCTGGTGTTATCCAAAACTGGGAAAGTCAAGGCTCTGCGTGACATTGGGTTGCACCCTGCTCCTCATACTCAGAAAATGCTCCTTTTGCAGGCATTAGATCTGCTCACAGTAATGAGAAAACTAGGATTTAGCCAGCCTGGAGTAATTTCCATTGCTAATTTCTAGGCTTCTGTTGAAAACACCTGGGAGGATGTGCAGATTCTGTTGCACGCACTGGGAATTAATCCACGAAAGGTGATCTTCAAAGCAATTAGAACACTGTGCTTGTGGCTTGTTTGTCTCTCTTATAGTCCCTAAAGACAGTTTCAAAGATATTTTTTGATTATTATTGTAAAGTTTCCCCTTGCTTTTAATATCCTCTCTGGAGCTGTGAGGGAGATCTGATTAGTAATGAGGTGGTGATTGCAGAGGATGGAAAGCCTTCTGCTCCCCACCACAAAGTGGGGGACCTGCTCAGTGTTGTGCTTTTTAGCTCCCAGGGGGCACAGTTTGCTTCAAAAGACCACAGAACTCTAGGGAAAAGAACTTCCTTTGGTGGAAGACTCCCACTAACTTCCACAAAAGGCTCTTGGAAAGTCGTTGGGGTTTCACATTTGCCACGTAGCGGGAATATGCTTCAAAAATCAGGACCTTTAGTGATACTTAAGAGCAGAACCACCTCCCCTTTTGGGTCCGCGTTGGTCTAACACAGCCCATTCCCTCTGCAGCTGACTGCTGCCCTCACAGCTCTCCAGAGGGTCAGGCTGTCATTGTCCTTGGCCACACCTGGTGTGTTTGGACCCTCTAAGGACCTGCTTTTGCTGCTCCCCAACACTTTTGGTTGCCTGACCCTAAGAGCAGAGCTGGAAAGGCAATACCCCCATGAGTTTTGCCTTTGGATATGGAGGACCCTGCTGCATCCACACAGGGTCCTTTTGCTCTTCACACAACATTTAGGACAACTAAAATAAATACAAAGCTTGGGGCATCTCCCAGATAGTTCTCCCAGAGCTGCTGTGCTGGAGCAGATAGAAAGATTGTCCCAGTTGTTTGGGAGCTGCTAACAATTAACACCATTAATTTATGGCAGGCCCTTGCATTAATCCTTCCTGTTAATTCCTTATCTCTCCTCCAGCATATTGGCTTTCTGAGCCCTCATCTGGAAAAATCATCATCTGTTTGTCTGGAAGTTGCCCTTTGCTTGTACACTGCAAAGGCAGACAGGGGGCACAGGGGGAGGCAATGGCTCAGGGGGAGCCACAGCAGGAGACAAAGTGGGTTTGGGATGTCCCAAAGGAAAAACCACTCCAGGGTGGACAATCCCAACCTCCTAGCTGGAGGATGTCAGTGTTGGATACCCCTGGGCTGGCTGTCTTTTCTTAGCAGGCTGAAGATGACACTTTCTCAAGGGTTCAGCCGCAGGGGAATTTGCTGGAGTGTTTCTTGCCTATAAACAAGAAAAATGCATTTTTTCTAATTGAAACAAAAAGGACATTGAAATTGCAACCTCAGCAAGCAAATAAATTAACTTTTAATGACTTCCCATCTCCTCTTGTGTTTGTTTTAGCAGAAGCCCTGCCAGAAAGCTCCAGGGAAAGGGATGGAACGAGATAAGCTTTACAGTCCCTTCCCCCCAAAGCCTTTCTGTGATTCTGTGATGAATATTTTGCTGTACCCCTCCTCTGTATGCACCAGGCTTCCCCTTCTCCTTGCAGGCTTTCCCCTGGTCCTGCTGAGGAACCTGCGTCATCCCGTTTACCTGCTGGTGGTCTTGGCTCAGGTCAACATCTCTGCCATGGTCGCTGGTTTAGCAACGTTCATGGGGAAGTTCCTGGAGAGACAGTTCTCCCTCACAGCATCCTTGGCCAACATGATCATTGGTAAGTGTTGCTGATCCTTAAAAAATGGTCTGGAAATGACAAAGAATTCCTCTGGAGCTGCTGGTCTCCTTTCACACCCCAGAGACAGACATGGCACGAGGTCCTTGCCCATCCACTTGCTCAGCTCCTCTCTGCTCTCCTTCCTTTCCATTGCAGCCTGAGCTTGCTGGGGTATTTTAAGACCTGGAGAAATGTGTGTTATCTAAAGCCACTCGCTGTAATCACGGGGAGGAAAGGAACTCATTGCATCGAGGGAGCAGGGACACATCAGATACGAGTTCTGCATGTTTCTGTAGGGGGATTACTTCACATCCATCATTGCCTTAAGGATCTGAAGTCTACAACAAATAAATCAGAAGGAAGTGAGCAGAGCAGGCTGGCAAAGCCCAGCAGCCTGGGCTAAAGACAGGCAGAAGGTTAAATGCTGAAGCAGTTGTGTCCTGCCCAGCTGAGCTGTTCCCAGGCCTGATTTACTTGCCCCATATTTCATGGATGAACTTACCTACCTTTTGTTCCCACCACTGAATCTTGCTTTGCCTTCTTCTGTTAGATCAAAAACGTTTCTGTAGTTGAAAATTCCTTCCTTTTGT
The DNA here is from genome assembly GCA_013396755.1 of Sclerurus mexicanus. NCBI lineage: Eukaryota > Metazoa > Chordata > Aves > Passeriformes > Furnariidae > Sclerurus > Sclerurus mexicanus. Next base: position 1,205,252 of record VWZF01006291.1, on the reverse strand, counting down.
GGGTGTTTATGGTCTGAAAGCAGCCTCCCTGTCGATTCTTTGCTGAATTAAACACTTTGCACTTCTGGAGCTGAACTTTGGGCTCCCATTATAAGGCCTGCAGAACACCAAGTCTGTCATGGGAACCTTCACAGCTTTACAAGGGTGACAATGCTGCACTGCACAGAAATGAAACCTCCTCTCCAGGTTTGATTGCTGTTTCCTCCTGTTTGCACTAAAAAATCCCATTTGCTGGCTGAAGCATAACTTCCCACTGCTCCCTGCATCTTCCATCCATGGATACATAAGGCAGCCAGTTTGCTGTGGGATCCTGGTGTGTTTTTCTTAGCATTATTCCACAAGTCCCTGCAAAATCCTCAGTCAATTCTGGATCACCTGTGCTGAAAAACAGGAGCCCGACAGCAAAAATCCTCTGGGCCTTTGCTGTATGAAGGGATGAGACATCTTGGAGGATGGAAAACAACATATGGTGACAGGACAAGGGGGGAACAGCTTTAGATTAAATATTAGGAAGAAATCCTTCCCTGTGAGGGCCCTGGCACAGGTTGCCCAGAGGAGCTGTGGCTGCCCCATCCCTGGAAGTGTCCAAGGCTGGATTGGAGCAACCTGGGCTGGTGGAAGGTGCCCCTGTCCGTGGCAGGGGGTTGGAACAAGGTGATCTTTAAAGCCCCTTCCAACCCAAACCATCCTGTGGCTCTGTGATTCCATGACGTGTCTCTCCCCAGGTGCTGTGAACATCCCTGGGGCCACGGTGGGCATCATGGTGGGTGGCGCCATCCTGAAGCGGTTCCAGATGTCCCTGAGGCAGTGCAGCGCCATGTGTGTCCTCGGCATGTCCTTGTGCCTGCTCATGGCTTTTCCCCTGCTCTTCCTCGGCTGCCCCACTCAGAAGGTCGCAGGTGTCACCTACAGCGACAGGTACCCAGAGCTCCAGCCAGGCTGGGCACAAGAGGGTCATTCCTGGGGCTGTGGGCACACCCCAGTCCAGGTGCAGCCCTCGGGGTGGGGGTGGCAGCAAAGCAGAATGCCCAAAAATGGGTTTATTCCACCTTGAGAAACGGTTAATGGTGAGAAAATAAGGCTAGAAATTATTGTGGATGAGCACCGAATCTGCTGAGTCCTCAGGTTTAGGACAGAAAATATATTCTTGATTTATCCCAGGCAATGGGGTCTTTTGAGCTTTATCTCCTTGGAACTAAAACCTTTTTAGCAGAAGGAGCGGGGTTATTAGGGTCCGATTGGTGTGATTTCCTGCTGAGGAGCAAGTGTAGTGTGGAACCTGAAGAAAACACATTTTTGGCACAAACAGCACATGATTAAAATTTAATCTTGGGCAACGTGGCATGTTACACACCGGTGAATAATAATTTGGGCAGGGGCCAGCCCTGGGATCACTCCTTCAAAGCTGTGGCTGCCTCCCTACGCAGCTACAACGTGGGCAGGACCTTCTTGTCTTCCCTCAAGGCTTTAACCATGTTTCTGTGAATTCCTGTGTTCGTGTCCTGTGCTCTTGGTGGAAGCTGGTCCCAGCCCTCAGCTCAGAACCTCCCACAGTGTTGCAAGCACCCCAAACCCCCACGTTTGGGACCAAATGTGAAGGAAGCGGTGACCCCCTTGATCATTTGTGGTCAGGATGCTTTGCCCATGCAGAACAGAACCTTGGGCGGGGGGTTATAGTGGAATTTCTGTGGCTCCCATGTGGGGAAGGTTTTGTTGAGCAATCAGTGGTTTTTTGGTCATCTCAATGTACACATGGTGAGTTTTCTGTACAAGATGCGTATCAGTGATGCCCAATACTTTGCATTATTATTATCTTCTGCCTGCTGCAGCTCTCAATTTGGGCCCCACGAGCTGGAGTGTAACCTGCAGTGCAACTGCCCCGAGAAAGCCTATAACCCCATCTGTGGCTCCAACTCCATCGAGTACATCTCGCCCTGTTCCGCTGGCTGCAGGGCTGTGAACACCCATGAGCACAACAACTCGGTGCTGGTGAGTCATTCCCGCTGTGCCCATGTGATGGTTGGTGAGGGATGACCCCCAAACTGGCAATTATTGACGTTTGTTAGTGTTGGACAAGCTCTGCATGAGCCATGTGGGATGAGCAGGGAAGGTTGGCCAAAAGGGCAAGCAGAAACCTCTTAGGCATCCTCACCTGACCCCCAGGTGAGGTTTTGCTCCCCAAATCCTGGCTCCCTTCTTACCCAGCAGCTTGAGTGGACGTTTTGCATGGAAGATGCAAAGACCTTCTGCTTTCCCCTCATCCCCAGATGGTCACCAGGAAGGACGCTTTTCTGAGCTGTGTTTCCTGTGGTGGGACAGGAGGATGTGCAGGATGGGAAGGCCAGTCAGAGCGCTTTGCATGTCCCCAAGTCCGTGGATGCCCTTTGTGCTGCTGTGATTTGCCCTATCTGTGTTCCTTGAATAGGCACCTTCCAAAATCGTGATCCCAATTTAGGCATCACATGCCTGAAGTTCCCTGAAAGTGGATGCAGTCCATGAGCTTCCTTTTTTTTCTGGGGTTATGAGGACAAAATATCAATACAGGAGGTGTCCATGTCCACATACCTCGATGTCTTGCACCAGGTGTCACCCAGACTGCTCATCCGAGAGGATTTGCTTCAGGGAGCAGCTCTGAGCGCTCTGAATACCTTGAAAATCATTAGCAATCCATGTAGGATGAGTAGTTTCCCTCTGTGTTCTTGGCACACTATTCAATGGGAGCATGGGACTGTCTGGGCAGTTTTCAGCAGCATTTTGTTAATTAACAGCACTTCATTTTAATAACAATTATGTTTTCTGCCAGAACTTAGTCCCAGATGTGCTTTTCTGCATCCCCATGCCTGCCTTTTGTACAGCAGAGCCTTTTCAGCTTCTTTTTTCACCCTCAAAGATGCCTCCAGCCCTTTGACATCCTGTTCTCCTCAATGTGTCCCACTCCTTCATCCATTATTCCTAGAATTGTGTGCAGCTACACACTACAGCCAAACCAGGGCTCCCCTGATGGTGCCACACCAGTAGTACTTGGCAGAGCCACCATCAGCTCTGCCTTCAGCACTCAGAGAATTTGCTGACTCTTCTCTCCCCCTGTTGATGCATCTTGGCCCAGTTTGAGTTGTGTGAGAGCTCCCTCTGCACAGGGACTGTGTCTCAGGGTGTTGTTGGAAATGACAAGTCGTGTGTCAGCACTGGAGCGATGTTGGATCTCCTTGGGATGGGGGGTTTGTGGCACACAGTGACATGGCTACAGGTGCTGGGCTCTGCTCCTTTATCCCTCTGGACTAACAACTGAGCTCAGGGGTCTGCAGAACAACCTCAGTCCCTCTCCAGTTTTGGGTTGAATTAAAGAAAAAAAGAGAATACTGCATTTGTGGCATTTTTCCAGCCCTTGCTTTGTCAGAAATTTTACCCTTTTCTCACCATTTTCAGCATTTTCAGCCAGTGCAGGGACCCGTGGCACTCACTGCCTGCTGCTCTCCCTGTCCCAGGGTTTCTGGAAACCCTCCCAGTGTGCAGAAAAACCTGCACTTCTGTGCTCAGCTTTGCTGCAGCCCCTCCAGAGGAGCTTGGCTTCGACACCTTGGAAAGCTCTTGGACGCTGAAAGCCATTTGCTCTTTGCATCGTCCTGCGTCCCCAAATTTCATGGGCAACAGCAGGAGCCTCCAAACTTTGCCCAAGAGCAGGGCCTCGCAGTGACAACCTGCAAGTGCTTTGCTGTTTGGCTGGTGCAGTGTGTCCTGCTGAAGTGAGGTGGCCAAGGGGCCTTCCCTGGGAAGCTCTCCCTGCTTTCCCTGCTGGAATCTCCATTGCCACGGGGCTCTCCTGGATTTCTGATCCTCCTCTGCTCTCCCTGTGCGTGGCCACGAGTGGGATCAGCTGCCAGCCAGGTCAGACCTGAGCTGGTCAGCACACATCCCAAAATTCAGAGTACCACAAAGCCCCAGCTGGGACTTGCCTTCTCTCAAGAAAACAATTGCTAAAGCGTCCTTTGGGGATGTCTGACCCTGAAGAACCCTGGGCTGGCCGTGTGCCAGAAGCCACAGCTCCACTTTCAAGGCTGCCCTTGGTTCTTCTCCTCTCCCCACTCGACCAGAGGGTTTTTCCCAGCCCTGGTGTTGCATCAGCCTCGTGGCACTGCTGCCCAGCTGAGGCATCTCACAGGGACAGACCCCCAGTGGCCTTGTGGTTTGTCCCCTGTGCTCAGAGCTTTCTGCAGCTGGGGTCATGCTCCCTGCTCTCCAGCCCTCTGAGGTCTGCAGTGAAAGGGGCAGAGCCTTCATCTCCAGCCCTCTGGCTCCATTTGGCTTCCCCTCCATGTGGTGGTTCCAGTTCTCTGTAAAAGGTGGTGGTGACACAGATCGAGCGAGTTTTAATTTATCTGATTGGGTTTTTGTTCGGTGCTTGGGCCCAAATTCGCCTCAGCTCTCACTTATCTGTGTGTAGGGGGGTCCTCTGCAGACCCTCCTCTTCCTCCATGGCTGCAGAAAGAGCCCAGAGGATGAGTTTGGTTTAGCCCATTTCAGGCGGCTGAAGAAGATAAATCCCAGTGTCCATTTGAAATATTAAATCCTCTTTGCTAGAGGAGGGAGGAAGGATTGTGTCCCCTTTTACCCCAAATCTCCCCCAGTGCTCTCAGCCAGGAGCAGTTCCCCGTGGTCTCCTTTGTGGGCATCAGCCACTCCCCAGGCAGTGATGTAGGAACAGGGTTTTGGGGGACCCTGGGCTGCTCCTCAGCTCTGGGATCCCTTCTGCAAACTGCCACCCCTCTGTGAAACTGTGCCCCTCTGGCAACCAAAAGACCATGCTCATTTCATTTAAAGGTCTCTGCCAAAAAAAAAAAAAAAAAA
>VWZF01006291.1:1151196-1200376 GCA_013396755.1 Sclerurus mexicanus | reverse complement strand
AAAAAAAAAGAAATAAAAGAGAATTGTAACTAAAAAATGGAGAAAAGGAAAAAATCCTCATCCATCACCCCAGGGCATCTTTCCTTTGCTCATGCTCTGCCAGTTATTTATGACCCTCTCTCAAAGGTGAGATTTTACATTTTCCCCTTGTAAGTGTTTTCTGATTTAACACTCCCCTGAGCTTGGGCTCTGGCTTTGCCTGCAGCTCTGCCCTGCACACAGTCCCAATATCCCACCCACCCCTGCCCTCTGGCACTGGGAAGCCATTCCCTGTGTCCTGTCCCTCCATCCCTTGTTTCCAAGTTCCTCTCCAGCTCTCCTGGAGCCCCTTTAGGCACTGCAAGGGGCTCTAAGGTTTTCCCAAGTGCTAATTAGCATTAATTAATTACAGACAAATCCTAACCCCCCTCCCTCACTATGGCAGCTTTCCTTTCTACCTTCAGCTGAGCAGCCTCTGGGTTTTCCCTTCTCTTTCCAGAGCTACACCAACTGCAGCTGCATCTCCCAGGACGGGCTCCCGGGGTCCGCCAAGCCTGGGACCTGCGGCACTGGCTGCTCCCACCTCTTCCTGCCCTTCGTGGTCCTGTCCTGCCTGTCCGGGATCCTCGCCAGCACAGCCCACACCCCGTCCTTCATGCTCATCCTCAGGTGAGCAGATGGGTCTAGGCGCAGCCACAAAGATCTCCAGAGGTGATGTTTGGGTGTCCTTGGGTTGAGGAGGAAGGTTGTCTCCAGCTGAGGGATTCATGCCCAGTTCCTCCCAGTGGTTTTACGTGGAATTTGCAAGCGTTGGTGATGGGATTGTATGTGGATGTCCACCTCCCAGGCTGTGTGGGGCTGGGAGCAGGCTGGGCTTTGCTGCCAAGCCCTGGCATGGCTGGGCAGGACAGAAACATCAGAAGCATCTCCAGTCTCAAATGCCGAGACTCGCTCTTGCAGACCCTACACTAACAGAGCTCCTGCTGCTGTGACATTGCAAAGGCTCTTTGGCTGTTGCTGCTGATTCCTGCAGAATCGAGCAGCAAGTGGAGACTCCAGGCTTTGGAGGCTTTGCCATGGAGCTGTGGAGCTGCATGGCCAGTTGCTCTTGCAAAGCAATGTGGTGTTCACCACCAGCCTCAGGCAAGCAGCACCTGGTGGGTGTCACACCAGGGCATCTCCACCCACCCACGGGGCCGTGGGGCTCACAGGAACCCCATGCTACCCTCAGCACCCTTGTATTAGGCTGTAAATGGTATTTCTGTGGTCAAAGCGCTCCAAAGAGTTGCTTTTTAGGGAAAAGCTGTGGGTAAAAATCTGTTTTGACCTTGACTCCCAGAGCTGTGAGAGCTCCAGGCAGTCAGAGAGGAAAAGGGTGCTGACCTGGAGGTCCTCTGCCACCCAATCCTCTCCGGTGTGTGACCCCAGCAGGAACCACAACCTGGAATATTGATTCCAGAAAACTGGGGTACCACCAAAATAGGCACTGGGGCTTCCCACCTCAAACCCAGCCACTTCCTCGCCGTGTAAAGCACAAAAAGCATCCCTTGTATTGCTCATATTTTACTCACAGGGATTCTTTAAATTCAAAGCAAAAATACTTTAGCTGAGCTCCTCCCCATCTTTCAGGGAGGATTTTCAGGCCAAGCCAAGGTTGTGGTCATCATGTGGCCCTAATGAAGGAAACCTCATCATCTTTGCTGACCTAAATGGGGACTCCCTTGGGTCCTTGGTGGTTGGGTTGAAGGATAACTTTTTGGGTGAGGTGCTGTGCCAGGGAGGGGAACATCCATCCCTGTGGGATTGCCAGAGGGCACATTTTCCATTTTGTTTTTCAGGAGCATCCAGCCTGAAGACAAATCCTTTGCTGTTGGGATACAGTTCATGCTGCTGCGAGTTTTAGGTGAATTAAAACGTGTTAAAATACCATTCCGGGAAAGAATGGCAGCTCTTGGAGATTCAAAGGGATTTCATCCCTGATGCAGCAGAAGTGCTGTGTATCCAGATTAATCAAAGCCAGTTCTAAGGCAGAGAAAGCTGCTGCCTTGCAGGGTCTGGGGGGCTGCACGTGGGCAGGGGACAAGGCACCTCCATGGGGGGAAATCTGTGTCTAAACAAGGGGCCTGGGAATAACTTTAGGTACAGGGAGTCAGCCCTTGGCTGTGGGCAGACACTTCTGGGTTTGCCTCCAGCACATCATGGTGGCTCCAAACCTTGTCTTGTGACCCCAATAGTTATTTTTCCAGTGGTGAAAATCCATGTTCTCCTGGAGGTCCCCAGCACATGCCACAGCAGTGGTGGGAAGGAGCATAAAAGCTTGGTGCATGAAGGGGGTGATGCCCAGGGAGGTGGTGGAGTCACCTTCTCTGGATGTGTTCAAGAGGTGCCTGGATGTGGTTTAGGGGTGATTATGGTGATGCCACATTGATGTTTGGACTTGAGGACCTTGAGGGTCTCATCCAGCTGTGGTGATTCTGTGATTCCTGGGATGAGCAACGAGAAAGAACAACTTGCATCTCGGTGGGGTGCGAGCACACGGCCAACCCTTGGCATGTTGTGCAGGACCAGTGGCCTCCTGAGCCACAGCAAAGACCATCCCAAGCCACTTCCCACCCCTTTAGCACACGGGGAAGCCACCTGACTTAAGTCTGTGCCAGCATAACAAAGCCCCCTCTGCTTCCAGCGTGGATGCCAGGGCCTGTCCTCTACGGCAGCGCCATCGACACCACCTGCATCCTGTGGGAGAAGAGGTGTGACAGGAATGCAGCCTGCAGATACTATGACAACACCCTCTTCAGGCAAAGGTAGGGATGACCTGGCAGCAGGAGGGCTCAGGGTGCCGAGGGGAACCTGGGGGGAACGTGGCACCCACCTGGGATAAATTGTTGGGAAGTAAACCAGGGTACTCGTACCCCCTTGGACCAGGAGAACTCCCAGCAGTGCCCAGGAATGGCTTGAAAAACCACTGGCACAAGCCCAAACCCTGCCAAGGGTCGTGCCAACTTGCTGCCATAGACCACAGAGGTCCAATTCCAGGAGAACCCCTGAAACTGTACACTGGAACAACCTTCCTGGGGACACGGTGGAGTCCTCATCACTGGGGGCTTTCAACTTGAGAGTGGACAAAGCTCTAGATAACCTCCCCTAGTTCTCTTTCCCATGGAAGGTTGGCCCACATGAGTTTTTGAGGTCCCTCCCAACCTGGGCTGTTGTGTGATGCTGTTTCACCTGCAGAGATACAAGCAGCCTGTCCTGATGTTTTCTCCATGGGGGATAAGAAAACCTGATGTCTTCTCCCTGGGGGAAAGGCAGCAGGGGGGACAAACCCAGCCCCAAACCTGCCTGTGAGATTCTGCAGGGGGTCTGGGGGCATTGGGTGCTGGTGTTCTGGGGTTCATCTTCCACTAGAACAACCCAACTCGACACACAGAAGACACCAAACCCAGACCGTGCGCTGCCGGGAGGCTGGAAAGGTGATGATATTCCATCCCCGTGGCAGGTTCATCATTGAATGACTCCCTGACCAGTAGCTGCAGCAAGTCCTTTTCACCCTCAAGCCCAAGACAATGCCCTTGCCACCTTGATTTGTTGTGTTTCCACACCACAGGTACCTTGGTCTCCAGTTTTTCTTTGAGGTGGGAGCCTTCTTGTGCTTCATGGCCGTGTATATGATTCTCGAGAGGCAGGAGAGGGAAGCCAGCAAGGCAGCAGAGACAAAGGGAGCAGTAACAAAGGCAGACCCAGAGAAGGAGAAACTGGCAGGAAACTCCACAAAGACCCCAGAATCCAAAGTGTGACACCACAAAGGTGAATTGTCATCTGTGTCCAGGGAGGTGAAGCCACCCACACGTGAACTGTGAAGGGTGGATGGCGATGGACCATGGGGCTGCTTCCTGATGTTCTGGGTGGGAATAACTCCTCCTGCACTGCCATGGGAGTCCATCCATGCGTTGTTCTACTCCTGCCTCCTCCACCTCAGTGGTGCAGCTTGTTCCTCCACATGGATTATTCCACACACCGTAACCCCCCGGCCCTGCAGCCTTCTGGATTTATGTCCTCCAAAGCATTTGTTTCTGCCGACAGCCTTGGTGATGCCAGCACTGAGCATTAACCACAGAGCTGAAGAGTTTTGTGTGGGGGGGTGTTTTTTAAAAAAATAAATCATTTTTAAGAAATGGTTTTGTGCTGAACCCGTAGATCTCGGTGAATGATGGTCTGTCCTTGCCCCCAGAATGTCAGTTGTGCTTATTCCCTTTCCTCTCAGGGTGTCAGATGGTCTCTCTTCCTTGAAGGCTTCATCCAGCTGCAGCTGACACTGCTGGGATTTTTGTCACTGGCTGTGGACCTTCCCAAGGACCAGCCAACACATCTGCTGTGGTGGGGAGGGGCAGGGATGAGGGTCCTGGGGAGGGGAGACCATCAGAACGAGCTGGAGGTCCAGCCCAGGAAAGAAACTCCAATACTTGGCAGCATGGCCACATTTTCCAGCAATAATATTATTATTGTTAATTTTACTATCTTTAATATTGATTTTTAAATGTCAACTTTAAATATTATTATTAATAATGACTATCCTTATTTTTTCATTACCAGTACTTATTTTCTGATGCTCACTGCTTGTCACTGAAGCACGTCAGTGCTCACGCTCCTTCCTGGTTGGCAGTTGGAGAAGGGCAGGACTTTTCCCAGGGATGCAGGATCAGAGAGGGAGGTTGGAGCCATCCCTGTCCAGACTGGGCAGAGCTCGTGGCTAAACCATTTGAGCACAGAGCCCCCCAGCCTTGCTGTGCTCCTGACGGGGTTTCTGTCTGTAATTACGGGGTGGAAGTTGGCTCTGGGGTTATTTTGGTGCAGCTGCCTCTATTTTCTGCGTTCTTCCCATCCTGGGGCTCCTTTCCACTCAAGCCCAGACTGTGTTGCTGGTCTCCAACCATCAGTGTGCAACCACAGACCACGGGGGTAACGTGTAATTTTTGGCTCCAGAATGGAATTTAGTAGAGAAAACCTAAATTCAACCGGTGAAGAGAAATACGCAGTGGAGAAAATTCATTAACTCCTCCCACCCTGGCAAATAGTCCTGTGGTTAGGGCTGGGCTGTGCAGAGAAATGCCATGTTGGAGGATGGGGAGGTTTAGATATTTCACCAGGCTCTTAGCCCAGCTATTTTGAGAGACCCAATCACCACAGTGCAGACTGAGAGATTAATTTGAATTTTTTAGGGGCTTGGGGTTTTTTTTTCCCCCTATTTTTGTGCAGTGCCTTGAGCTCATTGAGATGGTTAAGAGAGTCTACAGCCCTGTTCACAGGTATCAACTCAGAATTGACTTCTGGCTTCAGAGAAGGTTCTAGAAGGCTGACAGATGTGTGACTGGATGCTGAAGAGATGTAGGTGGACCTATTCAAGGGAAGACAAGTAGCATATGCTGACCATGACTCGCCCAAATCTGGGGGAGTTTTGCACTAGTCTCAATTTTCAAGGCATGACTCGGCAGCGTTTGTTGCTGCACCTGACAGAAATGGAATAAAAATGAGGTTCTGTGGACAGGAGCAGGGAAGACACAGTCCAGGATGCTCCCAGGGGTCCCTGCAGCTCTTGCCAGCCCAGGAATTTGTGGCATCCTTGCTGCATCCTGCGGAGAAGAAGGTTCTTTCCCGGCTAAGCACAAGCCCTTGGCTCGCAGGCAGTTTCCTGCCTTGCTGAGCACAATTGCAGATCGCTCCGAGGTACTTTCCAAACCACAACAAATAAATAACAACACAATTTGTTTTGCGTGGAGTGAAAAGTCGGGAGCTGCCACGTGCTTTGCCAGCAATCTGCAATGAATTTGCTTCTTGGCATAGGGAGAAGCTGTGGCTGCCCCATCCCTGGAAGTGTTCGAGGCCAGGAATGGTGGAAGGTGCCCCTGCCCATGGCAGAGGGTGGGACTGGAAGATCTTTAAAGTCCCTCTTGTCCCAAACCATCCTGTGATTCTCTGGTTCTCTCCCCCGCTCCGCTGGAGACCCTCAGAGCGATGGCTGTGCAGCCTTTCTGAAAGCCCCTCCAAGTCCCCTCAAGCCACTGGAAGCACAGAAAGGAGGGGGGAAAGGGGAAAAATGAAGCCCTTATGAAAAATAAACAGGGAATTCAATCACCTGCCTTGGACTCACAGTGCTATTTCAGGTGGCACACAGGCTGCGCCATCCCTCTCCCACCTCACTGGGATCATCATGGATGCAGGAATGACCTGCAGGATGGCCTGGCCAGTTCACTCCCAGCAAAGCCTCTTCTCCCTGCTGGGCTCGGGGCTCCACATCCATTTTCCACTTGGAAAACTCCCATCGCATCCCATGAAGGTTTTGCTCAGGCAGTGCACAAGCTGGTACAGCCTGAATTCTCCTTTTCCTGGTCACCCCTCCAGCAGAGGAGAGATCCCTGTGGATAAGCATCCAAGGGAATTGCAAACAGGGTGTCTTAGCTTTGTGCTCAGCTGTGGGGCTGCTGTTAATGCTTTTGCTCTGCCACTTTCCATCAGTTTGGGCTGGAGTTTCTATCAAGATAAATAACCCCCCCTTTTCCCCCTTCCCCTCCTCTGTGTTCATCCAGAACATTGTGGAGAGGGACTGAGCTGGTGGAGAAGATTAAAATTTGGAAAGGCTGCTCCTGCCAGCAGCAGGAAGGGAGATAAAACCCAGGGGATATGGAAAGGCTGCCAGCACCAAGGGAGCAGGAGGAGGAGTGTTGGATGGGGAGCAGGGGCAGGCAGGTAGGAGGGTTGCAAAGGGAAGGAAGCAAAGGAAGGCGTAACAGCAGTGAAATCCACCCTGTGCTGTTCTCCAGGTTTCCCCCAGGGAAGATACTCCCCTGGAGATAGCTTAAAATAGGATGTGGAGAGCACTTCGGGATACACCTTAGGCAACAGCCACGAATTTACACAGGGGAGATAAACAGGGGTGAATCCAGCTGGGCAAGAACCCCATGGACTTCTGGAACTGAAGCTCTGGGTGTTTTCATCCAGCAGTTTGTGGTGCCAGGGGGGGCACAGACCTGAAGGTGTCGGTGAGAATCGCACAGGGCCAGAGGAGGAATTAAAACAGGAGGGAAGGACCCAAAGCACACGGAGAACCAAGAGCTCGGTGCTCGTTCCTCTGGAAAAAAGAGCAGAGCTGAAGCTTTTAACTAACCTGCCATCCCCCTGGTGGATTTAGCTGAGCTCCATCTCTCCCTGGAGTGCTCCTGGCCACTGCTCCACTGCAATCAAACCCAAAGGGTTTCTCCTGCTCCTCTGCTGCTGTTGGAAGAGCAGGTTTTCCATCAGAGGGGATGGGGATGGTCCCCTGTGGATTTGGGGACTGTTTGCAAAGCGCCAGCAAAACGTGTATCAAAACCCTGAGGATGTTTCCATTAAAATTCACTCAAAGTGCCTCTGGCAACCTGAAATCAGTTCCCAGGAAATGCTCCTTAAGGGACGCAGTTTGTAGCAAAAAGACAAGGAACTGCTGTGCCTGGGACTGAGCGGAGCTGTGGATAAAATCCTGCCCCCAGGCTGGGGAAGAGTCAGGCAAATAATCCATAGATGTGTATACAAAAGGTAGAAATGCTTAGTTAGGAAAATCTGGGAAGTTCCCAGAAGGATGCTTGGGAAGATGAGCCAAGGAATCACTGAATTGCTACCAATTAACCCCACTTCGAAGAAGTTGGGGGTTTCTGGAGGATCTTAGAAGGGGAAAACAGAAATCAGGCAAATCCAGACCCACTGGAAAAATGCTGAAGAAATTACCAATCCATCACTTGGATAATGATGTCATGGATTGTCACAGAGAGATCACATCAGACAGTTAATTTCTCCTCTGGGCAGGTGCATGGCCCACCTGGGGAAGCTAAAGGAAGGATTTTGATCCTACCCCCCCCCCCTTATTCTCATAAACTGATTATCAGCCACATGGGATTATGCAGAGAGGAGTTAAAAAAAGAAGGAGAAAGAACAGGCTAAACTGAGAAGCTTCACTTCCAGTGGTTTCAGGTAGTTTGCTGCTTACCCAAAAGGATTTCTCTAGAAGAATCTCTCTAGGATCTGTCCTGCCTCTGGTGCTAATCAATATTTTAATTAATTATTTGAGTGATGAGAGAAGAAGGAGCTAATAAAATTAGTGCTGCGGGTGGCAGGGTTGGAATTCAAATAATTCCCAGCAGGTTGGAGAAATGGCCTGAAATGGATAATACTGGGATTTAACACCCAGAGCAAAACAGGAAGGAGGGCTGGGCTGTCAAATCTGGCCTGGGAGAAAGGGAATGGGGCAACCATTCATCCAGGGCAGCTGTGAGGCAGAGGGAAGATCAGTCGTTCTTAGGAGAAAAAATGTAATCTGGGGAAAAGATGGAAGGACAGGAACAATCTTCCGGTGCAGTGAGGAGCCTGAGTGAGCTGCAGTGCCCTGGGTCCATCGGTGGAAGGGTTTAGGAAGGAGTTTTAAGCTCATATGATCCCTTTAAATTAACTTGGCATTCACCAGAATCCACTTGGTGTCCTGTGCAGGGAAGATACGACCCCTTGCACTTTGAGGCATAAAAGTTATCTCCCCGTGTTGCTAAATTGAATATGTTTTCCTCCTTACTGCAGAGTGGATCTCCTCCAGTTGTGCTCACTTGAAAACCCAAGCAAACAGAGCAGAATAAATCAGGAATTATCTCCTGTGTTTAGAGACAGGTTGAGTAATGATTACTCATGAAATATGAAATTCATCTTCGGGGCTTAATGTACTTGCAAGGGAGTTGTGCAGGAGCTTGTTGTTGAAGGTTCTGAAATTATTGTGGCGAGGGAACAACATCTTTATCCTGCAGATCTGATAAGGGCTGACACTGCATCATGGAGCATATTCCCAGCTTCATCCTAATCTGCTGTTTTCAGGGGGCTGAAGGACAGAAGTGCTTTCAGACGGAGCTGATAGGGGGCTGCCAGAACATTTTAATCCCTCACTTTTCCAGTTAAAATGTCATTTGCTAAAGAGACCAGAACCCGAGATGGTTCCGAGCTGTGCACACTGGTATAACTCTCTGACCAAACTTCAGCAAAAAAAAACACCCCAACACTCCCTGCCTAAACTTGCTGTTGAATCCTTCTTCTTGTTATACCTGCCCTTAAAAAAGCTCTCCATTTCCACTCTCCCCATCTCCTTCTTCTCCCAGTGCTGTGATTTAAATACACACTGAGTGTATCCAGATTGCACTCAGGAAGTTTTGGGGGCTCTGTACTCATGTTTTTGGCCCCCCCCCAGTTTCTCATTTTTTCTGACTGTAGGCATAGCAAGGCACAAATAGAGAGATATTCCAAAATCCTTGCAAATACGCCACCTATGGAGGATGAAGGTCTGGCCAGGCTGAGCTGTGGTGGGAGGGGTGAAGGGCAGGTGCCAGCTGTGCCCTGTGAGCTGCCCTTATCCTGCTGTCCCCTGGGGAAATAGGACAGATCCATGCCCTTCCCCAGCAAAAGGAGATGCTGCAGCTTTACCTGATTCACAAAAAAAATCACAAAAATTCACTAAAAAGCCAAAACAAGCCAGATTTTAAGGCAAAAGACGCCCGGTACAGACCCCTTTCCAAAAAGATTCTTGTTATTGCCAATGAAGAGGAATCTGAGACAGATGGAAAGGCCCAGACATTTTGAAGCCATTGCATCATTCCTCAGATGTTCCTGAGCAACCTCGGTGCTGCCAGGGGCAGTGGGTGAAATCCAGAGGCAAAAGATTGAAACTCAGCTGCACTAAAAGAAATATCACCTTCCTTTCCTGAGGGTCTCACGCTGAGCCTTGCACTGGTCTCCTACCTCTGGAGCAGAAAGGGGCACAGCCCTCCTGACTGTCCCCTCCAGCAGGGATGTGACACATCCAGATGTCCCAGGGCTGAGCTGGTGCTCCTCCTGGCCTGAGGATGTTTTAAGCACACAAGAGCTGCCTTGTGTGCTGTGTTGAGGCTTCTCTTGGATCCTGGTGATGTGACAGGCAAGCCCAGAGGAAATTAGAGCTTTACAGTTTCCAGGAAACTGGGGGGGGGGAAAGCTGTGATTAGCAGCTGGAATCAACTCCAGCTGCAAAGTTTCCTGCATTCCTCATACCCCGGGGGACCAATTGCAGAAGATGTTCTGGGAGCAGAGGATGCAGGAGTGAGTGGTATCCCAAAAAAAAAGCTGTGTGGCAGCTCAAGCAGGTATCTGCTGCAGGGACACCCTGCAAGGCAGTGACATCTCCCAGCAGGGCGATGCCTCGTGTCCTGTGTGGTCTCCACCATCCCCTTCCCACTCCCCAGACCTGCCCTTGGGGTACTGCTCTCACCCACCCGTTTTTCTGAGGCTGAAAGACCTTGCAAGTGGAAGCTGTGCCCAGAAATACAGGGATTTGACACCTCACCCCCAGCAAAGATTCATCCTCTTTTTAGCTTAGAGTCTCCTCATGTAGCACGGGGAGGGCAGGGAACACTTCCCAGGAAGCTCTTGGGTTTATCTGGTGCCTCTTGCCTTGCAAGAACATCTCAGCTGGTGAGCTGAGTAATAGTTTGGGGCTGCTGGAGATGGGGATGCTGCTCCTGGGGGCACTTGCTCTCTGTGATCCAGTCCTTGTGCCTCAGGTTCAGACACAGCAATAATAAGGGAATTCAAAGTCCTGAAGCCAGGAATAAATCGTGACAGGGGTGACACTTGTAATTGAGAGCTTCTTAATTGCTGTGTTTGATTAAAGAGAGCTGCAGGCTTTGTGCATAAAAGGCAGAGACTCCAGAAACCCGGGGAAGGAAGAAGAGGATAAGAAGATGGTGGGAACAGAAAAAAGGCAAGATCAAGGAGAAGAAAGACTTGGGAGAAATCTTGTTCAAGTACCAGAGATAAGGGAGGCAGAAATAGAATGAGTGGTTTCACTTGTGACGACACCCATGTTTATTCCTGCCCTTTTGGGGCAGAAATACAGGGATTTGTGCTCTCCTGGAAGGAAATGCAGCAGCTACTTAACACCACAAAGCACCAAAGATAAAGGCAGCATATCAAAAAGAATTAAAACCTACTGGGAAATTGCTTTTTTTTTTGTTGAAATGACACTCCAGGGAAATAGGAAAACCTTTCGTTAGAACTTTGATGGCTGCACTGCCATGAGGTTTGTGCTCCAAAAAGCCATGAGCCTGCACCCCTGCAAGTCCCAGGTGTGTCTCCTGCTTCTGCAGCTCCAGCCTGAAGGACTCCATCCGAGGTCAGGGAGACATCCGTGTGCCATCAAAAGCGGTGCCAGGCCTGAACAGGATCCTTCTGGAACAGGGGTGGGATCTCCTACTCTAAGATATCTTCCGGGAATATTCCTAATGGAGAGTTGGAGAATCCAGGACAGTGGTCCTCAGGGTGATGACGAACACAGAGAAGGAAAAAGAACGAGAGAAATGGGGAAAGATTCCCTTTTTGGAAGGTATAAGGAAATCCATGTTTTCACTCACATCACAGCGTGATGCTCCTTGCCATCCCAGGTGGGCAGAGCTGTTGAAGAACTCAAGAGATGAAGGGATGGGGTTCCAGCCCTTCCCCACCACCCTTTGGTGGCAGGAAATCCCCTGCCATGGTCACAGGGATGTCCTTCCCGCTGGGAGCAGGCACAGCTCTTGTTCCTGCTGCTCTGGAACGAAATTTATCTCAGCTGCTGTGAAATGGGCCAGTTTCTGTGTCCAGCTTTAAGAAGAGCATGGTCACCACCTCCTCAGACTTTGCTTTCTTCTTTTCCATCATTTCCTTTATTTCCAGGTGAATACACCGAGTAGGAGCCTGGCTATGGCGGTCACAGTTGGATGGGCATGGATAGGAGTGGCTCAAGGCTGCAAGGCTGAGCCTAGTTTAGGTAAATCCTCCATCCTGTACAGATGTTTTCCAGCTCAGATACCTTCTTCTCTTTGCATGGACTCCTCAAGACTGACCTCATTGCTTCGAGGTGGAAGTTGGAGGTTGGGCAACGCTGCAAGAATAAAAACACTCCATTTCCTCAGGCAGCACTTCCACCTGCTCTCATTACTGTCCTGGCTGTTGCCTCTCCTGTCTCCAGCCAACTCTGTTCTCTGAATGCAAAACAACATCTCACTTACAGGTTGCTGGGGAGAGAGAAGAAGGAGAAATCTCAGTGCAGCAGAGGAGTTGGTGTCTGGGCACTGGGCCATGTTGGGGCAGGTCAGCTCCTACACTGGGGATTTCCTCAAAGAAATGCACAAAAACCTTCAGCTGCAGCCAAAACCTTCAAGAGACCCCTGAAAAGCCTGCTTGATCCCGGGGCTTTTGACATATTGTGGATGCACCATGAAGAGCTTCACCTGTGTGTAAATTCTGACGCAGAGAAATCTGGGTCTTGAGGGAAAAATTTAGGGTAGTTTGTAAATACTGTAAATACTTTTTCTTCCCCCCCCTTTAGAAACCTTCAAAGGTATGGTGTGGTTATCATGACAAACACTTGTCCTCCCCAATAACCACCCTGCTCCAGGCACTAAAAGAGGCTTGCAGAACTTCCAGACTTATTAGTGTAGAGAATCACCACCAAAAGAACTCAGGTTCAGTGATTTCTAATGATTTTCAGGGACCCCGATCTGACCAACCATTGGTACAAACTGTCAGTTGCTTCTCACTGAGGAATTTTTCAACGCCAGGTCAGTTGTGCTGGATTTTCTTCAAGCTTTGATGAACGTGGGTGCTTCTGACCCAGACAAGTGGTGCATCGTACTTTTGGAAAGCTCAGGAGCATCTGCATTGCCTCGCTCTCGTCACACCTGCTCAGCCTCCCTGTGTGTGACAGCAACGTCCTCGGCAATTTCAGCACTGTCACCGTGGCTCCGAGTGAAGCTGCGTTTGGAGATCCTTGATCTTCCTGGGAAACGGTGCAATTCCCAGGAGAAGCATCCTCTTGGCCTTTCAGTATTTAAAGGGGATAAATAGGGACAATATTCAGTATTTAAAGGGGATAGATGGAGACAGACATTTTAGTAGGGCCTGTAGCAAGGGGACAAGGGGTGATGGCTTTAAACTAAAAGGGAAGATTCAGACTAGATATAAGAAATAAATTTTTTACAGTGAGGGTGGGGAGGCACTGGCATGGTTTTACCAGAGGGGTGGTGGCTGCCCTAATCCTGGAAACATCCAAGGTGAGGCTGGACAGGGCTCTGAGCAACCTGATCCACTGGAAGGTGTCCCTGCCCATGGCAGGGAAGCCGGACTAGGTGGCCTTTTAAAGGCTCTTCCAAGCCAAACCATTCTGTGATTCCATGAATTTGCA
This sequence comes from Sclerurus mexicanus, assembly GCA_013396755.1. NCBI lineage: Eukaryota > Metazoa > Chordata > Aves > Passeriformes > Furnariidae > Sclerurus > Sclerurus mexicanus. The sequence continues at coordinate 1,187,139 of VWZF01006291.1, read as the reverse complement.
AGCTGGGGTGCAGGGACAATCCCAGCCCTCTGACTTTATTTGCCCTTTTCAGGCAGGCGCGGACCTCTGGCTGATCTCTGCAGGGCTGACACGGCGAGGAGGTGACAGCAAAGGTGGCACTTTGACTCTTCTCCCCTTCCAGACCACGGCTGGACCCGCTGGGTCCAGTTTCCACATCTCCCTTCAAGGGCAGCCCAAAGAGAGTTCATGTGACAGGAATAAGAATGATCCGAGGCCAGGAAAACATGAGCTCCTGGGAAGCAATGGGTGTCATTTCACCTGGAGGAAGGACGGCTGAGAGGAGACACGAGAGCAGTGTTCAATTATGTAAAAGGTCATTGCAAAGAGGGGCAGACCTGCATTTCCAGGGACAGGACCAGGAGTCCTGGACTGAAATTACAGCCAGGGAGAGCCAGGGTGAGAGAGAGTCTTTAGAGCACAGCCCAGGGCTGAGTGTGAAGGGTTTAGTAAAGTACCAGCCTAGAGGGGTTTCATTGGGACCCCTGTTTTTGGGACAGGGAGTGTCTGTCACAAATTAGTGGTTTAGAGTCCCTTGAAGAATCACCGTATTAGCAAAAATGGGTTTAATATCAATTTATAAAAATGCAGCTTAACCAGGTTCAGCAGCAACGTTCACTCTCTTACTGACCACAGGGATGGAACATACAGAGGAAATTCAAGTTAGAATCGATTTAGAATGATTTACGCAGAGTCTGGAGGCACAAGAGGGTGAGGAAGACCCTCCTGCTGAGTCACCAGGTTCAGACTAGACCCCCCTCACTGTCTAAACAGTGGCCAAGTCCAGTCCTGGTCTCACACTTGGACAACGATTTATGTCTAAATGAATTAACTACCTGGATTTAATTAGTATTAATACAGCTTGCTGTCAGAGACTGAGTTGTGCATAGAGAGTCTCTCTGCCTTGGGTCTCCCACTTTTGGGTGAGAAACTTCAAGCCTTGAGCGACATCCCAGCCCAAGGGGAGGTCGCCACCACGCAGCCACGCAGGGAGAGCTGAGGGAAGGCCTCTCAGGCCATCCCATCCATGGAATAAAGCCTTTGGCCCATGGCCAAAGTGTATACAGTGGGAAAGGTGAGCCTGAAACTCCTTGAACCCACAGCTGCCTGTACCCCTTGATGAACGAGACTTGGAAGAGCCACCCCAATTCACGTGTTGATCACACGACTGGTGTTCCAAGCTCACACACATCAATTCTCCTGCTTTGTGGCTTTCCTGGAGGAACTCTTGGCTTGGCTGTAGCTCAAGCTTTTACCTCCTTTGAAGCCAAACTGCTGTTGGTTTTGCTAAGGGGGTCAGGAGCACCCACCACAGCATCCAGCTGAGCTCTCCCAGTCCCTCCCAGTCCTGGTTTTGACTATTCTGGTGTCACACACCCCAAATGGCTTTCCCTGTGTTTGCTGTGGGCAGCCCAGGAGCTCAGCACCACATATTTTGGGGCATGGTAAGAGCAGCAAGCTGTGCAGAACCCAGGAGGTTCCATCAGCTGCAGGTGCACCCTTTGGAAAGCAATTTTGGAATGATGGATCTGCTCCTGTGTCCGGGCTCTGAAAGAGCAGAGAGATAGATGGGAGAGGATGCAGGGAGGACTTACAGGAATGATTCAGGAGCTGGAAAAGCATGTGAGAGGTGAAAGAAGCCCTGGCTGGGGGAATTATTGCAACGAAGGTTGAGAGGCTGCTGAACTGCTCTCTGTGCTTCCCAGTGAAGACAGAGGATAGGAAAGGATCTCCAATGATCCTTGAGCTGGAGTTCAAGTGTTCACAAACACTTAATCAGGGCTCTCAGGCACAGGGTGTGATTTTGGGGTGTCCTGTGCAGGGCCAGGAGTTGAACTCAATGATCCTTGTGGGTCTGTTCCAACTGAGAATACTCCATGATTATTTGGAGGAGGCCTGGCTGGCACAGGCTGGGGAAGAGCCAGCAATTAAGTAATGTGGCTAATTGCAGGTTGCATTCCTGGGAAGTCTGTGAGCACTCATAAACTCAGAAGGAATTGGCTATTCCAGCACTGTTCCAGTAACAGACCCTCAGTGTCCTCCCCGGATCCTTCTCACGGATGCTTTCGCTAAGGACAGATGTTGGAAGCCAGGATCTGTTGGCCAGCATTAATTGCACTGCTTATTTACCTTCCCTACAGCTCAAATTTCGCTTTTCAGTCATTGCAGCCCCTCTTTCTCTCCACATCCAAAGCTAAACCAGATGGCCCCGCTGCAAAAGGCAGAGCACAACTCTGCCTACAACTTCCTAACCAGGTTTTGACTGTGTCCACCATCAATTAAAACTGAGATGAAACCCAAAAAAAGTCATTAGCAGTTTAGCAGAGGGTCAGAAAACAGGTTATTGACTTGCTTTATCACAGCTCTGAAATTCTCTTAAGAATAGAGCACTTTAGATTAATTGGGGGGAAAATGGATTGGAAAGTTGCAATTAAGTTGATGTCATAATTTTGGAAGAAAAACAGCTGCTCTGCTACAGCTGTAGTTCTTTCCCTGACTTTAATTGGTGTCCCAGTCCCACCTGTCTGTATTGATAAAAATCTGCCCATTAAAAGAAGTATAATTGGCATTGGTTTAAGAGTACAAACTCTTTAAAGGAAAAAATTATTAAAATCTAGACTAACTGCAGTACTTCTCTTTTTTAATCTTCTGGAAGTCTGGGGGAATTCTCACAGCTCTATGCAAGAGTGAAGTGGGATAAACAGGGAGAAGACCTTGATGCTTCCTAGCACAGCCACTGGAATGGTTTGGCAGTGACCTCTGAGCCCCACTGATTGACACCGGGGATCTCATTAGCTGGATTATCATTTAACCAGGACCTGAGAAGTGCAGAAACATTCCAGAGCCCACTGAGACACAGAAGGGAGCTGGGGGAGAGGCAGGGAAGCCAGCACTCCTGGGAATGAGCATTTCTGCAAACAGGAAACCAGGATTTCTCCTGGCCAGCAGGAAGGAAGCCCAGCCCATCCAGAACTCCTTTGGATGGATCTTACTCTCAACGACCCTGTGTGAGAGGCTTTTTCATAGACTCATGGACTGCTTTGGGTTGGGAGGGATCTTAAAGGCCATCTCATTCCACCCTCATGCCACAGGCAGGGACACCTTCCACCAGAGCATGTTCCCAGAGCTCCATCCAACCTGCTCTTAAACACCTCCAGGGATGGGGCAGCCACAGCTTCTCTGCCCAACCTGTGCCAGGGCCTCCCCACCCTCACAGGGAAGAGTTTTTTTCCAACCTGGATAACTTATGGCTTTCCCACACTGCACTTCCCTCGCTCTGCAGAGGCAGCACCACCCAGCACTTAGAAATTGAAGCTTCTGATCAAGCAAGTTTCTCACAGCAAAATCCAGTGCTCCAGAGAAAAGCAGGGATTTCTCTCCATGCCTCTGCCTTGCCTGGCATTTGAAAATGTGCCAGGACCAGGACGAGCCTGTAAGGTCCTCAGGGGTCCCTGGTGCTGGGGGGATGCAGCAGTGCTGGGGAAAAGAAGGAGAAACTGAGTTTTCTAACAGTGTCTCTGCTACATGAGAGCCAGTAATCCTTCACTGCATTTAAGTTAAAGCACTTGGAAGTGCAGACTCTGATAACTTCAGGTTGGCAAAGGGCAACTCCCTTTGCTTGCCCTGAGCCTTCCCCAGGGGCTTTTGCTGAACTGCCCCATCTCAGCAATCCCACTTCTTTTTCTGGGTGTTCATACCCTTCAAACCACTCTGCACAGGCATCAGCGTCTCCTTTGCCATCATTCACTTGAGCTTTTCATATTTAACTCTTTTAATCTTCTGCCAATAAATCACTCCCTTCTAACCCTTCATCATTTCCAATGCTGTCCTCAAAAATCCCTCCAGCGTGATGACACCCGTCAGGCACGGAGTTAATTAATAGATGGCAGATCTCTTCCAGGGCTGAGCTGCACTCCCGGAAAACAATCTGAAAAGGGCAAAGGAAAGAGAAGATCAGCTTTGACTGTTGGGTGGGACAGCCACAGCTCCAGAAAGGGAGGAGGGAACTCAAAGCAGGGCTTTGCAAGGTGGCTGAGGAGTAAGTGGGTGTCACATCTCTGTGCAAGGCCAGGAATGGGGGAAGGACACTGGGATGGACACTGCTGAGAGGAAGATTTATTAACCTCTTGTTCCCTTTTTTTTCCCAGCACTCTCAAAGTCACCTACTCGCCTCTGCATCACTTCCAAAAAAAGAGTTGCAGGTGCTGATAGCATCTGACATCTCTCTGATTTACTGAAAAACTGCTGGGGAAAGGAAGCAGAGATAAAGGAAGCCAATTCATCCAGCTATCCCATGTGGATAAGCCCTCTGGAGACTCCAGGGCTTCATACCCTGTGTTGAAAACCATCCAAGCATCCTCACCTGCATCAGGACCTGTCACAAACCCCTTGGCTGCAGGGAAAGTCCCTGCTCCAGCTGGATGATCTTTAAGGTCCCTTCCAACCCTTCTAGTAGGTTCATTAGGGGAAACTGCCCATCCTTTGGTGGAGAGCACTGGTCTGGTGGTTGCTTTCATGCCTAACAAGCTGACAAGTGATTGCAGAAAAATCTGACAGTGTCTCCACATGTCTCTGTAAGATTCTTACTGTCATTCCAAACTGTTTACCCCGAGATAAACACGAGAGGAGAAACAAGCCCATGCAGATGTTATCCATCTGAGTAAGACTGGTAACCTTGTGCTTGACAACCCTGCAGGCAGTGAGTCTCTCTACTTTGTGGGCTCAAGTTAGCACAGATAATAAACTTGACAAACAGTATATGAAGCAGTTATGCTGCTTTGTGGTCAAAGGAAGGGGGGAAAACATCCCCAGATAATAGCAGCCAAGAAAAAACATCAGGGAAAGGTCAAGGATGGGGGGACTGAAGGAATGCTCAGAGGCTGAGTAAGTGTGAGCAAGGCTGCAAGGGACTGGGAGCTCAGGACAGCCACCAACCACTTACAACACACTCTGAGAGGGCCGTGGCAGAGCTTTGGGGATTCTTTCAAGCTCTGAATACCACACAAGGACTTGGCCTTCAGTATTGAAGCTGAAAGCAAAGGATATTTAGGAGGTGCTCTTCTGCTTGGCTCTGCTTGCTCACCCTTTCTTGGCAGCAAGTCCAGTGAAATAAAATGGTCCTGGCTAAGAGAAATCCAGCCTCAGTGGATTTTCAGCAGGAAAATAACTCTAAAGGGCTATGACACCTTCAGGTGTTCGCTGGGTCAGCGGTGGTGGCATCAGGGGACAAGAGGGGTTCTGGTTTAACCAGCTCCCAGGCAAACCAAGGGTTTCCTTCCTTCTTTCTATGAGGAAGAAGATGGGCTTTGCAAACAAAGGGTGGGACATCAGCATATGCCTGGATCTCCCATCAATCTTCCATCCCCTCAGGAAATAAACAGTGAAACAAACATTGTCTCAGTGGCCAAAGAGAGAATGGGGCTGTCTGGGCCTTTCGCTCCTGTTGGTTGGACTTCTTTGAGTGTTGCGTCACAGTGACCCCAGAGAAAGCCTGAAATAGAGCGGGGGCACTTCAGACAGGTCTGGGGCAATGCTTGAGGGGGATGTCTTGGGAGGGGATAAGCACTGCTGGAAAGCAAGGAAGAGGAACCCTCCAGGAAGGAATAATTACCTGTCCTGCAGAAGTGAAGTGCTGTGGACACTACTCGAGGCAGCCATTCCCAGAGATTCCCATTTCCACTGTGGACCCCATCTGCTCAGTGGGAATATCTGAGTGGGAATATCTGCCCTGAGGGGAATAAGGAGGCAGGAGATGTGCCCTCTCCTCCTGGGCCCGGTGATGTCAAGCCTGGGCATATCTCATTTACCTGTTTCTTCTCCCCTCCCGCTTCTCTGCACTGTAAGAGCCTCGTGGCAGGTGGTGGCTTCTGCTTTTACTCCAAACGGAATATTGGGGCAAAACCCAAAGAAAAAGCTTCTGAACAGCTTTGGGGCTGGAAGCTGCCAAACTGCTGGAGGAGCCTGCACGACTCCTTGCAGGAGTGGGTGGGCACCATCCCTGCCAGCACATGCTGCTCCGAGGATGCACAGCACCTACAGCCCAGATGGGATGAGCACTTGCTGCTTCAACACCACAATCTTGGCTCCCAAGAACCCCCCTAATCTCCTGATTTCATGAGCGGTCACCATTTTCCAGGAAAAAATGTTTTGCTTTCTGACTCTAACTCCATGTCTCCCTAATTTCTCCTTTCTCCAGGTACCCTCCAGGCTCTTCCCAGGTGGAGAGCTCTCTTGGGTAGGTAGGATCTTCTACAGAAATGCTCTTTCACACCAGGATTTGAAAGTGTCCAGAGAAAACTCTTGAGGACTGGCAACTGGATTGTCCTTGAGCCCCTTTCTGGACACCACAAACCTCAGAAATAAGTCCAAGCCAGATACACACTCCTCCCTCCTCAGCTGACAGTATTTAACCAGGACAAACCCTCCCTGGCCTCTGTCACTGAGGAGAGCAGCAGGTCCACCTGCTCTCTGCTGTTTGTGTTTGACCAATATTTACAAGGGGCTGTGTGACATCTCAGCTCTTTAACCCCTGAGCTGTTGCAATCAGAGCTGTGTCTCATGATGCTTTAGAGGCAGGTCTGGCTCCTGCCCGAAGCAGAGCTGTGGGTTTGTAGGGACACCAGGCTGTTCTCCCCAGGCAAAAAAACCAAAGATAAGATGAAGCCAGAGATGAGGATTGCTCTTATGCCAGGTTGTGGCATCTGAGCAAATAATTTTTCTCCTACCTGCAAGGCTTGAAGAAAAATCAGGCAGCTAAAGATGCCCTCTGATTACCACTTGGCTGGTGGGAAGGGTACACAACCCAAGGGAAGCCTCTCTGCTCCTGAAATGTCTTCTGGGTGGAGAGCTGGATACAGAACACTTCAACCAGCATCAGGTCCTGGTCTTCAGAGGAGGAAGACCCAGGGTGACGTTCCCCAGCCCTCAGCCCACCCCCAGACCTTATACACCGAATAAAAGAGCCCCCTCAGCTCTGTTACACCCTTTGCACAGGGATGCCCACCCACGGTTTGCATTCACATCTCCTCCCACCCTCCCCGGAGGACGGTGCTGCAGCCCTGCAGTGCAAACCTCACCCTGGGGTTTGTTAAGCGCAGGGCTGGGCTTTGAAGAAGGTGCCTTAATCCTTATCAGCTGAGGAGAATTTCATCAAACAGGCAGCGGGGAGAAATGGAAATGCGAGGATCCATAATTCATGACGGAGCAGACCCAATTTAATAGGTGTGCTCAGCTGACACCTCGTTCTCCACGCTCGGGATGATGTCAGGTCATGTGGGATTAGCCAGACAGGAGGTTTTCTCGGAGCCCTTTGTTCTCCCGAGCTCCATCTGCGCCTTCGGGGTTCGGGGCGGGATGAGCTCCGTGCCCACAGAGACCTGCAGCACCTGCGCGGTGTCGGAGAGAAAAGGGCTTATTTACACATAAATGAGAAAGGCAAATACCCACAATAAATGCCGGCGGTGGCGAGGAGCGAGGGCTTATTGGCAATTTCCTCCCCTGCTTTGCAAAGGTGGAGATAACCTTGAGCTTCTCCCCGCCGGGGAAGGGATGCGGTCCCGGGAAATGGCTTGAACCTACGGGGTCTCATCACATGGATCAGCTGTGTTTTGGGATTGGGATGTGCACAGGGAATGGGGCAGAACCTTGGGTCCTCATGGATTCGAGGGATAGACAGGAGTCCATGAGCACTGAACGGGGCAAAGCCTGCACGGAAAAGTGCCTAATTCCTGTCTGGGCTTCCAAATCCTCTGCCTTGTGTCCCTGAATAGCCAATGCCATTGAACAATGCAGGTGTCTCCTTGTCCTCAGTACACAGGGGGACACAAAGATGGGACCTTCACCTGGATAAACTGCAGGGATGTGGATGACCCCAGGGAAACGTGAATCCCAAGGGATTTATCCCTCTAAATCCCTGCACGGGACACCCAGCACTGTTTCTCTGGGGCAACTGTCCTGCATTCGGGGAGGGAAACTCTGGGCGTTTTGTCGTTTCCCAGTGGGGAATGTAGGAAGGATGAAAAGCCCCATCTGGTTCCCCCCGCCCCCAAACTCCCACTCGAAATACCAAAATAACCTTCCAGGTTCTTCCCAACCCATCCCAAGGGAGGGGAAATTCTCCTTCCCCTGCTCAGACTGGAGCCAAAGGCAGATTGATGACAAAATCCTGGGGTGGGAGGGGGAAGACCCAGCACTGCATCCCCCACAGCACCGCTCCCTCCTTTTCTTTTTCTATTATTTTTCTTGGTTTTTTCCCTGTTTTTCTTTTTTATCTTTCTTTCTCTTTCTCTTTTTTTGTTACCCTTTTTATTTCTTTTTCTTCGCCTTTCCTTTTATCTTTTTCTTTCCTTTTCTTTTTTTCTTTCCTTTTCCTTTTTCTTTTTCTTCATATTTTCCTTATTCTCTTTTTTCTTCTTATTTTTGCTTTTCTTTTTCTCTTTCTTTCCCCCTTTCTTTTCCCCTTCATTTCCCCCTTTATTTTCTTCTTCTCATTCTTTTCCCCCTTTCTTCTTTCTTCACTTTCTTTTTCTCTTCCTTCCCCTTTTTTACCTCCAAATGGTGCTTAATCCGTCAGGCAGTTCTTGAGAAAAACTCGGGGCAGAAGTGGAGCCTGGAGGGGAACCTGTCCCTGATCCCAGCACACCTTTCTGGCAGCTCCAGACACGGCGTTTCCTCCCGGAACGACCTATTAAATTCCTTTCAGCACCACCGCTGTCTCCGATTCATCGGAGCTTCCCAGCTCGGCCAAGGCTCTGAGCATCCCTGCCGAGGGATCGAGAGCCCTCTGCTGTCCATCCGTCCAGCCCCCTGGACTTGGAGCACCTGGGATGGGGGTCCTGCTGCTCCTCCTCGCTCTTCTGTGCACAGCCCGGATGGATGGATGCTGTAGGTGGAGATGGATGCGCTGGGAGAGGCTCATCGGGTCCCCGGCGGTGCTGCTTTAAAAACGGGCTCGTGTGGCTTCAGGACAGCTGGGGGTTCACGAGGTCAGGGATGGAGGGTGATGGGGCTTTCCACAAAGCCCCCAAGGTCACGGAGGTTCTTGCTCCTGCACAAGCACCGTGCTCCCTGTACCTGGTGGGTCTCCATCACCACCACCTGCAACAGCTGCTCTCCAGCTGTGCAGGATTCCCTGAATCACTGAATAGTGGAATTACAGCCTGGGGAGGGTGGAGAGGGACCTTGAAGATCATCCTCTTCATGGACAGGGACACCTTCCACTAGACCAGGTTGTTCCAAGCCCTGTCTTGCCTGGTCTTGGACGAGGCTGTCTCATCTGACCTGATGAGCCCCCCTGGGCCACCAAAATCATCCTGGGCTTGGCAAACAGTGTCCTTTGGATGTGGAGAGAGCTCCTTCTGGAAGGGAAGAATGTTTCTGAGCTCCTCGCCTTGCTCCTACCCCCAGTTCCTTCCTGCCTGGCATTCTGTCTCCAGTGTCAACACTCACCTCAGGACTCTCTGTTCTGCCTTGTGCCAGATAACCTTAATATTATATTAATTTTAATTATTACCAACTATAATCACATATAATTATTATAACAATACAATTATTTTAATGATATAATTATTATTTCATAATAATGTTCTAAACATTTATTAGAATATCGAATATTTAATAGAATTATTACTATATTATGTAACATTAATATGTTATACAGCATATGATATAAAATAGTAATACTATGATGTACAATAATATATCTATAACAATATTATATAACATAATCATATATTAACATATCATATATAATATATAATTATTTGATATAATTGATGGGTTATGTTATTAATATATATTCTCACCATATAATTAGCACTAATATTATTTATATATTAATTTACACATTTTTAATATAATTTGATGTTTTATTATAATTATTAATGCCATGTTTACTTATAGCATAATAAATTGCACACAGTGCTCCTGTTACATGTAGAGGTGCTAGGAATGTTGGATAACCCATGCAGTTCCCAGCACAAAGGTTGTCAGGTCGTTCCACTTTTCATCCAGATCATTTCAGCTCATTTCCACAGACACAGGAAGATCTGTGGTTGTACCAATGTTACCACAAGCCTTCAGCAGCATTTCTAGTTGGAGTGCAGGAAAAATTGGCAGGATTCAATAATTCATGTCCTCGTAAAACTGGCCTAAATGGTGAAAGGGAGAGTTAAACACAAAGTGGTCCCCGGGGCCACAATTCCTCGCTCGTGCTGGCGGCGTTACCTCACACACAGGATTCTGCCAGTTTGCTTTATTAGTTGTCCATAAAAGCCTTGTTAGCCCATTCCACTGGTTATACATTATTTATATCTGACATCTCCTTATCTGCAGGGATTGGCTCCTTTTTCTGGCCCCTTTGGGGTGTGTGGAGTTTCTGTCCCTCCTTGGGTTGCCCAGCTGTGTCCAGACAGGGCAGGACAGAAACCCTTCAGCCCCATGGCCAGGACACTTCCAGAGCCCACAGTGCTCCCAGGATCAGCAGAAGGATGGCAGGAAGGATGCAGGGACATCCTTAGAAGGATGTGAGACTCCTCTCCCCACACTAATCCAGGCAGGCTGCAGCAGTGGATCCTCACACAGATGCTTTAGGAAATGGAAAAGGAAATATTCCGATGTCAATAGCAAGACTTTTTGTTGTTTCCAACCAGACACAGAGCAATCCTTCATTTTTATTAGGTACTTTTTTAAGTGGGAACAAACTGGACCCCAAGGTTGGGATGACTCCCCCAGACAAGTGATCAGGCTGTAGGTAAAGTACTTCCAGAGCCAAATTCCTCCTTTGCTCATCCTTCAAACCCAGGCTGGGAAGATGCCCCATCTCAGCATCGCTTGGGGCAGTGACTGGGAGCAGGACTTCACACTTGCCTAAAAATCCTGCTGTGCTTACAGTTTTCCTGGCCAAATCCATCTTTTCCTAAGGACAAGGACACTTTGGATTTGCACCCCAAAAAAGCAAACCCAAAAGGTTTTGTGCCTTTCCCTTTTAATGTTCGTAATAAATGCTGGGGGTTAGAGTAGTGAGGGATATTCCCTCTCTCCCGGGAGTTTCCTCAAGGGAAAAGGAAGCATTTTGCAATACAGGCACCTTTCTGGGCTCTGCCCTGGTTCAGATGCCCCCACACCAGATGCTCCCGGGCCAGAAGCAGGTCCCCAGTGTCGGAGCCAGGCTGTGGGTTTGCTCTGGCTGTGGAGAGGAGATGAGGGAGAGGAAAACCACGTTTTGCTTCCTCTGAATCTCGCTGATTAGCGTTCAAAATCTAATGAAGCTGGAAGGAGGATCTGCTCTTGTTTTAATGGATCATGATGCTGAGGTGGCTGGACTCTGGATGTGGAAATGGAGGGCTGTGCTAATGTGACAAGAATTAATGAAACATAACCAGACTTTCATATAATTAAAACCAGTAATTGCTGGAAAGATGGCTCATGCAAAGCGATGGGCTGGGGGTGGGCAGGCCTGATTAAAACTGGTGACTGGCTACAAATGATTAGATTAAAATCAATTAACTGTAGAATTGCTGTCTGGCATATGGAAGGATAATTCAGTTACATAACTGACAGCAGGATTTGCACTTTGCAAATGTTGTTTCAGTGCATCAGGCCAAGCTTAGGCAAACTGGTTATTTAACAGGACACACTTGTGAATTTCTGATTTTGAGGGTGGGATTGGGTAACACGATGCAAGGAAGAACCCTCAGCCCAGGGCAGTGAGTGAACAGCAAGAAAGCCCAGAGATGGCTGTGAACCCCCACGATGCCCTGGTTATGTGCAAACAGGAGCTCTTTTCATTACACTTTTAAAGACTGGCTGGATTAAGGAAGCATTAGTGGAATTCAACGCTCCGTGTGCTCCCTCCTCCCGGGAGCCTGGTGCTGCCCATTAGTGCTAATGCAAGTGCATTAGCTCCTTGAAAGGACTCCTGTGTTACAGCATCCCTGATGACTTCATTTCTTCTTCCTTCCTTAAAACCTGGGAAAAGTAGGGGGATAAAACCCTACGGAGCTTGGCCATCAGCGCTGATCCCCTGCCAGGTGATGCTGGAACACCCTCCTGCTTTGGGGTTTGGGGATGGATGGGTCAAATAAACCCCAACATTCTCTGTGCCTGGGGAAGTCAAATCCTGTCCCACCTCTAAGGCTCCTCATGGCACGGTGGATGAGCAACCAGCGCTGGAAATAAAGAGCTGAAGGTACCAGCCCAAAGGGCTGAGCTTGCAGGTGTCCCTGCCCATGGGACTGGATGATCTTCAAGGTCCCTTCCAATCTAAACCCTTCTATGATTCTGTTTCCGGTGAGCCAGGCTCCAAGCTCGTTTTGTTCCCACACCCTAAAAATGCCTCCCCAAACTTCAGAGCAATGCAGGAAGAGGTTCAAGTGGTGCAGTGAATTTGGCCCAGCTGCACTCGTGTCCTCAGGAGGGAAAAGCTGCTGGTTCTACTGCAGAGAGCCTGGCATGGTCCATGGGATGGGTCATGGGTTTTCTCCTCTCCTTTCCCAGAAAAACTGTCCTGGAATTGCTCTGGAAATCTCCCACACCAGCAAAACGACGTGTGCTTTCTGTAGAAGAGGCAAAAGTAGATTTAGGTCAAAAATTACTATGTATAGAGCAGAGAAACATCTCCTGAGCCATCTGCCATGCACCAAAGCCAAACTCTGCTTAGAGCCTGATGAGGCTTTAAAAAAAAATATAAAAACTGACTGGCTTTCAGTCAGAGCTTTCAAACCACCTCTCTTTATAGGGCTGTTCAAACATGGCTCCACTAAGCTGCTGTCCATCATGAATAAGCTCTTGGTTCTTGCTGTCAAGGGGAAAATGAACCCCACTTCTGCCTCTCCACCTCAGGAAGGCTGCCCAGAGTGGGACAAACTCCTTGGGAAGAGTCCTCATGTCCAAACTCAGCTTTGCCAGGTTGAGGAAGCACATCTTCCATTTCCTGCTGCTTCCCAAAGGTCCTGGGAGGGACCTTTGCAAAAGATGCAAAAATATTTCACTCACACTGGTGATCTCCACAGATATCTTGCTTCTCTTCCCTTCATCTCCTGTGTTTGGTTATTGTGGATCGATGCAAAATCCCTCTTTTCCCACCTCTAGGATCAGCATCTCTCCATGCCTCATCCACAGCCCATCTATGACTTCTAGGTCTTATCCAAGATCTTTTTTCCTGCTCCTTTTTGTCCCTCCAGTGGCCAGCCATAAAGCACAAACATCTGGATGCCTTTTTGAAGGTGTGGAAGTTCCACACCTCCCAGTGCATGGCCATATTATTGCCATAAAAATCCTTTCCCTTTGCATGGAAGGTCTGCAAGTCACCGGGCTTCAGGATAAAACCCCTTTCATCGTGGAGAGATGAATAATCATTTCCCTTCCTGAATGAGACACAGCAGATTTATCGTCCTGACTCAGCCTGCAAGTTTATGTGAAGAAGTAAGGTCAGGACAGAGTTTATAAACTTTGCCAGTATTCCTGCTCTAGGAGGTTTTCTTCTCCCTGACAAATGCTGGTTCCCTGTTTGGTGTCTTTAATACAGCCAGGACACGGATATTTCACTGATAATTCACTTATCTGCAGTGAATCAAGTAGGAAATCTCTGTGTGGTCTCATGGCTGATGCTGGAAAATCACTTTGTTCTCCCCAACCCAATCCCAGATGAGGACAAACCTTCTCTGAATTTTGACAAATCTGTAGTTTTTCCAGTTCAGAATAATCTCCAAAAATCTACCCTGAAGCCAAATGATCTTGATCTGGTTTTGATTTAAAAAGGACAAAGCTCTGGTCTGGTTTGGGACTTTTTTAAACTGTTATGACAAGCTTAAATTAAAACTCCCAAAAGAAGTTCCAAAAGGGAAAAGGAGCATGGTCCACGTCAACTTTACAAGAACACTTTGCTCTGGGGATTTTTCAATGAGTTTTTGAAATGAAACATACCTCTGAAATGCTGCTCATTGAAGGAACTCGCAGCTCATTCCATGTCAACACCACATGTTGAACGAGCCCTTATGTCCAAGTCATTCCCACTTATCATGTCCCTCCATTCCTTGTCCCCAGTCCCTCTCCAGCTCTCCTGGAGCCCCTTTAGACACTGCAAGGGGCTCTCAGGTCTCTCCAGACCCTTCCCTTCTCCAGGTGACCCCCCAGCTCTCCCAGCCTGTCCCAGAGCAGAGGGGCTCCAGCCCTGCAGCATCTCTGGTCCCTCCTCTGGACTCTCCAGCAGCTCCAGGTCCTTGTGCTGTTGTTCCCAGGGCTGGGGCAGCTCTGCAGGGGGGTCTCACCTGGGGGGCAGAGGGACAGAATCCTCCCATCCCTGCTGTGGGATCAACCCAGGGCATGGGGGGTTTCAGAGTTGGGTCATGTCCAGCCTCTCACCCACCAACACCCCCAAGTCCTTCTTGGCAGGGCTGTTCACCCCCCAGCCTGGACTGATACCAACATTTATCATCCTGTTGCTCTCAGGTCACTTTGGAGGCCACTCTTTACTTACAGGCATCCCAGAGCAGCCTGTGGAAAAACCAACACGCGATGCTTCGCAGTCTCTTCTGTTCCGTCGTGCTGCTCCAGCAGCTCCGTGCTGGAAGGCTCAGCCGAGGAGCAGCACACCCCTCTGCAGATGGTGAGAGCTGCTGTCAGCTCCAACAGGCAGATCAGAGCTGAAATGAAGACACAAACTGGCATGCGGGAAGGGAGACAGCGGAATTATTCGGGATGGGCGAGTCTGTCACTACCTGTGAGCAACAGCGCGGTGATTTCCTGTCACAAACCAGCCCCTGCTGAACCTTACTGCAAACCTGATCTCACACGTTTCGCACCGGGCTCTTGGCAGGAGCAAGGAAACAGGAGGTTGCACAGAAGTGGCTGCAAGCTCTTTGGAAGCAGGGGACACCAGGTTTCCCAGGAGGGTCCGTGGAGGATGTCAGGTCCTGGGCAAACACAGGACCCAACCAGTGCTGGTGAGCTCGACTTGGCAGAGCAAGGGAGCTCCTAGAAGAGGCAGTGGGGAGAAACTATTGCCCAAGAAATTCCACCTGAACACGAGGAAGAACTTCTTACCTCTGTGACCACTGGAACAGCTTTTCCAGAGAGGGTGTGAGGTCTCCCTCACTGGAGATATTCCAGAACTGTCAGGACCCAACCCTGTGCCATGTGGTGGGGGATGACCCTGCTGGGCACAGATGAGCTGCTGTGGTCCCTTCCAACCTGCCCCATTCTGGAATTATGTGGAAAATAAAAAAAAATCCCTCATTCCAGCTGCCTGCAGAGCTTGCAGGGGCAGGCGGTGGGACAGGAGTGGTCACAGCTAAGTGTCATCCAACTCTCCTCTCCAAAGAGGGGAGAGGTCCCTTACTGGATGGAGAGCAAGACCTGCTATGGTGACTCACAGACACTTATGTTATGCTTCTTATTTACACTCCCCAGCGGTGATATGATTCTTAATGGCTCACAGGGCACTATTTCATCTTCTAAATATCCATGCCCATTGTGCTGCCTGAGCCGCCTTCATTCTGCCATGAGCTGACTGCAGGCATCAGTCACGGCTGTGATAAACACCGACTGCCCTCAGATCATTTCGCAGGCTGTGAAGAGCCTGAGCTCAGCTGTGCAGGAGCCAGATGGGAGAGGGAGTGTGGAAGAGAGACTTACACTCTGTTAAATGTATGTGACATTTAATTATGATTGCGATAGCTTCTCTCTCATCCGGGTTAACACGAGGCTGAATTCTGCAAACAAGAGGAAAAACCCAGATAATTCAAGCCCTGCTGCTTCCAGACCCAGCCTGGGCATCCATTCGCTGGTGCGTTCTGCAGCACAGCCCTTTTCCTGGAGGATTTATTATCTCAAATGCTGCATCACACAAACACAAGGAGCTGCTCGGGTTCAGAAATAACCCACCTGGATCCCTGGTGAGTTTTGTAGCCCTGCCAGGAGCTGGTGCACAGATTTCCTGTTGGTTTGGCTCTGGAGGCATCTGGAGCCATGTGGGACCCCTGGGAACCTCTGCATCGCCTCTCCAGGCTGGAGCTGAGCTGCCCACAGAGGGTTAGTTATTCCAGTTGTTTCTGCTGTTGCAGTGCTGAGGAGCTGCCCTGAGGGCTTAATCTCATCTCCAGGTGCTGTGCAAAAGCTGCATGGGAAATCAGTGACGTTTTAATGGGCAGGTACTGCCCCAGGTGGATGGAGACAGCAGCTTCAGCCAGGTGGAGCTACAAGGAGGCAGTTGGGTGATAGATTCCCATGAATCCCACTGCTTTTAGGACTTCAGGATGCTTCACAGCTCGGGACCCATCCAAGAAGGGATTTAGGAAAGAGCAAGGATGTGGCTGCACTGAAGTTTATGCAGTGAGAACAAAAATGGAAGAAAACCCCAAGTGTATTCTCCAGAAATTCATCAATACCTGCCACTTTCCAGGCCAGGCTGAGCCAGGTTTTCCATGCTGGAGAAGCAGGGATAGACAATAAAGGGGCTTAAACCAAGGAGGAGCAGCTCCTGGTGCTTTGCAGAACAGTCAAATCAGAACTTTGGGCAATGATATAAAAGTGTTCTGGTTGGCCCAGACGTGACACGTGGGAATTGCTGCCATGGAAGTGCCATGGAGCAGGGAACAAGGATTAGACCAGGACACGTCTCCAAATGGTGGGAGAAGATGCTGCAGGGAAGGAGGGTGTGAAAGCAAAGCCCTCCTGGAGAACAGGACTCAGCTTTGCTGTGGTCTGGGCCATGGACCACAGAGCAAGGGGTGACACTTTCTGTGCATAATACCTGCAATCATTAATATCCTCCTTGATTTCTTTGTTTTAGGGCCAAGGCAGGAGTGGTGACCTCTGCTCTCCCGGTTTCTCCCAGCCTGGCACCTGCTTGCAGTAATGTGTGTTCAGGGAAAGGCTGGGTAATTAAAGGGGACACGCAGCTAAAAATCTTATTGACGAGTTCCTATTTTGCCCTGATATCCTTTGTAAAACTGAGGCCTTTTCTTCTTTCTTTTGGGAAGCGGAAAGCACAAATATCAGCAAGGAGAAGCCCATTTAATACCAGACTTCCAGCAATGGGCAAGTCTCCGTGCAGCTCTCCAATTCTGATAACGATCTCCTCCCCAAAGCCCAGCTTTCCAAAATAATAAAGCCCTTTTCTCCCACAGCACGAGCTTTGAGGCAGCGTTATGAGCGGTGGGTACATAAATAGGACCAATTTGTTTCATGCCTGGAGGAATATTTCTTTTCTGTCAAGTGAATGTCAGGAAGACAGGGTGTGAAAAGACAGTTTTGTGGGCTGTTTTCCCTTTCTTCCCCATATTCCTCAAACCCAGTCCTTGGATGACAGTCTGGAGCACTTTTGGAACAGGTACGACATCATATTTCTGTGGAACTGGGGACAGAATGGATTTCTCCATAGCACGGGGCAGAGATCATGGAATCCCACAAGGGTTTGAAAAGGACCTTCAAGACCACACAGTTCCACCCCCTCTGCCACGGGCAGGGACACTTTCCACTAGACCAAGACCTATCCAACCTGGCCTTGGACACTTCCAGGGATCCAGGGGCAGCCACAGCTTCTCTGTCCAACCTGTGCCAGGGACTCACCACCCTCCCAGTGAGCAATTCCTTCCCCATATCCCATCTAACCCTCTGGCAGTGGGAAGCCATTCCCTGTGTCCTGTCCCTCCACGCCTTGTCCCAAGCCCCTCTCCAGCTCTCCTGGAGCCCCGTTAGGCACAGGAACCCCCCAGCTCTCCCAGCGTGGCTCCAGCCCTTGAAGCTTCTCTGTGACCTCCTCTGAACTCGCTCCAGCAGCTCCAAGTCCTTGTGCTGTTGGGGTCAGGGAACTGGAGGAGATGTCCTGGAGGGGCTTTTTCCCAGACAGAAGCCATTAAAAACAGCCTGTTCCCACAAGTATCCAAATAGAGGATCAGCTTCCTCTGACTGTGGGGTTGTGGGATCACGGGGAATGAGGAGCCAGGATCATTGCCCACCACCCAAGGGCACAGAATCCTGCAAGGGAGGGACTTTTGCAGTGCTAAAAAATCCGTGTGCTGGGGAGAAATGGCCCTGTGCACTCCAATCAGGGACTGCCGGTGCTGATTCCCCCCTGGAGGAAGAAAACATTCCCATTCCCATCTCACTGGCACAGGCTGGTAGATCAGAACAATACCCAAAGTCAGAAATAAATGGGTTGAATAATTTAGAGGGCTCTGGAAGATGGGAATGGCAGAGCACGTCGCCAGGAATAGGAAAGCAAGGCTAATAAAAGCAAGAGACAGGGGGAAATTCATTAAACATTTTTCAGACAAGAACATTTTGCCACTCGCAGGAAAAAAAAATAAATATTAAACTGGAAGTGAGGGAAATCTTGTTCTACAGATGGGTTTTTTGATAGGAACTACATAAAAATCTGAAGAAACGTTTGATTAAAGATTGGGAGAGAAAAGCTTTAAAAAAAAGAGTCTCCAACCTTAATTTCAATTTTCTGAGGCCCAGACCCACTCCTTTGGGTCCTGTCTGTGGAAACAGCCTGCAGGTTCACCTGCCAAGGCTGTCCGTACACAAGGGTGTTGGTAGCAGCATTCAGATAAGGGATCTCATCAATCAGGTTCCAACACAGGCCACTGAGTGTCTCAGAGGCTCAGCCCCAGCACCTTCCAGCCCCTTCTTCGTGCGGCATTTCTCCATTCCTGCCT
The DNA here is from genome assembly GCA_013396755.1 of Sclerurus mexicanus. Lineage (NCBI taxonomy): Eukaryota > Metazoa > Chordata > Aves > Passeriformes > Furnariidae > Sclerurus > Sclerurus mexicanus. The sequence goes on along the minus strand of VWZF01006291.1, from coordinate 1,168,459 downwards.
TTTTTGATCGTTTAGCAATCGCTGTCTCTGCTCTCCCATAAGCTCCATCCCAGTTGCTGCCCCCTCCAGCACTGGGGAGCCCAAATTTTGCCATCAGCTTGTGCATCCGTGTTCCAGCTCAGGCACTTGATGCTTTTGGAGCACTTTTTGGCACCTTAGTGTCACCCAGGGGCAGAGCACTGGTGTGCCCTCAGTGCAAACCTGCTGAGATCTTTAAAGGAAAATCCCTTCTTGAGTGCAAAGAACATAAATACCCTTCTTTAAATGCCAGGGCAGCCCCAGCGCTGTATTGTAGGGGAGTTTCTTCATGTCTCTATGAGTTACTACCACCATTTCCTGTGGTTCTTGCCCTCTTCTCACCCACAACCCTTTCTCTGAACCTGCAAGTCTCTAAATTTACCTCCAGTTCCTGGCTTTAACATCAGGATGGGCCATTTGTGTCACCCTTTCCTTCCCTGTCTTTGCAAACTCCACTGCTTCTGACATTTAAAGACCAAACAAACCAGGCTAAAAGCTTCTGGTCTTTGCAAGGATAATGATTAAAAGGGACAAAATAATCAATGCTTGCAAGGCAAATATGTGTGAATAATCCAGAGTGTTTGCAAAGCCAAACCAGGGCAGTCACGGGCTGGCAACGAGAGGTGGGACAATTAGAACAGGTAAAAGTCTGGAATAAAATCACAAAAAACCCCTACCTTTGCAGGGAGAGAAACGGAGGAGCTTCATCTCAGCTGGAGCCATGAGCTTTCCTATAGTTTGTGGAATAGGGATGAGTAGGAGGCTTAATTGGTTGTGGATTCATTATTTGGGCTGGCCCGAAGGAAAACCAGAGTTTGTGCTCAAGCAGCCTCTTTTCGTGATTCTTGGTTGCCACCCACAACACACTGAGGTCAGGCTGCAGCACAGAGAGCCCCAGGCAAAGCCTGGCCAGATAAATAGACACAGCCCAGCTGAGAAAGGAGAGCTGCAGGTGGTGCTTTTCCACCACACAGGTGGGAAAAGGCCATCAGCACCAAGATTTCCCTGGCCCATGCAGATCCTCACGGATCAGACCCCAAAGACTCAAGGAGAGGTGGGGGCACCAAACACACAGGCTTTGGATCAGAGGGGAAAAGTGGTCACAGGGCGCTGGAACAAATGGCAGGACAAGGGGAAATGGCCTCGAGTTGCACCAGGAGAAATTTAAGTTGGATATGAGGGAAAATTCCTTCCTGGAAAGGGTTGTCCAGCCCTGTCAGAGGGATTTAACAGCCATATAGATGTGGCACTTGGGGACACAGGTTAGTGGTGGCCTCGGCAGTGCTGGGAGAACAGCTGGACTCCATGGGCTTTTCCAACCTACTTATCCTATGATTTAAGCTCTTCTCACACCAGCACGTGCCGCTTCCCAAAAGGATCTTTGTGGAGTCACAAGGACAGAGCAGAGAGCGTAACCCCAGCGTGTCCAGATGAAACACACCTTTGTCTCTCCGAGTTTGCTATAAAAGGTTTTATTTTCCTGCCTAGCTGCCTCGCTGGTGGCGAAGAAGAAGCAGGGCTCAAAATGAAACCAAGAATTTCCCTCTGCAGGTACATTTCAATGTAATCTTCCAGGCCATAAATCCAGGTTTAATCCGACACGGGAGTACAACTCCCGTCCCCATCAATTCGCCTCCCTTGGTTACATGTGAACGTAAAAGGCTCCCTGATTTATCCAGCCTGGAGGAGCTGCTCGGTGTTTATTCTAACAGCTGATGCTTTATCTGTCAATTCCCCACTCCCCCGTGTCCATTCCTGGGCAGCTGATTGGGATTTATGGAGATCTGCACTCCACCTCAGAGCACACCCGCTTCCCCTTACAGTTCTAAAGCGCTGCCTTTTACCGAGGGGAATGGGAATATTTATCAGCCCCTGGATACAGAGACAGCAGGAAAATAAGGAAATGCCATTTTAAGGCTTATTTCACTGCCTTTTTATTTTTTTTTAATGTCACTTTTGTGCTAAACCAAGACCAACAACCCTCTCACAGGACTGTGTTGCCTCTGCCAAGCAGAAGGAAGGGCTGGGTTTGGGCTCTCCCAAAGCCTGAGTTTAAATCCCTGGGATCCCACCTTCCTTGCTAGGCTTAATTGCCTAGGGTTAATTGCTTTCTGAAGGGACAATGTTGTTTCTCTGCCCATCCATTGCTTCCCTCCATAATTTCAATGTGTCCTTGAATATTTTCCAGCTTGCTTTTCCAGTCGCTGGCCACCTGCCTTATCCTTCTCTTTGCCCATCTTCCTCCTTCCCCATCTCTTCCATTAGCAGAACGTGGCAAACCTGCTTAACTCCTCCACCCAAATATCATGCTCCATTGTGTAGGAAACTGCCTTTGGATGTGGGATTCCCACTGCCAGAGGGCAGGGTTAGGTGGGATATTGGGAAGGAATCCTTCCCTGGGAGGGTGGGGAGGCCCTGGCACAGGTTGGGCAGTGAAGCTGTGGCTGCCCCTGAATCCCTGGAAGTGTCCAAGGCCAGGTTGGATGGGGCTTGGAGCCACCTGGGATGGTGGAAGGTGTCCCTGCCCGTGGCAGGGGGTGGTACTGGATGAGCTTTAAATGTCCCAACCCAAACCATTCTGTGATTCCATGATTTCTTTCCCAGAAGGACCACCACAGTGCAGCTCTGCAGGTAGAGGACAGTACATTATCCCCATCCCAGGGACACTTTCCAGCAGGGAAGATCACTGGGCACTTCACAAGGAGTCCCCTGGGTCCCATCCCTGCACCAAATCCTCAGTGTTCAGCTGTTATTTCTATTACCCACCACTTAAGTCCCTCATTAGGACCTGTTAATGCTCACTTAATTCTCTCCCAGAACGTAAAGTGCTCGTGTTTAATGAACTCTCTGCAGAGCCAGAGACACCTGGGGAGATTTAAAACCAGTCCTCCAGCAGCTGGTCAGGGTATGATTAATGGTGTGGACTCGAGGGGAGCAGAACAGAGGGGACAAAAACTCCAAGACCAAGAGGCACAGGCTCTGCCTTGGTGAACAGAGCTTGTTCCTCCCCAAAAGGAGGCCAGCTCGTGCTGAGGGATTCACTCAGCAGTGTCATCCACCACCTCTGGCTGTTTTGCAGTGAGGGGTGGGGAAAACCAAGGGGAAATTATGACCCACAAGGAGAGAACAAAGTTACTTGGGGAAATGGCACACAAAGATTTCCAAGGCGTTGAAAGATGCAGACTGGCTTCTGTGGTCCCTCTAAACCACAAAAGTCTTCTTCTGTGGAAAGGAGGATGCTCTGGAGTACACAGCTGAGCCCCAGTGCCATGGGACATCCCCAGCAGGGAATTCCCACCTAGATGCTCTTACTTCCCCTGCCTAAACTCCTAGAGGTATAAAGACAACCCAAAGATGCTTCCCCCACCCCTCTTCTTGCTTTTCCTGCCGTTAAATAGTTAAATCTTTGCATCCTCCACAATATCCCTGGAGGATCCTTAATGCATCTGTCGCAGGAAGAAACCCGTGCTGAATAAAATGGTTGTGCTCCTCACTGGGGTCCATAATCAACAATTCCCTCTGCCAGGGGGCTGTTCCTGCCTCATCCACCTCCTGCCAATTAGCCAGGGAGGAGCCAGGGGTCACTGGAAACATCTTCCAGCCTCACGCTTTGACAGGAAAGCTCTGACAGCTTGGGAGCCATCAATGGAGCAAGGAATCATCTGGCAATAATCCTACATCCCGAGCAAAGATAACAAAGATGCAGTCAGGTCCTGACAGAAAATGCAGGGAAATTCATTTAACAAGTCATGGCTGCTGACAAATAACTTCCCAGGCACCTGGGGCACACTCAGTGTCTCTCTATGTGCACAGCAGCCATTTATCAATTTTATTCCCTTTTTTTTATAATGTTAAAGCATTTTCCCCCAGCTTTTATTGGTGCACTGCATATTCTGCACGTCGACAGATCACCACCACGCTCCTCTCCTGCTCTTTCCCATCCTTCAAAGATTCATTCAGCTGGAAGTGCTGGAATACTGAGACCCAGGGCACGGGACATTTGCTGTTCACTCTGTATTGGTTGGAATTTGGTCCTTCTGGTGCACGGATGAAGCTCTTCTAACCTTCCTCCGAGTGCAGAGTGTGCAACTGCCCCTCGGTTTGCAGAGAGGTCACCAGACTTTACCAGCAGTGGCATTTACCCAGCGCTGTGCCAGGGGAACACTGAAGCTCCAGAATGTCACACCGCCGTGGTAAGGCTATAAAAGTCCAGCTTTCCCCCAGATAGATCATATTTCCACGTCAGGAGGCAGCAAGCAAGGGAAGTTGTTTAACTCTGCAGTGCCTGGCTGCTGGGTCACCTTCCCACAACACCAGCTGCAAAGGAAAGTGCCATTTTCCTCTCCTGACCCCAAAGGAGTTTTTTCCCCACTCTCGTGCAGGAGCTGTAAATTCTTGCAATCCATTTATCTGATTCTTGTTGTTGTTCTTCTTCTTCCCCTTCATTATCTGTCCCTTGCATACCCCAGGATCCTGGGGAGGAGGCACCTCCACTTGCATCCATCCATCACGTGCTGGCACTTCTGGCTCTCCTGCTCTGACACCCACCAGCACAACCTGTCCCTCAGCACACAAACGCTCTCCTTACCGTCATCATCTGTTTTCAGAGTCTGACAGACTCCTCTTAAAGAGCAACAATCACCGGGAAAACAACCAGCACAAAGCCGGGCTGGGATGAACTGGGATAATTCTGGAAAAGATGGGAAGGGTTGGACTGTGACCAAGTTGAACTGGATGCCATGGAGATCACAGTGCTGCACATTTTTACAGGAACCTTAGGATGAAAGTGTTGCTGAGGTACCACTTGAACACAACCTGGAGAAGAGAAGGGTCTGGAGAGACCTGAGAGCCCCTTCCAGTGTCTGAAGGGGCTTCCAGAGAGCTGGAGAGGGACTGGGGACAAGGGATGGAGGGACAGGACACAGGGAATGGCTTCCCACTGCCAGGTGGGATATTAGGAAGGAATTGCTGGCTGGGAGGGTGGTGAGTCCCTGGCACAGGTTGGGCAGAGAAGCTGTGGCTGCCCCTGGATCCCTGGGAGTGTCCAAGGCCAGGTTGGACAGGGCTTGGAGCAACCTGGGATGGTGGAAAGTGTCCCTGCCCATGGAATGGGATAATTTTTAAGGTCCCTTCCAACCCAAACCCAGGCAGTTCCAAAGGCGCCAACACAGCACCTCCCACCCTGTGCTGGAGGATCCTTTCTGCAGAGGGTCTGTTCCCACCCTTCCCAGGCAGGTTTTTGCTCCCAGTCACCCCCACGACTCAGGAGAGGGGGTGGTGACCAGGAGAGCACTGAGGAGACACCCCTTGGGACGGTGGCACGATTCCCAGCACACACCCCCTGATCAATCCCTCTGCCTGCTGCTGGAGCCGTCACACTGATGCAGCACTTTCATTCCCACAGTGAATCGCTCCCTTCCTCCTCCTCCCTCATACTGAGGCCTTTTTTTCCCTCCCTCAGTCGCTTATTCATACCTTAATGGCACTTGATTTTCAATGGGCTCTCAGAGCCCTTTCTGTGCATGCTATTGGGATTTTCCACATTCCTTTGTTCTTTAAACAACCTTTGCCTGCTTTCCCTGCAGAGACATCTTACTCTGCCGGGGTTACACAACTTCCCCTCTTGGATTTGCCATCCAGCTGGATGTGGCCATTCTCAACCCGAAACAAGAAGAGCAGCAAAACCTCTGGAATATATAAACAGGCTGAGCTGAGCCCCTCTTGGTCCCTGCAGGGACATCTCCCACTAGACCAGATTGCTCAAGGCCTTGTCCAAGCTCACCTTAAACAGTTCCAAGGTTGGGGCACCCACAACCTCCCTGAGCAACCTGTTCCAGTATCTCCCCACCTCACAATAAAGAATTTCTTCCTAAAACCCAGCCTAAATTTCCCCTCTTTCCATTTGTATCCACTGCTCCTTCTCTGCAGCTCCTGGTGAAGAGCCAGGAGGGTTTCTGAATGTGAGCTGGGTCTGAGGAGATTGGGCTGGCAAAGTCCTTGGTGCCTGATTCAGCTGCAAACAAGGCATCTCTGTCCCTGCTCAGCCTTTTGCATGTCTGCTGTGGACAAAGTCCTGTCCCTCTTCCCTCTCCCAGAAGTGTTTCCTGAAGGATCTTAACATCTCTACATTTTCCTTCTTCATAGCAGCTGTTCCACTAGACTTCCTCTCCTGGATGACAAGGAAGAAGGGATTGTGAACCCTCCAGTGGCCACTGAAACTGGTATTTGTTGTTCCATTTAACAGCCAATCTTTCCTTGAGCCCCTTGCTTTCCAAGGCATTCAGTGCCTGGTGCACCTCCAGCTTTCACACCCCTCTCCCCAATAGCATTTGAGTCCTTTTTATCATAATATTGTTGGGGTTTTCCCTGATCAGCTCATTCCAAGCTGCACCTGCAGCCCTGGATGTGGGTGGCAGTCCCGGCTGGTTTGCTCCTGTGGTCTCCTTCCAGGTGAGCCTGGTGACAAGATATCCACACTGGGATCAGAAGGAGCCGTGTCTGGGGCATCTGCTGGGCTGCATGTCCTGCTGTGTCCTGTCTAACCAGACTGCATGAACAAAACCTGGGTGAGCCTGCTCTGGTGACCTCATCTGCTCCTGGAGCTCCTGAGCTCCACCTGAGGCAACCCCTAAACACAGGTCTGCAAGATCCGTGTGGCGAGTTCAGCCCCCAGACTGATCTTGGACCTTTGCCTGCCCGCCAGTGTAGGCAGACATAAGCTGAGTTTAAATTTAAAGACTCCTTTGGGAGCAAGAATTGAGCCTATGGATGTGGTCCTTTTTCCATGGGGCTGACGAGGGATGGATGAAGAGGGAGCTCCTCCAGAGGCAGCTGGAAGGCTTGTCTACACTGCTGGGATCTTACAGCTCACTCACTGAGGGTGTTTTTCAGTGCCCAAAGCACAGATATTTTAACTTGCTCCTTAATTTGCTCCTTAAAGCAGTTAGCAAAATTCCAGTCATCAATCAGCCCTGGCAGCCCTTCCAAAAGGCATGGCCAGGAACTGCACATTAATTGTGAATGCTTTGCTGAATTTACTGCGTGGCAGGACCGAATTTTTCACTCTGAGATGAAGCATGAACGTGCTGTTTGGCACAATCAATACTCTTTCTGGGTTGCTAGGAAATGATTCAGGGATTCAGTGGGGTATTACCACCTCTCCTGGGCAATGCACAGAAATATAGCAACTCCTCCCCTGCAGTGGAGCTTCTGTGGATCAGCACTGGAAACAGGCTGGGGATAAAACAGGACATCATCACCAAGGGCATCACCGACAGAGATAAAGGAGACATTATCCCACTCTGCTCAGCACTTGTCAGGGCACATCTGGAACACCGTGCCCAGTTTTGGTCCACACTACACAAAAAAGATGTGGGAAAAGATCCAGAGAAGGGCCACAAAGATGATCCAGGGACTGAGAAACTGCCCCGTGAGGAAAGGCTGAGAGACCTGGGTTTGTTCAGAGAAAAGAAGGGCCAGGCAGGACCTTATCCCCATGTTCCAGTAGTGAAAGGGTGGCTACGGAGAAGGCAGCATCTCTCCTCCCACCTCCATCCAAGGACTCTTGGCTGGCTCAGATGCCCCTGGGAGGCTGGGATAGCATCTTGGAGGAGGCAGGCAGGGCACGTGGTGTGGCACTTGCCCTGCCGGGAGCTCTAAGAAAAGGTTTAATTAGCAATAGGCATTGTTCATGCTGAGAGGTTGATACGGGCCCTGTGTGGGTTATTCATGAGGTTTTCAGAGCAGCTTCCATCAAGACCTTCTATTTTTTTATTTTTTTCTCAGCTCAGCCTGAGCCCAGATTGGTGATGGCTGGAGAGAATGGAAATGGGGCAGTTTCTTACAGCCAAGGTGAGACCTTTCTGGGACAGGGTGCCACCTCCTGAAGGAGAGGTCTTTAGGATGTCTTAGGAGCTCTCTAGGATACAAGTCCATGTCCATAGCCCAGGCCCTTTCTCCCAAGTTAGCATTACCTTTATTTCAATTTCATATTTAATTTTTATATTTCACTTGTGGCCATTTTCCCTGCTTGAACGGGCTGAGAACTGCAGAAGTTTCAGACATCACTTCGTCAGAGTTGCAGGCGTGTTGTTTTTTTGTTTTTTTTTTCTTTTAGGATGAGCGACAAAAATCTCTCTCCCTTGAGAATTTTTGCAGGGATCTCTGTTTTTCAGTGAGATGTTGCAAATTGCTGCCTGGAAGGAAAAAAGGAGCCACACTCCTGACTGGCAGTTGAATAGGTCCCAGTGCTCTGTACATCTTCCAGTTCACGCAGGTCACAAACTGCTCCAGCAAAGTCTGAAGTTTCAAACAGCCCCACAGCACCTGGGAAAATCCTTTAGGCATGTGCTTGTGTCCCCTGGGTTTTCTGAAGTGTAAATGCACCAAAAATCAGGCCGGGAAGGGTCTCTTTTGCACCCTGGAAACATTGAAATGGCTTGGACACAGGAGACACAGGTGATAATGGTATTTCCCAGACACGTGGGTTTGTGCATTTGCATATCCTTGGACCAGCCATAAATCCACACTTCTCCGGTGGGAAATGCTCGCAGGAGCTCCAGAGGCATCGCTCCCTTTTAAGCAGCCTTAGCTGATGGTCAGCTTATTAAATGTTGCTTATCTTAATTGAGCTGCATATGGTTGGAGTCAGCTCCAGTTAAAATTATCCCATGACTTTGCACCATTCCCTGGCTGCCACCGAGTTCTCACTCCCCGTGCATCTCCAGAGTCTCCTGCTGGTGTCTCTACATCCCAGAATGAGCTGGGACATTCCTCAGCAGCCTCATCCCAGTCCTACTCTCATGGCCAAAGTCCGTGACTTCTTGCTTTTCCCACAAAACCTCAATCATCACAGCTGGAGGATTTTAAGTCCCATCTCCAGCACTTCAACCCTTTGCCTCTCAGCCTTGCAAGAATGAGCAGGCATTTTTCATCCTTTACAGTAAACAGAGCCTTAACCCAGGCCTTTAAATCTGTCTAGATTTTGAAATAATTGCAAGCAGCCTCCTAACTTGCATGAAGTTTGATTTAAGCCTTAATTTAATGGTTTATCTGGAGAGCAGGAAGTAAGCTGGCACTGCCAATTAGGAGCCATCTGTTTTCTCCTAATCTTTTGCAGGCTTCAGCCCAGTAGACAAGAACCACCCCAGCTGGGCCATCCCTTGTGCCACTCAGGAGCAACCCACCAGAGCTGCCCATGTCCCGGGGTCTCCATAGATGAGTGACTCCTTCCAGCCCTGGGAATAGTGGTGAGCATGGCAAGGGGTGAGTGGGATCCTCTGGGAATAGGGTTAAGCACCAGCATGGGTCAGTGCTGGAGAAGAGGGAGATGCTTCCTCAACAGAGAGATGGTTGCTTTGAGCAGGACCCTACACCCTGATGGCACCTGCAGGAAGACCCTTAGATGGATGGATAACTCCGGACTGTGAGGGATGGGCAGATTCCTCTTCCAGAAATAGCTGTTTCACACAGCAGACCACGGAGAAGATGCCAAGGAGCATCTTTCAGCCCAGAGGGGTGATTGTGGCTGGGAGAGAAGCAGGGCTGCCAAAGACTAAACAACTCCCCTTGCCCAGAACAAGACACCAGGGAGAGCCAGGTGTCCCCAGTGGCCTTCCCTGCTCCCATTCCCTGTGTGCACCAACCTCCAGCTGAGGAGGGATGCTGGCTCTGCTCCCAGGCCAGCTGGTCCTAAGTCCTTGGTGCATCACCAGAGTCAAGCAATTCTGGCAGCTCTGAAGCGAATAACAACTCGGGACACGACCACATCCCTGACATCTCTGTGTGGCAGGGTTTTTTTTTTTTAAAAAACCCTATTCTAAGCCCACAAAAGTTATTTCTGGGGTGCTGAAAGGTTTCTGCCCTCCCTGGGGTGGGGACCCTGTGGAGATGACATTTCCCTCAGTTCCCACGGCATCAGAGAGGTCCCCAGGGAAGGTGAGTCAGGAAATGCCTTTGAAAAGTCAAAAGTTGGGGGCTTTCCTTGCCCCCCCCTCCCACACAGCAGTTTCAGAGCAGCCCTTTCTTTGGCTCTCCGGAGGTTTCAGCACAACCTTGATGAAGCTTGTTGGGGTTTTATATGCCAGCCATTAAACAACAATAAAGCAGCAATTAGGGAAGGATCATTTACCAGATGTTATCACCTCCCTTGCCTTCATTTTCTTCCACACAACCTTCTGGATGCAGCATTTTGCTCCGGTGCCACCTCTGCTGCCCTGCCCGTGGTGGCACGGGTCTCTCTGGTGGCAGAGGAAAGCCCATCCTGCCTGGATCCACAGCCTGAAGAGCAGCAGAAGGAGAAGTGCCAAGCCCAGGCTTGGGAAGCTTAGAGGGCTTAGTGGGTTGTTCATTACTTTGATTCATGGAGATGCTCTGGCAGGAAGTAACAGGAAATATTCCGGGCTCTGCTGAGTCACAACTCTGCTTTCCAAGGCATTCCCCACCCAGGTGGGAGCCCTCTGGTCACAACAACAACTCCCCCAGCTCGCTTTGCTACACATGGCCAAGGGTGACAGCTGTCAAGGGCGCAGGAGACCGGTCAGGGCTCTCCAGCCCTCTGGCTGTCACTACACACTCCTCAATCCCTCATAAATGGGATGTCTTCTTGTAATTTGGGTTGAAGGATAAAGACATCGGCCAAGGAGAGTGAGGAAGTCAGGGAAAGACTTGGAGGAGGCTTGGAGACATCACCAGGCATAGGTTGGTTGCTCCAAGCAGCCCATGTGGGGGGACAGGGACGCTTGTCCACCTCACACCCACCCACAGCTCTGCTTGTGTTGCTTTGGGTTGGAAGGGACCATAAACTCATCCAGTTCCACGCCCTGCCATGGCCAGAGACACCTTCCACTAGACCAGGTTGCTCAGAGCCCCGTTCAAACCAGCCTTGCATCCCTAAGCCCACCCTGTTCCACCTCTGAACCCCAACTCTTCCTCACAATTCCACCAAGGGCATGTCCAAGGCCACAGCATCACCATCAGGTCCCTCCCTTGCAATGCAGGACAACCCCTGGGTTGGGTTCAGGGATGGCTCTGCCGGGACACGTTTTGCATCACCTTCATTTGAACGACTTCTCCTCTGGGTGAACCTCAGGGCCGAGTCTGCCCTTGCCGGGCTTTAGCTTGTGAATCTCCTAAAGCGCATTTTAAGCCAGCAGATCACTGTGGTCCATAAAAGAAATTGGGATTCATTTTCCTGCCCGGGTTTTTGCTGTGGTTTCAGTCAGCGGCGCCGAGCCAAAGCCCTTGGTGCTTTACAGCCCTCACTAATGCACCTGGTGCTTCCCAAAGCAAACTATTTACGACCCTGCCACAGAAGGGAAGGTGGAAGGTCCCCACAGCAAGTTATTTATAGTGCTGCTGGTCCCTGGGCCTCTGGTTTTCCCCCTTCTGCAGGCAGGAGTTGGAAACATTGCCCTTAGCTCTGCTGTCACTCCTTGCTCAGAAATCATCAGCATTCTGGGAGGGGGTGGTTTCACTTTTTCAGGAATTCGGGATGAATCCACCATAAACCTCCCCTGCTTGAGCCCAGGTTCAAAGCCAAGGTAGTCCCAAATGCCACGAAAACCCTGTTGCCCGTGGGAAACAAGGAACAAAGGCTGAGCTGTAATTTGGGGTTTCTGGGGACTATGGGACACTTGTGTCTCATGCCTTTCTTTGCAGAGGTCTTAAATTGACTTTTCCTTGTCTCTGAGGAGGCCACATTTGCCCAGTCCTTGTCCAGAGCAGGACTGTCACTGGTGAGGGTCACCCCAGTCACGTCCTTTGAAGAGGAATCTCAGAATGACCACGGCTGCTCTTTTTTTTCCCCCCAGACTCAGGACGTGACTTATAAGACCTGAAAAATGCAAACCCAGGTTTTGCAAAGTCAGTGTTTCAGCAGCTGGAAGACAGAAATTCCCTGGGGAGACAGGGTGCAGAGACCTCCCCAGCTCACTGCACCCCAGTTCAGGACTGGCCACCAGTTTGCTGGGTGGGGGAAGCCCTTGGAGCTCTTTGCATGGACCTGCCCTGAGCAGTGCTGGACCTGGTGTGTCCCCCAGTGCAGATCCAGGCAGGACACTTCCACAACCATCTGTGGGATGCAGGGAAATGTTTTTGCAGTTCTGTAGCACTCCAGGGACACCGAATCTGGGTGGCCACCACTGAACACCCCAAGGGAAGCCCAGCTGGGTCTGTGCACCACCTGTTGTCTCCACTAAACCCCAGGCCCAGAACAGACACAGAAAAGGCAGGGACAGAGGAGGGTGAAGCCACAGGACACCCTGTGCCCCCTCTCTTTGTCCTGCATGCTCACAGCTCTGGGCCTGACCCCAGGCAAGGAGATCCATCCCCACCACCACCATCACAGCCTTGTGGGGGCCAGGAGAAACCTCCTACCTGCCATCACCCACCCTGCAAGGATGGAGAGGGAAGCCCAAGCCCCCAGGAGCAGGTTGCTCCAAGTAGGTGCCCCTGTAGCAATATCCCCAGGTGACAGCCCTGTTCCTGAGGATGCCCATCCATCCCTCCCTCCTGGGGAGGAGCTCCGAGTTCACCTCTGCCATCAGGACTTCAATGCTCCAAGATCAGGGCTCCTGGGAGCTGCAGCCCTGAGCTTTCATTAAATATTCTCCAGGTGCTGTGAGTGATCACAGGTGAGGTGTAATTTGTCACATCTCCACTGCTAATTGTCAGCTCGATATGAGTAATTGTGACCCTCCCCTAGCTCCAAGTTGGGGAAATTTAAATCTTTTTATTTTCTTGGTGTAGTAGCAAAAGCTCAGCTGGCTGGCAGTGAAAAACATCCAGGGAAACACAGAGGGAGCCACAGAGGGAGTGGCAGCCCACCAGCTGCTTCCCTCACTTGGCTTCCACTTGACTTGAGAATTTGGGATGCTCACGCTGCTTTACATCAGCCATCGCCTGGGAAGAAAGCTGCACCACCATCCTGCTCACCCCTTCTAGCAGCCCATGTCATTGATGAGGTTTCCAAGCCACTCACTAAACTCTCCAAGTGGATTTGTCACCCTGAAAAGCAGGAAATAAATGATCATTATTATTATTATCTTCATCAACAATAATAACAACTAAACCAACCACAATGGTGTATTTTCCAGTGAAATACAGAAAGATAAGCAGGTCTGAAGGGCTCTGAGGAATGGGGATTTCTGCAGCTATGAAGGAGATGATCCAGTGGAGCAGCACTTTGGAGCCCTTTGCCAAATTACCCATCCTGCAGCAGCCAGAAGGTGTCAGGCAGGTAATTAAATGGCATTGCTGTTATCAGCTGGTTCAGCCACACCAGGAGAGGGGGAATCAGTGGTGAACAGAGGTGGGTGTCCACTGCACTCCAGCAATCCTATTTATTATCCTTTTTCAATGTATGTTCATGGCTTATGTTGCCCTGTTAAATACATGCACTCTTACCATTACAGACTGGTCCTGGTTGTGGTGATGGGTGGGAGAGATCTGGGAGGTAAAATGCACATGAAATTTTATTTTTTTATTCTTCCCACTCTTTTAGCAGCTTAAATGCACAAATCACAGAATCACAGGATGGTTTGGGTCAGAAGGGACCTTAAAGCTCATCCAGTCCCACCCCCTGTCATGGGCAGAGACACCTTCCACTACCCCAGGTTGCTCCAACCTGACCTTGGACACTTCCAGGGATGGGGCAGCCACAGCTTCTCTGGTCCACTTGTGGCAGGGCCTGGCCACCCTCACAGGGAAGGATTTCTGCCACGGGACACACACCCTGCTCACTGCCAGAGCCACTCGCAAGAGCACAACCCCACCGTGACACTCCGGCTTTGCTGGTACCTGACCCTGTGCTGGGCTGGCACAGCTCCCAAATCCCATCTCAGTGTGAGGATCCCATGAAAGCTGGACAGATGAAGAGCTCATCCCTTTCCTCTCTGCTTGCAGCCAGTAGATGTATTAGTGCCCAGCTTTGGCAGAGCGAGGCTGGAGGAGGAGATGGGCTCTGAACCAGCATCCTGGTTTTCCAAGCCCTGTTCTCCTCACCAGGAAGGTGGTGGATCCTGGGATGGATCATTTACAGCTGGTGGCAAGAGGGTTTGGTTTTATTTGGAAATGTGAGGGCCCTTTTGAAGCAGCACAGGATCCCTCTGATGAGCACAGACTGAATGCCTGTGATCAGCCTCCTGTAGCCTCTCTAGCACAGGAGTGTCCTCCCCAAATGATCCTATGTCTCATCTATAAATTCATTTAATCTCCTTTTCCTCGGCACCTCAGGTGGGTGTTCGTGCCACCCCTTGGGTGGGCATGATCACCATGGTGATGGGGACAATTCCCCCCCAAGCTAGGAATGGGGCAGTGACCTTTGGGGACCATATCCAGCTGGCACAGCTCACCACTTCTGCTACATCCGAAGGGGATAAAACTTCCCAAATCAGGGGCACCCCCAAGCTTTCTGGGGATGGAGAGTTCCAGGGAGAGGACTCTGACTCCTTGGGAGGGTCAGCCCGTGCAGGCAGAGGAGCATCACAGGCAAAAACGCTGATGCAAGCAAATCCAGCATGGCACCAAGAGGAAGACTGTGCCCTCCGGACTATTTCTGGCTTGTTTTTCCCAACTGTGGAGCCACTGATCTATGATATTGTCAGTGCTGTGACTAAGGGCTCTGCAGTCGGAATCACATCGAGCCAGAGTTGGAGAGAGGGATGCAAGCAGCTCCCCGGGGACCGGTAATGGGAGAGAGCCCTTCACCTCCTGTTTACACTTTAATGCCCATCCAGGTTATTCATTATTTATTGCTAATGTATTTATAGAGCATTACCAGCACGCACAGGGCTCTGCAGACAGCTGGGGAAAAGGTGCTCTCTGCTTTGATATCGTGGGATAAACAGGGCAGTTAAACACAACACCGGCTCTGCTGACCCACTGCCTTTGTGCCTGAGCCCTGACACGCTGGAGGGGCCATCCCTCCCCTCCTGGCTCTTGTGGCTTTTCCAGAACATTTTCTCCATGCATCTGTCGGGTCCTGGACACGGCAAAGCCAAGCCTGGCTGTGGGCACCCGAGGCACCTGCCCACTAATGTGCACCCCTGTGCTGGACCTGCCCACCCACGGCTGCATTACAAGCCTGTACTGTTCGAATGCAAAATCTTTGATAGCATCTTAAAATATGCACCAATTAACTCGGCTGTGTCCAGTTCCACCTGGATCTCTGGATGCCAATGAATCCATTGACAGTTACCAGTTATCTGACATAGTCTATTTTTCTTCCCCTGACCTTTCCATAAGCTTCCTTGATCTCTCTGGCTGCTGTTAGACACTGTCACGTCAAATACAGGGTTTGCCCAATTTCTGGGAGCACAGCAAAGGGTTGTTGGGAGCAGCTCAAGCCACCCAGTCACGCCAGCATCCACACCTTACCTGGCTCCTGTAGAACTCAGAAGCTATCTTCTGGGGAAGGGAATCCTAAGAAGTGGGGAAATCATTTGGGAATAAGGGCAGGATGAGAGATAAGGACAGAGGGGAGGAGAAAAACCAAGACCTGAGGGAAAAATCAACACCTGAGAGAACCCCACCCCTGGAAGTGAACAAGGCCAGGCTGGACAGGGCTTGGAGCAACCTGGTCTGGTGGAAGGTGTCCCAGAGGGGTTGGAACTGGATGAGCTTTAAGATCCTCCCAACCCAAACCATCCTGTCACTCTCTGTGCCTGAACCCAAAGGGGGTCCAGCTGCTGCTGCATCTGGCTCTGAACACAGTGCTCCCAGTCCCTTGCTGTCACTCCAGCATCCAAAAATCCCAGGCCCACCCCAACACCATCCTTCATGGCCAGGGGCTTGAGACTCCCAGAGTCACATCAGCCTGTGCCCCTCAGCCCTGAGCAGCCCCAGGGATGGTGGAGGGACCCAAGCAGGCTTGGAAGCAGAGGGAGACAACCCTACAATGCTCAGGGGTGCTGCAGGGTGTCTGGCTTGTGGAGACCAGGGCTGGAAGGAGAGCAGGACAGCCCCTAGATCCTTCCCGGGCTGGAGAGGGGCTGACACCACCCCAAATTCACCCTGGGATGGAGGGGGACTGAGACAATCACCCAAATCCTCCCTGGGATAGAAGGGGACTGAGGCAATCTCCCAAATTCACCCTGGGATGGAGGGGGACTAAGACAACACCCCAAATCCTCACTGGGATAGAATGAGACTGAGGCAGTCCCCCCAATCCTCCCTGGAACAGAAAGACCCGGTGACAGCCCCCATCCCGTCCCTAGGGCTGGGCGGGGACACACCGCAGCATCTCTCCCAACTCCCACCTTGCTGGGAAAGGACCGGCACAGCTCCCACATGCTCCCCGAGCTTGATGCTGACCGCGACATCCCCTAACCCCTCCCTGGGCTGGAAGNTGCCCTGGCTGGGGCTCGCCCTGCTGCCCCTCGCCGTGCCCCCCGCCGCCGCCCCCGGGCGCTGCCCCTCCGCCTGCTACTGCGTGGCCACCCCGGAGCTGGCGCAGTGCCGCTACGAGCGGCTGGAGGAGCCCCCGAGGGAGCTGCCGGCCGCCGTCCACAACCTCAGCATCGCCGGCAGCAACCTGAGCGTCCTGCCCCGCGCCGCCTTCGCCGCCCGCCCGCTGCGCGACCTCCGCCTGCTCCGCCTGCGCCACGACAACATCCACACCATCGAGGACATGGCCCTGCAGGGCCTGCCCGCCCTGCGCACCCTCGACCTGAGCCACAACCCGCTGCTCTCGGTGGCCGCCGGTGCCTTCTCCGGCGCGCCGCTGCTGCGCACGCTGCAGCTCAACCAGGCGCTGCTGGCGGCCCCGCTCGAGGAGCAGCTCGCCCTGGCCCTTCGCAACCTNATCCTCACTGGGATAGAATGAGACTGAGGCAGTCCCCCCAATCCTCCCTGGAACAGAAAGACCCGGTGACAGCCCCCATCCCGTCCCTAGGGCTGGGCGGGGACACACCGCAGCATCTCTCCCAACTCCCACCTTGCTGGGAAAGGACCGGCACAGCTCCCACATGCTCCCCGAGCTTGATGCTGACCGCGACATCCCCTAACCCCTCCCTGGGCTGGAAGGGGACGGCGCCAGCCTCCTCCCTGCCCCGGCACCCCTCGGCGGCCAGGTCGCGGTGGGGACCGGCTACGAGCCGAGCTCAGCCCGATCCCGCTCAGCTCCCCCCGACGGCCGCAGCCCGCGGCGCTCCTCGCCCAGCCCGCAGCGCCGGGCAGCCCCAACCCGTCCCCTTCCTCCTTCCCCTCCTCCTCCTCCCCCTCCATCTCCTCCTCCTCCCCCTCCACC
>VWZF01006291.1:1115531-1151103 GCA_013396755.1 Sclerurus mexicanus | reverse complement strand
CGCCGCTGCTGCGCACGCTGCAGCTCAACCAGGCGCTGCTGGCGGCCCCGCTCGAGGAGCAGCTCGCCCTGGCCCTTCGCAACCTCACCCTGCGGCGCCTGGAGCTGGCGGGCAACGCTCTGCGGGCTCTGCCGGCCGCGCTGCTGCCCCCGGGGCTGGAGGAGCTGGACCTGCGGAACAACTCCCTGCAGCGGCTGGCGGCCGCCGAGCTGCGCAGCCTGGAGGCGCCGGAGCTGCGGGGGCTGCGCCTCACCCTGGGGGCCAACCCGCTGAGCTGCGACTGTGCCCTGCGCCCCTTCCTGGCCTGGCTGCGCTCCGCGGGCTCCCGGGTGCTCGACGCCCGCAGCCTGCGGTGTGCGGGGCCGCCGGCGCTGCGCGGGGCCGCGCTGCTCCGCCTGCGGCCCGAGGGGCTGGTGTGTGCGGGCAGCGAGGGCGGCGAGCCCGGCCAGCTGGAGACGGCCTCCTACGTCTTCTTCGGCATCGTCCTGGCGCTCATCGGCATCGTCTTCCTCATGGTGCTCTACCTGAACCGCCGCGGCATCAAGCGCTGGCTGCACAACCTGCGCGAGGCTTGCCGCGACCAGATGGAGGGGTACCACTATCGCTACGAGCAGGACGCCGATCCCCGCTGTGCCAGCGCCGTGGGCACCCCCGGGCTCTGACGGCGCCCTCGGCACCCGCCCGCCCTGCCGCCCCTCGACGTCTCCGCTGCCGACATCCACACCTCGCACCGGCCCCGTCCATCCCCTTACCGTGGCACCACCGAAAATCAGTCCGGGAGGACGAGCCGGGAGCGGGGAGCGGGGTGCATCAGAGCGGGGTGACCCTCCCTGGAGGGCTCTCCGTGCCCGTAGCGCTGGTTCCCGCAGGGGACCAGGCTCCATCCCTCCCTCTTCGTCCCAGCGGCCGTAGGCGGGGGCAGCACGCCCGGGTGGGCTCGGCGGGGTGCTGGCACGCAGGGCCCCGATGCTCCCGGGAGGATCAGGAGACCAGGAGCCCCTTCCCGCACCTGCTCTCCAGTGGCGGGTTCCCTTGGCGGCCCGCGGGATTCGGCACCAGGCGCATCCCGGGAAGCGGCGGGCGATGCCTGAAACTGTTCTGGATGTTCCTGGAGCCTGGACTTGACTTTGACCATGTACAGCTCTCTTTCCTATTAGATTTCTATTTGACAGATGCAAAGTTTAACTTGATTTTTCTTTTTTTTTTTTTTCCCCCTTTCTCTCCAAAGAGGAAAACACACCGTCCGGCCGCCCGCCACCCCCGAGAAGCGACGTGCTTTGCCGAGCCCATTTATCCATTTAGTTTTGTTCCATGACATTTCCAGCTCGTTCCAGGCACAAAACGATGCAGCTGCGTAGGAAACGCCTGCGTTCGCTGCGTGCATGTTTCCCCGGGGCACTTTTCTGACTCTAAAATATATCGGTAGACTCGGCTGTCTCGGCACTTTGTAATTTAAAAAGAGCAAAGCAGAAGCTCCCGCCCTAACTTCGCCACCCGTGTTTGCTTTAGTGCCTGTTACTATATCCTAGAGCAAATATATTGAAAGCTGCACCCACTCCATCGTCTATTTTCTGTAGAGCTCCTTGCAATGATTCCGAATATCCCCGTGGCTGAGGCGAAGTTACTGTGGCTGATTTGCCAGAGGAAGGGAGCTCTGGGCTCCTCCATGGTTTCCTTGGTGCTTAGAAACTTCTTTTCCCGGGCTGGTTTGGTGGCCAGGGATTGCAGAGAGGTTTCCTGTGGCTTGTGCGCAGATCTCAGGCTCTGCTAGTCCTGATCCTTCCCTGGCTCTCAGGAAAATTGTCCAGGTACTAGTTTTTATTCTCCGAGGTGGTTTGGTACCTAATCCATGAGACATCGGAGTGCTGAGCATCTATGGATGCAGGGCTGCAACTCCCTGTGTTTCCTGAAATGAAGCTACAGCTTTTGCACTGTGGCACCTTAAAATGCTGAATTTCAGTGCTGGGATGAAAATTGGAGTGTTGCATTTTTCACCACCTGTGTTTGCCTTTCTGTGTACCAGGAGGTTGTTACAGGCAAGGCAGGCAGGATTAAGGACAGGGCTGCATCTAGTGTTTTCCAGGTGTTTTGGGATCCTCAGGAGCAGCTGGTACTCAGTGTGCTGGGCTTGTAAGGGAGAGTCTGGGGGACTTGTGTTCCCTGAGCCTGTGTGTGGACTCAGCTGCTGGGTGGAAAGCACAGTTATTTCCACACCCAGAGGCCCCAGGAAGAATGTGACCTGGTGTAGGACCCTTTGCATTTTTCCCCTTTGAACTTTGTCTGCTTGAAATCCCAGTGCTGAGGTGGGCAAGCTGGGAAGGGGGAGCTAGAGCAGAGTCTGGGCTCTGTTCTGACAGGAATAGAACACTGGGAGTCAAAATCATTTTCCTGGGTGCTTTGGCTGGCCCTGCTGAGGAGGGAGCTGGTTCCAAACCAGACCTGGTTCCTGGGAAACCCTGAAATGCCCCTGGCTCAGCTCATCCGAGAAACTTGTTGCAGTTTGGGGACCTCTTCCCGAGGTTTTCTTCCTGTTATAGGAGTGTGTAGGCTCTGGTCTCACCTTGCCACCTCATGCAGTGAGTGAGGGGGGAGAAATCTCAGCTTGCCCCTCACCTTCATCCACTTTCCCACCCCTGTGCAGCCAAGATGCAGCCCCTGAGCAAAAGAAAGGGCTACAGGCTGGACTTGCACATCTGGCAGAGCACAACTGGGGCTGTGACTCCACAGGCACAGCAGTGTGTGTGGGTGGAGCTGGGAAACCCTGGCAAGATTTAACATCTTGCCGAGAGAAGCCTGAAGGGCTCTGAAGGCAGCAGGGAGATTGTTGGATGAGGAAACTCCAGAGCTTGGGAGAGATCAGGGGAAGAAAATCACCTCCAGACAAACAGAAAAGTGTCCAAACACATCCTGGCCCCAAAGCCCTTTGACTAGAGGGGTAACTGGTGGGGGCAGGTGGGTGCTCCAGCTTTGCCTGAGATTGGAGGGAGGTGGTGGCTTTTGGTCCCCAAGTTTAGGGCACTTCTTTGGGCACGGAGCAGGAGGAGGGTGGGAATATCCTCCCCCTCCAAAGAGGGTGCAGTGAGGCCCCGTGCATGTGCAGACCATCTCGAGGGAGGCAAAGCAGAGCCTGGGAGCTGCGGGATGTGGGTGGATAACCAGCTGTAGGAGCAGAATTCCTGTGGCTTGTTAACATCAACATTATTCTGTGCAGCACATACCCCACGCATGACAAACGGGCAGGATTAGGGAACCTCTGGATTAGGGAATTGTCACCGAGCTGAGACTCAAAAAGTGCTTTTTGGGTTCCCAAAGACAGCCCTGTGTTTGGACAATCCCAGCTGCCATCCTGTTTGCATGCACTCCCTTTCCACAAAGGGGAATGTGGACCGCCCAGTGCCCCAAGCCAAGGCTGCTGCCTGAGTGGAAAGTTACCCCAACAGCTCCTGGAGCCAGAGGAAATACAGGATATAAACAGCATCTATGAAAGAAATCAAGCAAAGGTTGCTCAGAAGGCCCTGCAGTGGCTCATCACTGAACAAAAGGAGGGAAAAAACCCAAAAATGACTTTTTATATGCCTTGCATATGAAATTCCACCAGCACTTTGCTTTTCCTTCCTTATTTTCCAAAGAGCTCAGAGGTTCCTGGGGCCAATCCAGCCAAGAGGCAGGCAGGGAGGTGGATGTGGATGCAGCCAGAGTTGGATCAGGATTTCTTCCATGTCCTGCCTGCACCCTTGAAGGGTTCAGGTGCTTGTGTCACCAGACTGGAGTATTCCAGTATGTTCTAAGGTGCTCCGTGGTGCCCAGAGCTGTAGGAAAGAAAGAGACCGAGTGTGGTCTCAATTTAGTGCAGAAAAGGCCAACATTCCCAGTATGGATTGCTGCTGGATTTATCCAGGGGAAAGAAGTGAGCTGGAGCATTGTCCTTGTCCCCACTGAGTGTGGGGTTGTGATGCTCCTACACTCAAGCAGGGAAGGAAATCGACCACTGGCTGCCTCCTCCTCACAAAAATACACAGAATTAATAATAATTGCTTCTCCTCAAGCAGCTTCACCCCTGAGAACCTTCACCCCAGGCTCCTCCACCCTCACCTTCCTCCTCTCTTACCAGGGATTAACCCAAACTACAGAAGGAGGAAAAAAAAACCTCTGCTTTACCTTTTGAACTTTAGGAAGAGCCCTGGGCAAACTGAGGCACAAACAAAGCAGGGTTGAGTTTCTGATGGCAGGGAAGGGTTTGGCCAGGAACAAAAAGCTTCCACAGAAACAGTTCAGACCTCAGCAGGGTTCACTTAAAACTCTGGGCAGCTTTGGGACCTCCAAACCCAGGACAACCTCTGCTCTGTTTGTCCTTCCCCTGGCTCACAGGTGGCCCCCTGTGCCCTGCCAAAGAAATTTGGATTATTGAGGAGCCCCTCTGTTACCTGTGGATGATTCTAATTAGCCAGGTTGGGATAACTCTGGGGGATGGAGGCTCCTTGCTGAGCACTGACCTGCCCCTGGGAGAAGTGAAGGGCTGGAGGTGACACCACCAGGGATCTGGGGACTTTTCCTGAGGGAAAAGGGCTGGGGACACTCAGCTTGGCCAGGGAAGGAGGTCAAAGCCCCCAGCACAAGCAGAGCCTGTGTTTTCCCAAGCCTGGCTCCAGGCAGCCCCAGAGGGAGCTGGCACAGCACAGCCTGGGCAGATGGGGAAGGATGTGTTTCCGCTAATCTGCCCCAATCTGGATTATTTTTTCCAAATAAACATGCTTCCCCAGCTGTTTTGAGCAAGATTTTGGCACGCTGGGCACACTAGTGGGATTCTGGGGATGGGGGGGAAGCTGGCAGGGGTGGAGGTGATGGAGGGGTGTCCCTGTGCCAACATCTGCATGGAGAGGGGGACCAGAACATCTCTGAGGTGGTTTTGGCAGCACATCACCCAGTTCCTGAGGCTGAGATTACCCTTTGGTGCCTCCTGAGGGCAGGGCATTCACTGAAGTTTTCTCCTATGAAAATCCACTGACAAATAACTTATATTGAAGGTCCGGTGTCCCACCCACCTCATCTTCCATCCAAAGCAGAGCTGGGACCTTCTGCAGCTCCCATCAGGATAAAATGGCACAGAAAATACCTCTGGCGCTGAATGTCCAGCCACTTTCTGGGGCTTTGGGGACATCTCAAGGAGCCAAGGTGAGCAGGACGAACCCAGGGCAGATCAGTGTTGGTCCCTCACCCTGTGCAAGGACACACCAGCACAGATAGTCCCATCCTCCCAGCATGTTTCCCAGTCACTCACCAGCCTGACATTTACAAATCCCTATTTTTAGATGATCTTTGTCCCTTTAATTGTTCAGGTGTCTCAGAGATGCTGCTCTGCACGGGTAGGATGAGACCCCAACCCCTAGAGATATTCTGCTCTGCATGAGCAGAATCACTCATTTCTCTGTGCCTCAGTTTCCCTTTTGGAAAACAGTGCAGTTGAGGGCCTCCCCTTGACTCCAGAGACTAGATTTTGGGGGAATGTCGGTCTCACTCCATCCCCAAACCCTCAGATGGAACTTGAGGAGCTCCATACACAGAGAAACCACTCCTTAGCTTTCCCACATAACATCACAAGAAGAGGCAACAGACCCTCATCCCTTCTTGCTGTCCTGACAGCATCCACATCCTCCCATGGCAAGATGGGGCAAACCAGGACAAATCCAGGAGCCCCCAGAGAACTGAGCCCAAGGGACAGCCCATGCAGGCTGGGCTTGGCACATCAGTAATTAACTTAATTCCTAAATTAACATTTAAATTGACAAGACCTGAAGTCACCGCTGCCTGCCAGGGCTCATCAGCTTCCAGCTCTGGTACTCCTGTCCTGATGTGCAAACAGCACAGAGGGACCCTGGAGCCTCCAAGTAAGGCTCTGGTCCCCCAAACTGAGGCTGCACCAGCTCCACTGTGCTGTTCCTGAAAGAAATGTCCATGTTCAGCAGGGATGAGGGCAGCAGAACCTGGTGCCAGGGTTCTCCTCCCTGTGCTGAAGCACATCCCATGCTCTGCACCCCAATCCCGGGGTGCCCAGCCCATGACTGTCCCCACACCCCGAGAGGGTGCAGCGCTGGGGCTGTGTCCCTCTGCATGGGCTGGTGGTGACATCCAGTGCTGCATCTTGCAACTGCAGAGCAGCAGAGCCTGCCTCAAGCAGGTCCTGTGTCCCCCACTCTGGTCCCTGTCCTGCTGTGTCCATGGGTGATCCTGCTGCTTCTCCTCCCTGCCAGCCCAAACAAGCCTGTCCATCTCCACATCCTTCTCATTTTGTCACATGACAACCCCTCAAAAGGGGCAAGGTAAAGTCTCTCCCTGGAAAGCACCATCTGTTGCACTGCCCAGCACAGGACCAGTGGTAATTTGGAGGTAACTCTGATGAGTTGGGAGAAGGGCTCTGAGATAAGAGCCTTACAAAGGAGATAAAACAGCCACTGATGTGCGGGATGAAGCCTCTAGCCATCACTGCAGGGATGCCAGAAGACTCCTGGATGTGCTGTGACCTCAGGAGCCACCTCACATCAACCTCCACAATGCTTTAACCTTAAAATACTAAAGCCAATCTGGAGAGACCTTCTAGCACCTTCCAGTGCCTAAAGGGGCTCCAGGAGAGCTGGAGAGGGACTTGGGACAAGGCATGGAGGGACAGGACACAGGGAATGGCTTCCCAGTGCCAGAGGGCAGGGATGGATGGGATATTGGGAAGGGATTGCTGGCTGGGAGGGTGGGCAGGGACTGGCACAGGTTGGGCAGAGAAGCTGTGGCTGCCCCTGGATCCCTGGGAGTGTCCAAGGCCGGGCTGACCTTGTAGAAGGTGTTCCTGCCCACAGCACGGGATGGGACCAGATGAACTTCCAACCCGAACCATCCCATAGTTGTGCAATCTCTTGTCTCAGTTAAACAGTAAGAACCCCGTAACATCCCCAGCAGTGGGTGGTTTCCTCAGGACAGAGGGACAATCCCTCTCCAATTACCCATTTCCCTGGTGGGACAGGATGTGGAGCTAAAAGCCCTTTGGGGCCAGTGCCACCCTGGATGGAGCTGCTCTCCCCTGCAGTGCCAAGCCCAGCTCACCTGCAGCAGTGGCTGCTCCTCTCCCTCCCAAGTTGCTGCTTTTCCTGAAGCAACTTCACCCCAGAGTTCCTGGGGCTTTAGGTATCCCAGTGGCACATGGATATTCCCCCAAGCCCAGCTTTCGGGGCAAGAATGTTCAGCTGAAGAAGATGGAAGAAACATGAAGGATTGCAACTACAAAGGGAATATTTTATTATAACACTTCATTCAGCTAAATCCACATAGCAATACACAGAAACTCTTCAGAAAAGTGCAAATTCTCACTCTGTATTTGTAATATGCCCTAGTTTACAGAACAGACACCAGGTAAACAGGAGCACAGATCCAGAACTCCCCAAAATTCCAGGCAAGGAGAACAACGCAACTTCAGATGCTTCAATCACCTTTTACAGAGCTACTCTTGAGCAAGGTGGGTGGCAAAAGTCCTGAGCATCAAGCTGGGCTGTAACCACCCAGGTATAACCATGCAAAGAGCCCCCTCTCTCTTAACTGGGGGCAGGAGGGGACAAAAAGTGGGGGGAAAGACAAAGTGATAACAATATTAGTTTTCAAATTAAAGAGAACATCCAAATGCTTCCTAAAGCAGCACACACATTCCACCTGCCTCACGTGATGGAAATCATCACTCCACCTCATGGCTTTTCCCTTAGTGCCCCCAGAGTTTCACACAAACACGCTCCCTTTAATGAAACAGGAGCCAAAATCCCTAATCCTTCAGGAGCCTGGCAGAGAGGGCACACAGTGCTACCTGAGCACAGCTAAACCAGGGAATAACCCCAGGAATGTCAACATGCAGGTAACCACAACTTGGGACAGCAACAGCTGGGGGTGAGCTGGGGCAGGGAAGGGACCCCCGGGAAGGTGTGGCCAACTCACCTCGACTTCTGAGGCACAAACAGAGGGTTTCACTTCTTCACTGATCCCCTGGACAACATGAGGGTGTATCCCCTCCTTAGAAGGAAGAGTCAGGTATTGAAAGTGAGGGAAATTAGGAGAGCTCCTCAGCCGAGACCCCAGTTCTCCTGAGCCTGCGAGTCACATCCTACTGGGAATGCAAGGGAGGCAGACCTGGCTCAGCATTCCAACACCAACTCCATCTGGGGGCTATTCTGCTCCTTTGGGCCACAGCCAGCCTGGTGCTGGAGGTTTCCAGCCCAACTGTCCCTGTTCATCACACTCCCTCCTTCTCTCCCATGGCAGAGATCACAACTCCCTCATGCCCTGGCAGGAAACATCCTTTAGAGGTGAGACACAGAGAGCACTTGAAACTATTCAAGCCACACACTGGAAACTGTATAACTGGAATAAGAAATTCAGCTACAAGCTCTGTCTTACAGACATTGAGCCTTGCCTGGCAAATGCCCTGAACTTGGAAAGCTCCAGTCCCACCCCCAGGGAAACAGCTTTTCCACAGATTAAACCTGCCACAGCAAAAGGGAAGACAAAACCAAGCCCTCCAAATGTTATCAAACACTAACCCCAACTCACTGGCTGTGTGATTGAAGTTCAAGCCAGTGTCCAACCTTTAAAAGGGTGTATTTTACCTGGAAGCACCTCATAAACAACATCCTTGGATCTGTGACCTGCTCCCTACTCAAATCAGAAAAGCCTTTGTTCTTATCTGCAAAGTAGGAAAAAACAGCTGAACAACTGAAAGAAGGTTGTGCAGGAACCAAATGAACTCTAACACGATGCATAACAAAGTTACAGGGCAAAGAAATAGGAGAATTCCAGTCCTTCACAGTAACAGAGGTAAGGGATGCGAGATCAGAGGGAGGAGAGAGGAGTTCCGCAAATGGAACAGTATAAATATATCAAACAGGTCCAATACAGTAGGAGAACAACAGTAGCAGCAGTTTCAAAACAGCAAGTAGTTATTCTACCCTTAAAGTACATTCAACACGTTGTGCCTGTTGCTGTCAGCCCAAAAGCATCACTAACAGCTATAACTCACTGCCAAAGCCATCCGTGGGAAGAATCCCAGGTACAAAACACCCACAGCTGGGTTTGTTCATTTAAACATATTTAAACTATGAACAAGTTACCAACTTGCTAACAATGCTTACTCAAGCCCCTTCTGAGCCAAGGCAGATCTCTGGGAAATTGCAGATTCCTGCCCTTTGTAGGAGCACAAACATCACTCACAAGACAAAACTGCTACAATAACACAGCACACACACACACTATGCTTTTTACAGCCTTTGTTCAAAGTTATGTTCCAAGTCACTTGTTCTCTTCTGTACCGCCGGGAGAACAAAATCCTCGAAGCCTCAGGGTTTAATCTGCTGCCAAGGGAAGGAATGGCAAGAGCTCCTTCAGATTTGGTGCAGATCTGCACCTTGTTTTTGGAAAAGTGGAGGCAAAGCAGCATCAGAAATGCCTTCACACCTTCCAGCCCTACCCAACACTAAACAGCAACAGAAGCATACTGATTTACCTGTTTTTTACCTGTTTTCCCCACCACATCAGTCAAATGTACAATTAAAAAAAAAAAGGCAGTTTTTTGGCATCAGATACATTTCACTCAACAGCAGAACAACTTGGAGACACTTCAAACAAAAAATAAATAGCAATGACAGGTCAGAATTTGTGCAACACAGACCTTCTGTGGCACATGTACATTCATATAGACCAAAATACTTCTCTCCATGGATATAGTGCAAAGCTGCTGCCAGCAGGAAAAACCCAAACCAAGGGGCTCTTTAAAGCCATGGAGAGGCAACACACACAAACCCACCCTGTGCCATCCAGCTAGAAGGGAATACTCAGATGGAGGACAAACCTGCAGAGCTAACAAGAGTGGCAAACAACAGCTTGAACTGAAATGCATCTTGGGTTCTTCTCACAACACCTTCAACAAAACAACTCAGTGTTGGTTTTTATTTACTTCCTGTCAGTGGTAACAGGGAGGTGCCCAGAACCAGCTCTCCTGTGCCAAAGTGGGGCTTTGATTGTTTGAAGCACCACATATCTCCAGGAGAGCTTGTGTATTGGTCTGGGTTTTTTATTAAATGTAATTAGATGTATCACTTTCTGCTCAGAAAACAGATAACAAGGAGTTGTTAAATATTTGCCCTAAAAGATAAGGAATAACAGTATTTACAAAGCGCTACTCAAACAAATGAGCTGACAAGACATGACAAAAAAATAATCATGATTTACTGTGTCAGTCATCTCCACTTTTTGAAACACAAAAATATCAACTCAGGTCAGAAAAACCCAACAAGTCACTGACTGACATTTTCATTCAGAGTTATCAAATACAGAACAACAAAGAAAAAAGCATAAGACCCTTCAGGGATGTGGGACAAAAAACAGCTACAAAGCCTATGATAGTCAGAATGGGCAATTTAACGAGGTAATGACCAATTCCTGCTCCTGTGGAGGCCTTGGAAAGGCACTACACAACTCCAACCCCAAAGCAGAACTGCAGGTGTTGCCACTATTGTTTCACTGCCAAATGCTTTAAGCAGACACAGGAGATGCACCAAGAACACCTTTACCAACAGAAGAATTCTTAAGCAGCTGAAAAATGTCAACAATTTGCCTGAACAAGAAATGCTGAGCTCTACTTCCATGTTTCTGGAATGGAAAGAGCTGAGAGGAAGAAGCAGGATTTGGGTCAGTTTGGAAGGATCCTTCAACCTGACTTGACAACCTTTCCACACGAAAGAGGATGTATTTTAAGTACCTGAAACCAGCTTAAGACAAGATCTAGTGGCTAAGACCGGCTGCCTTAAACACACTAGGGCAGTTCATTTGCATTGGTGTGGGTTAATTAACCTTTTGGTCAAGAGGATGGAAAGTCACAATAATTCATTCCACTGTTTTCTGCAGCTTCCTCTCCTTTTGTTTCTAGCCCAGACTTTGGTGAAAAAGCCTGACAACAGAATGCTGCTTCTTTACAGAACCAAAACGCAGCTGTTGAACACAGATACACACACACAGACATGGAACTGATCCTGTTCTTGGGCCCTTTGTTCCACGTGGAGGCTCCTGGAACACCAGGGACACGTCTAAGCCGAGCGCCAGGTCAGCCCGTTCTTGTCAGGTTCGAGGAAATTCTCAATCAGAGCTTCAATCAGCTTCTGAAGTTCCTCTTCCAGCACACTCCTGTCACTGGAAAAACACCACAAAGCCGTGTCAGAGGTTTGGGAAACATCAAGCAACTGTTTAAAATAAATAAACGGCAAGACCTGATGGGGATGGACTTGCTCTGGGACATTTCCTGCCAGCATAAACTCCAACCTGCTCCTTTTTAGGAGGGATCAGCATGGAATCACATCGACTTTTGGTTGGACATTTAAAGATGGTGTCCAGAGCCCTCTAGTGGTCCTTACTTTTCTCTTTAAATTAATACAGCAATAATCAAGTGCCGAGGCCCTGGCACAGGGTGCCCAGAGAAGCTGTGGCTGCCCCAGCACTGGAAGTGTCCAAGGCCAGGTTGGACGGGGCTTGGGGCAACCTGGGCTGGTGGAAGGTGTCCCTAGAGTTGGAACAAGGTGTTCAAGGTCCCTCCCAACACAAACCATTCCATGATCTATAACAGAAAAAGCTTTCATTCTCCTCTACACACATCCAAATGTTCACCCTGAATAAGTAGAAATAAATCCCAAATCAAGCTCCCTTGGTGCTGTTACCAATTCTCTGCCCCACAGGAACGTTGGGACACAACTCTCAAAGCAGGAACCATGCAACTTATACTGGGAATCCAATCCAAGAGCTTGTCCCCACAAGCTGGACTGAGAACCTCAGCTTCTTATTCTTGCTCCTAATTTCAGTGGTATAAATATACTCCAGATTTTCTCTCCTTTACATTGGAAGCGGCTCAATCCATGTGTCCATCAAAAAAAAAATCAACCTCCAGTTATTATCCAGTAGCTGAGAACACAACAGACTGCTAAAGGCAATGGGAACCCACCTGGCTTTGAGAACACTTGGCAGCAACAGCACAGCTTAAGCAAAAAAGAGACTGGGCATGGCACTCCTGGTTGACAAAGTTAACCAGCCCAAGAGGTCTCTTTCAACCTCAATTATTCTCTGATTTCATCACTAATTATAAGTAAGTGAAGAACTGGGTTAATTAAACAACTCTACTGTAACAGAGGCTGAAAATTTGATTTTTTTTTTCCCTTATCCACTACAGTGGAAACCCATTATGAGCAGGAATGTGCATCCCTGGCCAGTTCAGGAGGCTGGAATGACCCGAGTCTCAGTGGCACTGACCTCTGCTCAGGCAGGGCACACATCTCAGCGTAGTACTTGATCTTGGGTTCTGTCCCACTGGTCCTCAGGGTGGCAACACAACTGTTTTGGAAGGTGAAAGTGATCATCTGACTGCTTTTGCTCACTGGCAGCACCTGCAAAAACAACAGCAAGCTCTTTTCTCACCCTGAAACCCCCATATCTGAAAGCCTGTTGGGCAGCTCTAAGAGCTGCAGGAGCATCAGGCTCAATTAATGAATCAAGTTTATTCACTGTTGTATCAGAATAACCAACACACTTCACATTCAAGCTGCTTTCTCCCCCAGTAAGTGACATTAAACCAGACCCTCCCTCTGCAAAAACACTTTACAACTCACCGATTTCTTGTTCAGCTGGCTGCTGTCGTAGCCAGTGGTGACATCTCTGACATGTAATATATTGTAAGTCCCACAGCTTTGGGGGTAAGACTGAGGGCCATCAAAGTTCCGGAGTCTCTCAAATATCCTTTTGATCGTAGGAGGGTCATAGCACAAGAAATAGGAAGTCTTGGATATGTGATATCCATACCTACAAGCACACGGACACTTTTAGTTACAGGATCCAGAAGTTACCAGCACATTTGGTATCTAAAGAAAGCTCCTGGTTGGAAAAGCAGCAACAGAAAAAGAACTCAGTTCTCAGAGCTGGGGGAACAGGTATTTATAGGCAAATGTTTGGGCTCTGAAGCAGATTTTGCTGCATTACTCAGATCATCTTATGCTATTTTTACACTCAAGCAAAGGTTTCAGCCCCCAAAGAAGTAAAAGCCAACCATTTGGGTAACTGCAGGTTGGTGGCCCTCAAAATATGGGTATTCAGTGTCATTCCCCCAACCAAAAATGGACTGCCAGAGCCATGTGGCAGCCACAACAGAGGATTAACTCGCCCACCTCTGAGGAAGGCAGCTGGTTATTCCATCCAAGCTAAAACTACCAGCCCAAATGAGACCTAACGCTCAGTAGGAGCAACCACCATATTTGCACATTGAGATTCAAGTTGTTCTTCACCACATTCCACCCACAGAGGTCCTTCTTCCCAGCTCAAAGGTCAGGTGTGACTGGGAGATGAATCCTGCTGTTATCCCTGTCATTTTGATCCATCTGTGCAGAGCTGTTTTGCCTAGTTTGCACAGGACACAGCAAACTCCTGAGTGCCACAAAGATAAAAGCTCATCATCCTTTGTGCTTCCTCATTCCAGGTTTCCAAAGGCCACAGTGTCTTCCTGCTGGGCTGGCAGGACAGGGAATGACATCCATGATTTGCTCTGTCCTGTCAGTTCTGTTAAAGCACAGGAATTTCTGCTGATGATCTGGGCTCAATTCTGACATACATGACCCTTGTTTTATTGCTGGAATGGTGTCTGTAGCTGTTGGACACAAAGCCCTCTCTCAGCTCTGCTCTGTTACAGACCTCAGCACAGGACAAGCACCCCCAGGATGTGGTCAAGTGGAGGTGAGAACTGTTTAAAGAGAGGGACAGGCCACAACAAAGATATGGCTCCCATCCAAATGTAAGTACCACAGCAGGGATCTCACAAGAAAAGAGTTTGCTTTGGCAGATCCACAGGCAAAAATTCCACTATTTCTTGCAGAAACACATGAGAAAGGGCCTCTTCAATCCTTTGGGAAATGTGGTATTCATAGAATCCATAGGAATTCATAGAATCAGAACAGTTTGGGTTGAAACAGATGTTGAAGACCATTTACTTCCACCCCCTGCCGTGAGCAGGGACACCTTCCACTAGACCAGGCCCATCCAGCCTGGCCTTGGACACTTCCAGGGATCCAGGGGCAGCCACAGCTTCTCTGCCCAACCTTCTCTGTCCAACCTGTGCCAGGGCCTCCATAACCTCACAGGGAAGAATTCCTTCCCAATATCCCATCTAACCCTGCCCTCTGGCAGCGGGAAGCCATTCCCTGTGTCCTGTCCCTCCACCCCTTGTCCCAAGTCCCTCTCCAGCTCTCCTGGAGCCCCTTTAGGTATGGTGGAATCCACACTAGTGATGGACTATAATCCACAACACAAAAAACACCTTCGTGAGAAAACATTCAGGGGACACACATGAAAAATATTCAATTATTTCCAGCTCTAAAATGGTTCAGTAGAACATACTAATGAAGAACACAACTCACATTTCATAAATCTCAACGAGTTTCTGTGCCAGAGTCAGGTTTTGGCCCTCCAAGTATGTTGCCATTTCAGCAATGACCACAGCAGCACTTACACCATCTTTATCCAACACAGATGTACCACACATAAAGCCTGGAAATAAAAAGAGTGGTAGATTATTACACTGATTTCCTTATGTTTTAATCTTTTATCCTGTAAGGAATATCAGCCAGTACACATAAGTTGGTTTACTGCTGCATATGCAGGAGAAATCTAATTAACCTGGGGCTTTATAGGGCTGGGAAGAGCTGTGCTGTAGTCAATTAATTCCATGTTGATAAGATCTGCTCCCTGGAGAGTTGTTTCACAGTGCAGGGCTAAACAAAGATATGGATGCAGCCTTGGTAACCCAGAACAGCTCCACAAGCTTCCTTCTTCCTGAAGGGATGGGATGCACCAGCAGGACCTTAACCCCTTCTGGTTAAAAGCTTCCTTCACTTTAGGAATGGAAGTGGCAGGGCCACACACCTTCTTCAGTGTTCTTCTCAGACAGTGAGGGAGTATCTGCTCCCACAAGATGCCCTTTATCCCAAGGAGTGGAGAATTCCTGCAGCAAACACTCACCACACAGTTGTCCACAGCTAAGTGGTGCCTGCAAGATCAGCAAAGTGCTCAAAGCAAGGTGAGCAGGAGCACTGACACACTCCATAAATCTTTAATGCACTCCTGCCACATCTGGATCCCCCACAGGTTGCTCGGGAGCAGGAGGGGACTGGCACAGCTCCTGGAGGAACTGGTGTGGTGGGTGGCATGAGCCACCTCCCAGTTCCACATGGCCACTGGCAGTAAGTCCTCACTGAGAGGACCTGTAAATACTAAATTGATAACAGATCCTGTGCTTAAATCTCAGCTAAAAGGCCACAAAGAAACTGGGTTTTGGCTCTGGAATCTCAGGACTTTCAAGCTGGAGCACAACATGTTTGTATTTAAAGCACAATACCAGAATCAGAGACTCACATATAAATAATTCACTGTGATAGATGGCAAGGTGATCTGATGAGAGCAAAATATCAATAGCAGTAACTCCCAAGGACAAAACTAAAGTACTTTTGTGTGCTCTGTTTCATAAATAAGATCAGCCCGTCCTACTCACATTCCCCACACACAGTTCTCAACATTTTAAAGGGATATTAACATGCCTACCAATAGACTCTTCAAATGCAAAGAGAACTTCTTTTCCACTATCCAGGAGATTTTTCACTCTGCTTCCAATCCATTTAAAACCAGGGAGTGTCTCCTAAAACAGGAAAAAAAACTGCTTAAAATACACATTTTTCAATTCAGTTCCAAGCCAAAGAAGGTGCAGCCACTGTTCCTTCACTTCAGCCTCAGAAAACACCCAAAGGAGAAAATAAACTGAGTTTTAGGGTCAATGGGAAAGAACTACTGCAGAGTCAAAACACTAAGGCTTAAGATATTTTTCTGATTTTCTTGACATAATTTCCCTGAATTTAAATCTAATTAACTGAAAGCTGAATAGAGACAGCAAAGAAACAGCAGACAAGGCATAACTTCAGTTTAGATGATGAATTTAAGGTGGATGCTCAGGTAGGACATGAGTATCAAACCAAGGAAGAATGTGCTTGAGAGACTGTGGCTCTGAGATCAGATGAGATCTTTTGTGGTGCTTATCAGATCAGACAAAGTTACTCAGAAGGAAAAGCTACAGAAATACAAGCAACAATTTTAGGCGATGGGAAGGAAAGGCACAGCTTTTCTTTTTTTTAAATTGTGCAAAAGTATTCAAAACCTTAGAAACAGTCTTGGAGAAAAGGAAGGTATAAAAAGCTTTTTCCACCCCCAGTCAAATATGTCCCTATCCAGAAAAAAGGACCAGGATTTACTGATAATGAACTTCACTACAAGGAACTGATGCTCAACCTGATTAAGCTTATCAGGCCAGTCACTCAAACAGGTTTTTTCAGAGCTGCTTTCAATTTTAAATTCCTCATTGTCTGCCAAAATATTTATTCCTATTGCACACAGTTCTAATTAAGACACGAATTAAATAAGACCTGGACCTCTGTATGTTTATGCTAAGCTTTGGGGTACTTGCTCCTCTTCTGGCAAAGACCCACCAGCCTCAGAAACCAGATTTAATTTGGATGTAGGAACTAAACTGTGAGCCTGTGGGGTACCCCATTTTCTTTTTTAGCAATGAAGCTACATTAAGGAACTCTTACATTCAGGTCTTGTCTGTCACAACTCAAAGCAAAACCCAATTTAAAACCTACTGGGATCTGAGGGAAGATTGTGTGACCTCAAAATGCTTGTTAAAAAAATCCATCAGCATTCCTGTAGTGAACACAGCAGGCTGCACAGGCTTTCACTCACACAGAGGAATTTATCTCTAGGAAAATAACCCTGGCAAAGGTATTTATCTGTAATTTAGGTGTTAATCTGTGTTGCCTGATCATGCAGCTTTGCCTAAGTTGATCTCAGGCTGCAACTGCTGTGCCATGCACTGAGGCCGCTGCAGGGACTGCAATGAGGAAAAGATCATCCTCTGCAAGTGGGAATGCACCAAAATTCCCAGCAAAAAGACTCAAAGTCAGACTCAAAGTCATTTACTTTCCATGCCACGAAGTCACGACTTGAGACAAACATGGCAACCGGATCTTACTCTGCTGAGCCATCCCAAACCCCAGGCTTACTTCAAAGTGAAATCCCTCTTTGAGTGCAATCGCCCTCAGAATTTTTGAGGAGACCGTGGTGGCCAACATGTAGACGTTCTTCACATCAGCATCCTGGGAGCAGTTCTCCTTCCAGCGGGAGAACATCCACCACCCGAAGAGGGCCGCCAGCTCGTTGCCAGTGAACACCTTCCAGCAGCCCCTGGAGAGAGCAGAGACAATGCCAGCCAAGGGCTCTCCCAGCTTCCCCGGGAGCATCCAGGCAGGGGGAGAGGTTTTCTGCAGCCGCTGGGACAACAGGGATGTGGGGGCACACCACTGACAAGCCGCTCTAGACAAAGCCACCGGACCAACAGGACTCCACACTCATCACACCCCGAGGATTTCCAAGGCCAGAGGACTCTGTGAGCAAGGACACCACAGGGTGTCCTCACCGGGAGCCTCGGCACAGCTCAGCAGTCCTGGCTTTACCCACCAGCAGCACAGCAGCCTAGAATTGATTCGTATAGGGCAGCCTATGCAATCTATACATTGCGGTCAGGCAATGCCTGCACAGCTCTTACTTACACAACGGGCAGAATTGGGGCCTGTTGGTGGAAGAAAAATAAGTTTCTATTCAATATGAACAAGCAGGGGAAAACAAAACCAAAACAACCCCCCAAAAAAAGCCCCCAACACTTGATGTGCCAAGGCAGGTTTGCCCAATATAAATGAAGGAACAAGATTTTACTCCTTTAGTGACCACTCAGTTTTCAGTTGAGCTTTATTTGGCCATTTGCTTTCACACCAGTATTTCATCTAATCTTAGCTGAATTATTAACTAATTTTACTCAAAATACATTTGGAGCTACACCAAGAGATGAAATTAGGAGGAAAAACACCCAAGTAGCTACACCACAAAGGAAAGAGGGATAAAAAAAGGGTGGCACCACTTACTTCTCCTGCTGTTCTGCCACTGCCAGTCTATCTGCATCTGGATCAGTGGCCACTACTACTTTAGCATTTTCTTTCTCTGCAAGCCTCAGTGACAGTTCCTGGGGGAAGGGAAAAATATAAAATGAGAGCAAACAAACACAGCCTTCCTACTCACACATAACACACAGCAAAAGAAAAAAATCCCATGATGGATTTTCCACTGTATGAATACAGCTAAAACCCAGACTCTCCCTTGTTCTCTTCCCCAATTTGTTTTGCCCCTCCACAGAAACGTGACGAAATAAACCCAAAAATACCAGCACAGATTCTCCCTCTTCAGGATTGGGGCATTTGACAGTAGAGAAGTCTGGGTCTGGATCCTTCTGCTCAGGTACTGGAATGGGGGGCTGGAAGCCAAAGGCTTTGAAAGCCAATTGCACATAGTCATGGCCAACTCCATGGAAAGAGGTGTGAACAAACTTCAAACTGGTTTGCACATTGAGCTCCCTAAGGAGGAAAACAAGATTTCAGTGAGATTCTGGTTATTTAACAAGACTATTTTCATGAGGGAAAGCTAAAGAAAATGCAATTCCACTGTGTAGTAACTCTGCTGATTTCTGCTTTCATTTCTAAGAAGGAATGAGGGAAAAGTGCTCATTTGGACTTTCACTAGGAATTGCTGGTTTAAAGCTTCTTCTGGAAAATGAAATATTTACATTCTGCTGAATTGGATGAAACTCTCCCAAGAATGAACTGCTGATTTCTACATTGAACTTGAGCTCTTCCACCACCTTTCAAGATGTTTCACTGGTTCTACTCTATGTAATTCATCCTGCTCCTTTTATTCCTATTTCAACTTGAATCTTGTCACCTCCATTTCATCCAACTACACCTCACCTTTACTCTGAATTTCTGCATTCTGTTCAGAACTTTTTGAGTATATTCCTTTGCATGAAACACTTTTATCTTTATCCTCCACAAAATGGTTTAATCCTAAGGATGGTGACCCTCTCATTTACTGACAGAAGACACTTAAGCCAGTCTGCACTCAGTTTTTCCACATTTAGCCCAGAGCTTATTTAAACACAGTTCAAGCACACTTCGCTTTATACAATACCTATGATAACAGATCTTTTTCAGGTCCTCCATGTAGCAGTCACAAATTTTCTTCAGAGGGTCCTGCCTAAGGGGACTGGTGTCCACTAGATTTTCATTCCAGGAGCCATTCCAGGGTTCAACACACTCTTCTATGCATTTTATAATTTCCTTGTCATGAGGAGAAGTGATCTGTGCTCCATTTTCCCAATAAACCTGATGGCAGTTGAAGGAAAACAAGACAACTTACAAAGATTATTAGCTTGATAAATTCTTTTAACTATAGGATTCCACATACTTCCTGCTTCTTCAAGTGATACAGAAAACTCAGCATCTGACTTGCTTCTCAAAAGCCATTTGGAATCGAACTTTTGAGTTCATGATTTCAGTTCTGTAATGATAAAGCCACCCAAAAAAACAACCTGTTTTTTAAAAAAAAACACTGGTATTTAACTATTATGACTGATATACCAGGATGTGAGAAACCAGAACTGGGCATTTACATCTGAAAAGCGTTGTACAAACTGTGACAAAAGAAAAATATCACCTTCTGCATGGTCTGGCATTCCTCAGGAAACACAGGCACAACTTGGTTTTGAACCCAGAGCAGAAGAGATAAGCAGAGTGCCAGGGCATGTGTTTTTCCATGGCTCAACAGCTAATCTTTCAGCTGGGAACACTACCAAACTCTCAACTATAAAAAAAAGGCTTTGTTGAAAAATTATTTAGATGCCAGTTCTCCCACAGTCTGCTGCTTGGCTGAGCTCACAGAGCACACCTTCTGCTCAGATAATCTGCCCCTGTTTCCTTGTCAGTTGTCACTTTTGGTTCAAGTTGTCCAGAGCCTTCAGAGTTCACACAGGAAATTGTGAAAGATGAAACAGTTCTTGGGAAAGACTAGAAAGAGCACACAATACCCAGAAGGCAAGTGCAGTGCCATCACCTCCAGTAGCTCTCTGTGCACAGGAGGGCTGGCTTTCCCAACACTGCCATCACTCACTGATGTGTTAAAAAGCTTCTGAAATGCTCAGCTCAAAGTTCAGAGTTTAGCTCAGATTCTCATAAAATTTAAAATACCGTGTTATAGCAGTGCATGAGCAGCACTTGCTGTTCTGGGTGGTTATACTGACCCAAGCTTTGGAAGTGAAGCCACTCACATCTCCAACACCCAGAGAAAACACCCTGACAGGGTTTTATTAATCAACCTCTAAACTGTCCCCATCTTCAGCACAGTCACCTACTGCGTGCATTAATTCACCTCAGTTCTAGCTTAGTTTTAAACTAATTTTTAGGTCCAAGAAGTGAACACAAACTGCTGAAGCCTCCATGGAATGCCACAACAGATGTGCGCTCACCATACACAACCAGTGTGGTCTCATGTTCTCATTGCAGAGGAGTCACTCAGGTTGCACAAGGGTGAGTTATTGAAATGATTTCTCTTCTAATGTACACACACGCTCCAGAAAAAACCTCTTCATGATGAGACTGGCAAGGCCCCGGCATAGGTTGGGCAGAGAAGCTGTGGCTGCCCCATCCTTGGAAGTGTCCAAGGCCAGGCTGGAAGGTGTCCCTGCCCATGGTAGGGGCAAAATGAAGTGATCTTTAAGGCCTTTTCCAACCCAAACCATTCTGCTGTTCCATGGTGAGCCAAATGCATGTAGGTAATGCTGGAATTCCAACTTGAAGCTTTACCTTGTATCCATTGTCCTCCTTCCTGTTGTGGGATGCTGTGATCATCACTCCAGCCACAGCTCCAAGCTGCTGCACAGCGTAGGGCTACAAGGGAAACCCAAAAACGTCCATTTACCCAAGAGCTCTGCCACAAATAATAATTAGGACAGCTCTGCAACAGGATGCCACAGAAGTGGCTTTTCATGTTGCACCAGTTTATTTGAAGAATGTATAAATGAAGCTCATCATTCTGTCTCCTGGAGCCAGTAATAGAAAGTTTGTCCTATTATGCTGCATAAAAACATGAATATTTTTATCAATTATATAAATGCAATCAGTAACTAGCTAACTAAAGTCTATATTCAGATTACAAAAGCATTTCAAGAAAGAGGGTGCAGCAGAATGAAGGAATTGTTGAGAAACAAATTCCAACGGGTATTCCCAGCTAAAGAGCACCCACACATTTCAGTCCTCCCCTCAACACAAGACCCACAGACACTAGAAAAGCTTGTGGAATGGAAACACGGATTTAAAACCCTCCAAGGAAAAACTGCTGTGACTGGGGGATGTGAAATATTAAAAGCAGGGCACAGAAGAACTCAGTTACAACCTCCTTGATGAGGAAAATGTACCATTAAATAACACTTTCTGAAGAAAATTGCTAGTTCACAGATTTAGTGAACTCCAACACAACACAGAAGAGAAGGTGACTCACCACAAAGGGCGTGGGGACATAGGTGGAGAAGAAGTACACAGGGACATCCTTAGCCAGCAGCACTGCTGCAGTGAGCTTTGCAAGCCTACCAAGAGGAAAAAGGAAATATCCAGTCAATCCAACTCCCCACAGCAATCCAGGAGCCTGATGGCATTCCTGTCACCTCCACTCAGCTGTTTCTCAATCCCCCCTCCCACTGCTTTTTGGCTTATTCTTCAGTGCATCACCCAAATAAACCAGTCACGACCTCCTGGTGGGACACTCGTCCTTCACTGAAGGACAGGACCAACTTCCCAGGAAGTTTGAAGTACCACATGTCCACAACAGCAGGGTTGGAAAAGCATTTTGTATCTCACACAAAGCTTGTTTGCTTTCTTCAGCTTCAGACAGCATCCACAAGACCTATTCTTAAAATATCCTCTGCAAAGCAGCTCAATCTTATTCCAGAGTGTTCAGAAACAGGAACAGCAGCCACAGGAAAAGTGCTGGAAAGGGTGGAAAAAGACCCTTTTCTGGGAGGCTCAGTCTGATTTTAGCACTGCTGTCACTGTGTCATCCCAAGGGGACAAAAGACCTGAGCCTCGGACAGGTGGAACACAACTGTGCTGCCACCAAGTCTGAACCCCCAGCTTTGTGGGGCTAAAAAGGAATGTAATTCTTACAATTCCCCATTTTTTAAGCTGTGCATAACCCACAATCTTTGGCTGTGCAAACACCAACAGGTGAATTTAAACCCCTCATGCCAAGGACTTGGGGATAATGGACCACACGTATCCAAAGGCCCAGGGGAAAGGAGAGGCAGAACTCCAGGGAAAGGAAAAACTCTTGGAACATGACAGTCATTACATTCTGTGCTCCATTATACCAAGAACTTTTCTGCCCTAAAACATTAAATGCTGACAAAACAAAGAAACAACTGTTAGTTACAACAATTAACTACTCATTACCTAAATACTAATTGGCTACTGGGTTGGTTTTTTGTAAGGAATGCCATTACCACATTTTGCTCCTGGAATGACAAGGAATTAAGATTCCTTATAGAATTCAGAAAGATCCCTCCCCTTTTATTCCAAAGGGCACAATTTGACATCACTGAAAAGTACATTTTAAGCATTCCAGGTCAAACATTCCCAAAGTGAAAACACACTGGATTACAGGAAGCTGCTGGTGGAATTTTTCTCCCCCAAACAAGCTTCAATCAGGTGCAAAATACAAAAGAATGCCAGTGTTAGAAGTGCATTCATAATGGCAGATTTCAAGCTAGATGTTAATATTCTCAATTTACCTTCACATTGAACTTCTCGACATCTGCCCCATGTTGTTGTGCATTTAACCTGTAAATGCTTTGGAGTGACCAGCCCTACACTCCACATTTCTGGCAAACTGGTACCATAAAAAAAATATAATCCCAGCCTCTCTCCCCTACAATTTAAATGGACTAAGGGAGGGGAAAGAGAGCGCCCAGTTCACCACAAAAATTGCTGACAGAACAGAATGCATTCAAAGCCACAATTTCATTTCTAGTCTTGCAAATGTAATCAATACTCATACTTCTTACTGCTGCAGTTGCTGGTGACCTGACCTCGTGTGTCATATCCAACAACAAAGCCTCTCTGCTTAAAGTCCGAAAAATTCCTCTCAAGGTATTTGTAGATCCCCTGGAAAGGAAGAAAAAAGAATTAGCACACAAGTATTAAAATTCAGCTTTCACAGTGCAGGGATAATGTCAGTAGGCAAAATACAGCTCAAAACCCTCAACGCTGTTGTTCACAAAAGCAGAGTGATTTCTTTTTCCCCATAGTGTTCACTGAAAAAAAGCAACCAGAGAATCAGCTGTGGGAAATGAAAGTCATAAAACAGCACATCCTCCGGCAGGAAACATTTGTTTTCAATTCATACTGTGCTTTTATTTATTCAAATTATCTTCCTAAAGACTCAATTGAGAAAAACCCATTTTTCTGAAGTCCATCCACTCAGTCAATACCAGGTTTGTGCCAGTCTAGTCTGTGAGCTCAAAGATAAAGCCATTTCTGATATTGCTCCCAAACTGTTAATCCTAAATCTGCCCTAAAAACCATGGAAAGGTTTGCATTGGAAGGGACTCTTAAACATCTTGTGTGCTCCAGTTTCACATGCCCTGTGGCCTTCACACCCATTCAAATCCCAGTAAATGGAGATCCATCACAGCAACAACCCGGGATGGATCAGCAGTTCTGGATAAAAAGATGGAATCACTATTGTTAATGGAACTTTCCAGAGCCTACAGTTCACTACAGCCAGACAACAGCACTGGGAACTTAACCCTAAAAGTGCTGCCTCTCATGGGGTACAAGGTTCCTCTGGATTTCCCCCCCCCATCAGTATTTAGAGCAGTTCTTTAGGATGTTTCTATCTGGACCTGCCTTATCACCAGTTTAGTCTCAGCTGGCAAGCCAGCCTGGCTCCTCCCCTGGAGTTCAGCTGAGCTCCTTTAGTGGCTCTTGCACCCTTTAAAATCATGGAATTGTTCAGGCTGGAAAACCCCTCTGAGACCAATTCCAGCTGTTCCCCCAGCACTGCCAAGCCCATCACTAACCCATGTCCCCAAGTGCCACATCCACACACTTGTTTAATCCTTCCAGAGCCAAGGACTCCACCACTGCCCTGGACAGCCCTTTCCATGAAGGAATTCTCAATATCCAACCTGGCACAACTTGAGGCCGTTTCCTCTCCTCCTGTGCCCTGGGAGAAGAGCCCCACCTGGCTCTCCCCTCCACTCAGGGAGCTGGAGAGCAAGAAGGTCCCCCCTGAACCTCCTTTTCTCCAGGCTGAGCCCTCACAGCTGCTCCTGGTGCTCCAGACCCTTCCCTGGAGTCTCCAAGGATGTGCTTCTAAGCATGACCATGCAGACACTGGCATCTCTTTGAACTATTTCAGCTGCAGATATTGAGGGATTCACAAAGAGAGACTTCAAAATATAAAGAGAAAAAGCTTAGAAGAAATCTGAATCTTTGAGCAATGACAAGACTGGAGGCTGTGCTATGGCACAATCACCAGCCCAAGTCACTTCCACACTGAGCTGAGACTTGGTGACACACAAACATTCACCCTACCCTGACAACATGCCAAAAGCTTTCATTCACAGCTGCAAAGAGAGGAATGGGAAAAACTGGTTCCAGTTTGGCTTGAACAGACTGGACAACATTTAGGGAGATGAACAGCAGGTTTCTCATCAACAGAGCCCTTATTCAGGCTCCCAATACCTGGAGGTCAAGAGTTTTGTCTGAACTAGGTCCTCAAACATCAAGAGCTACATAAAAAAGACAATTTATGGAAGAAGCAGAATTTCAGACAAACTAGTCCCAGATAGAAACAGCAACCAAGGGCATAGAAACTACTCAGAAGCAGCACAGATTGAGTGAGACAGAACAATTCATACTGTCCACAGTCAAAGCATCACAGAGCTCTGTACAGATGCAAAGCTGTCCCGCATGGTTTTCTCCACGTTAAATCGCCAGGAGCTGTCTCACCACAGCAGAGTATCCCTGGAACTTTCTGGCAAGCCTGGGCACCTCCAGGATTCTGCACATCCAGCATGTTCCTCACCCCGTCCTCGCTTTGCAGCAACAACCATCATTTGGCTCCAACACCCACACCCTCCTACTGCTCCCAGCTTGGCATTCCCTCATTCCTCAAGCACAGAAGAAGGGATTTATTTTTACAAAAGAATAGCCTGTGCTGCTCTTTTTAGCAAACTTGATGTTCTGTACTTTCTCATCCCCGGGATTTCTGCCAGCTTTTTGGTGCCACCACAATCCAGGTACAACTCACAAGATCTTTCCTAGGAAATCCTCTTAAACCAGCTTCACTGTTTGACAGGAATCAAACATCCCTTATGAATAAACTCAGCAATATCTTTACTTTTGGCTATGGAGCAGTCTGCTTAAAATTAACAAAATCCCTTAAGCTCAGTTTGAGTTAACCCAGTCCTACTAGACTCGTTTACTACCCAAATACCTTTAGTAAAGTTGCACAAAATAAATATCAAGGAGAAAAAAGTGAATGTGAACTCTCCACTTGACTTCCCACCATTCTCCCTTTCCCTGAGGGCAGTGACTCCAGCACCTCTGGGTATAAACCCTCTCTTGAATAAGTTTCTCAATTTAAAGAATTCCTTTTCCCTTTTAACAAGACTCAGCTTTTGATAGTGCCCCTAATTCCTACTGCTATTAAGTTCCTACTACTTCTAAATGAGATCCATGTGCACCTTGTGGTGATAATTAATGGCTCATTAGCAAGTGTCAGCACACAAATGTGCAACCCCCTCACATCCAAACCAAGATTCACTGAAGTATCACAATTACCTGCCCCACTTCACAGTTCAGGTGATTCCCAGATATAAAATCCACAGCAAACCCCAAGTCTGTGTTTCCAGCCATGTTTTAATTAATCCTCTTGCACATCCAGGCCCTTATGCTCAAGTCCCAAAAGAGAAGTGAGTGAAAAGTGATGGTATCAAGAATGAGATGGAAAGATTTCTGGTTCTTGAAATCAAGAGAACTATGAACAGCTTTATGAAGTCCTGTATTTACATTCTTTCAACCACCCTTAGTTGTTTGTATAGCAACAGGAAAGTCCTCCTGCAAAGGTGGTTTTGTCACTGTGGAGCCCAGTGACAGGTTTCTTACCCATTAATAAAAGCACCTGGACATGAATGAAAGCAGGACAGAAGTAATACTTGAGCAGGAAAATTAGGGCTTTACATTGATATTTACGTATCTAAATTCTCAGGAGATCCCAAAACAGCTGCTGGAAATTCTGTACCTTCCTGGGTCTGACTTTTCATAATATGAGCATAATCAAATGAAGACCAAACAAAAAAAACAGATCAAAGGAAGGACACAGCATGATTAAGGGTGTGGCTTCACCACAGTTTCTTTTAATTGAAGGAAATGCTAATTACACTCAAGTCTACTGTTTATCCCTGTCCTTGGTAAAGACACATGCAGAAAGGGCTGCCCATTTTCAGAGTAAGCCCAGCAAAACTGTTCCTGCCATCAGCTTCTGACACAGGAGTG
Source organism: Sclerurus mexicanus (assembly GCA_013396755.1). NCBI lineage: Eukaryota > Metazoa > Chordata > Aves > Passeriformes > Furnariidae > Sclerurus > Sclerurus mexicanus. The sequence continues at coordinate 1,124,515 of VWZF01006291.1, read as the reverse complement.
CTCCAACAAAGATTAAACCTGATGCACTTTACTTCAAAAACAAGTTCTAATCCACTTCCCAGAGGCTCCTTTTCCTAACTCGATATCTGGCTTCAATAAACAGCTAAAAATAGCAGCTCAACAGAGGGAATGGACAGACAAATCCAGTTTGTTGCTCTCAAAAAACCAGTCACTCCCACGAAACTGAGCTGGCACACACACTGCCTGCCAAACAAAGGGAAACTTCTCCCTTTCTGCCAAGAATGTGGATCAGTCAGCAGAGCCACGCTCACCCACACTCCCAGGAGCACAAAGGCACCAGAATTCCAAATCCAACAGGCTGCACAGGCCAAGGAGGTTTACCCTGCTTCAAAGAAGAGTGGATCTGTTTAAAGCAACCCAGCTCCTTTCAGTCATTCCACCACTGGCAACAGAAGGATAGTTTTTAAGCTGTTTTCTTTATCTCTTCAGTTTGTTCCCACTGCATCCACAGAGACCACCTGGGCCACAGCAGTGGCTTTTGTTCATACCATTGCAGCATTTCTGGCACCTGAGTTTGGCAGGACCTTCTGGCTGTAAATCAGCTGAATTCAAAAGAACCTAAAATACTGTTCAGGGAAGTGAGGGATCTCCCTCCAGTGTACCCTTCACAGCACCAAGAGCAGTCACAATTGCACAGCTGCCTCTGTATCCAGACCTTCAACTCCACATTCCAGCTCTCCTGCACCAGGACCAAGCAGGGTCTGATCTCTGGCAGAGGAACAGGAATTAGGACTGAAGCCTCCCTGGACAGAATTTCACCTCAAAAGCACAGACTTACCCCAACAGCACTAACTCACAACTATCAAAACAGCAGCACTGTGGTTTAACCCCAAGCAAGAGCCATGTCTGAGATGCAAGATATCTGTGTTTTCTCAAATGAAGAAGTCCACCCCAACAACATACTCTACTCCAAACCTCAAAAACCTAATCCTCAGAAAGATCACACGACAATGTTTTCTTGGAAAAAAGTAATTCCATAATGGTATCTGTGACACAAACATACAAATATTAAATGACAGATAAACCAGAAACCACCAGTAGCTCTGATCCAACATGTTACACTGGATTTGGAGTTTGAGACCTTTAAGTTCATATCTCAAATTACTTAGTCTACTTTAAAAAGTGCAAGGACCTACAGAGAGAGCTACACTAACACCAGGCCACTTCAACAACTACACAACCCAGCTGGTGGGAAGCAAAACCAGTGATACTGGAAAGATTCCCCAACAGCTAAACAATTCCCAATACAGACCTTTAGTCAGCCTACATTTGCTTTTTAACTTAATTCCTCTCTATTTGTTTAGTAAAACTGACTATTTTCATGTCATTATTTACAACTGGGGCTAAAAAGGAAAGAAAAGGTCTGTTTGGGCTGGCTTTGCTTTTTGGGTTCCTGATAATTTTCTTTCGTTTAGCTTTTTAAAACACGACAGCTAATGATTTCCAACTAGAGAGCACTGTAGCAGACTATCTGCTGGCCACATTCCAGAGGAAGTGATTATATTCTCCCTCCTAGAGCACCCAGTCAAACCTCTCCAAGCTACTTCATTCCCTTCCAGCACTAAACCCTCCACCCCACTGTCCAAAATCTGCTGCATTCCAGCCTCTGCTGGTGCTCCAGTGGGACACAGGGACCAGCAGACTATCGTGGAGCCACAGACCCCTCTCCTAACACTCTCCCAACAGGTGTGCAGCTCACCTGTGTGGACTGGATCACAGTGAGGTCGTTGATGTAGCAGAACCCTGCTCCCATGGCCGAGCGCAGCCCGGCCGTGCCGAAGCTCAGCCGGCAGCACAGGCGATCCCGCAGCTCCTTGTGCTTCCCATCCTGCAGCAGGCTTTCAATCTGCTCCTTGGTCTTCTGGTTCTGCAACAGAGGGTTGAGGTCTTCATTTAGTGCTTGAAATAAGGACCCAAAATATATAATATTATTACTGGTTTTAATAACTCCAAGTGCAAGCTCTTATCCTATAAAATGCCTGTGCGCCAACTGCCCTTCTCTCCAACTCATCATGATCTTTCCCACACTATCCTTATTAATAAGTAATTCCAGAGCTCCTGCTGCCATTGATATGCTGATGTGTTTGCCTGGGCATTAATACACCTTCCAGCTACACAGAGTCTGTAAGTGACAAGCACACAGACGCTGGAACCAGTTTTTCCAAGGCAGGTAACACAATCCAGTCTTTGATCTGTGCTGCTGGAAAAGAGACAGCAATCCCAGCTTCCTTCCCAGCAGTATTTCCTTCCTCCCCACCCACAGGAAAGGTCTGTGAAGGGGCACAGTAAAATCATGTCAGGACGGTTTGGGCTGGGATGGAACTTAAGGATCATTCATTTCCATGGGCAGGGACACCTTCCACTGGACCAGGTTGTTCCAAGCCCCATCCAGCTCTATACAAAGTGTGTTACACAGCAGGCTGCATCCTTACATCCTTCTCCAGAGCAATCCTTCTGTTCCTTCAGGCTTTTCCTAAACTTCCATCACAGCCAAAAAGCTTCCAAGTGTACACAGTGCCTGTTGCACACACCCACTATTTGTTCTTCACGGTTACTCAACTAATATTGAATTCACTTAGTCACATCCAGTTTGGACAAGACACTTCCCAGATCCTATAAACACACTGGAAGAGGCAGCAATGGATGCACAGCTGGAAAAACAAAGATTCCAGGGTATAAAACACAGCTCAGGTGGCACGAGTGCTCCTCCAAAGCAGGGTCCCAGGGAAGAGTTAAAAGAGGCAAATGGAATCTGCAGGGCAAGGGTGAAGCACCCCTGACATTTAAAGTAGAGGTCAGGCAGCTCCAGCAGCACTGGGAAACAGCTCTGCGCAGAAAGGGGGAGCTTCCCTGGGAACACTGGGAAAAGGCTGGAAAAAGCACAGAGACAGGAGCTGCACACAGTCACCAGGAGGAAAAAAACCACCCAGGAAAGCTCACTGAAAATTCTGAGATTTCCGCAGCTTGGTAACACTAAACATGTGAACTTAAGGTCAATTTTCACTCCTTTGTGCATCATCCGTGCTCTTGGATGGCTCAGCAAAACACTGTTCACACCACAGCTAAAACCAGGCCTAAAAAAACCAGAACAAAGGGGCACAACAAATATTAAACTGCAGAAGGGAAAGCTTTTCTTTTAGCTGCTCACAGGCAGCCAACCAGAAAACAAATGTCCTCAAAAGAGTCTAAGTAATGAAAAAACCTCATTTCACACTATCATAGTACATGGTTTTGCTTTAAACTAAGGTTATTAAATTACACAGCATCTTTGATAGCTTTTTAGGATACGCTGTATTGCTTCCCTGCAAAAAAGAATAAAAATTGCACATTCTATAGTTTATGGAGCTTTGCAAAACTGAGGCAAGACTTCCCTGAAGCGACAGCACAAACACTTATTCTACAAACAGATTAAAAACCATCTTTGACTGAAGCTACTTCATTTATTTCCTAAAGAGTAAAAATGAGGCAGCCAAAATAGCACCCAAAAAAAGGCATTTTCATTTGCTCAGGTCACACTCCATCGAGGTAAAATTACACAAAAAGAAAGGAGAGGAAAAAAATAAAGTTACAAGGGAAAACATCCAATTTTTCCACAGATGATCTGAAACTCCTGGGCCAACAGCAAGAGGGGATTTTACAAGATTTGGTATAAATTCAGATATGTTAATGATCCATCTCATGCTCTGGGTCACACATTCAGTAGCATTACAAGCCCCTGGCACAATCCTTGCTGCTTTTATTCTTCCCAGCTTGTCATTTTGATTCCAAATCGAAGCTTCAGAGCCCACTGGCTCAGTTCCTTGCAGCATCCTGTCTGGGTATGAGCAGCGTTTCCCACCCTGACCTGGGGAGTTCAAAACAGCTGCACTGACATTTAACCCGACTGCGAATCCTGAAAACAGCCCCAGGATTCCTCTGCTGCTTTGCAGTTATGAAATCAAGGCAAACAAGTGAACATTTCACTGTGCCTTTTATCACACTTCATTTCTCCAAGTGCAGCAGTTGATGGAGTCATTTAGGTTGGAAAAAGCCCTCCAAGATGATGGAGACCAGCCCATGTCCCCAAGTGCCACATCCACATGGTTTGTAAATCCCTCCAGGGATGGGGACTCCACCACTGCCCTGAACAGGACAACCCTTCTGGGGGACAAATTCTCCCAATATCCAAACCAAACCTCCCCAGCACAACTTGAAGCTGTTCCCTCTTGTCCTGTCACTTGCTCCCTGAATAAGCAAAAGAAGTTCCTTAGAGATTTTAGACTCCAGTTCTTGGATTATTTTTAATATCATTAAAAAAATTAACATAAAACTGCCCAAATCTTCCTGTCTTAAGCAAACATAAATANAGGTTGGAAAAAGCCCTCCAAGATGATGGAGACCAGCCCATGTCCCCAAGTGCCACATCCACATGGTTTGTAAATCCCTCCAGGGATGGGGACTCCACCACTGCCCTGAACAGGACAACCCTTCTGGGGGACAAATTCTNCTGGTGCATATTTCTATAAATATTAAGTGCACCAATATAGATGTATAAATATTAAGCATCTACAGTTAACTACAGGTATGTGTAACTGAGTAACTCTAAATGTATATGTAAAAATACAAATACACATCTAAACATATAAACACAGGTATGTATTACTGCACAATTAAATAAAATACATAAATCATAAATATAAATGTACATACACAGAAATACATGTAAAATATAATAATATCCATGGTATGGATCACAGAACATGTCGAGTTGGAAGGGACCCACAGGGACCACTGAGTCCAACCCCTGGCCCTGCACAGAACCATCCCCAAGAACCACACCATGTGCTCCAGAGCATTAAACATATATAAAAATATTTTAAAATTATATATATAAAGCATTTCTATATAGGTCAGTGGGAAAACAAGGCAGCAATCAGGAGCCAACAGATACTGCTGCTCCTGCTCCCAGAGCAGAAGGGGTCCTGCCCTTGCCAGGAGGTGGCAGATAAGGGGACAGTGGCAGGAGGAGCTCCTGGTACCTGAGCATGCTCTGCTGGGGCCACAAAGAGGGCAGGGAGGGATAGAGTTCAATTTTGAAGTGGTTATTAAGGTTTTTAAGAAGGAGGGGGACAAGCCTGCTGGCAATGTGAGACAGACTTGAAACAACTACTTACAAAAAGTTAATGCCAGAATCAGAATCACAACCTGCAGGAGATCAGTGTAGCTGTGAGACTCTGCAACATCACATTTCAGAAAGTTTTATTAAACCAAAAAAAACATTCTCCACCAAATTCAGGGTTAGGCTCCTACTTTTCCAGTTTTCCATCTGCCTACTGAGGCAGAATCACTCTTTGTGGCTCCTCAGGGTCCAACACCAGAAACAAGCGGAGAATTAAAGACAAGGCCATCAGCTGAGTATTCCTTACAGGTCCTTTCACTCTCCATCACGTTAATCTTTGCGTACTTACTGCCAGAGTTCATTCCCACAGCTAATACCCTGTCAAAGTAAGTGGCAATTCACTGCTCACAGCCATCATTTTTTATTTTGCAGACACTCTTCCCATGCATGGCCTGGGAGAAGCAAAGTGGTCTCAAGTTTGCTTAGAATTCAGCCAATTTGACAGCCACAAATTAAGTTCATCAAGCTTGGCCAGCCTTTGGGTTTTAAGCAGTAATTACTGCAAGCTTTTTTTCCTCTCCAAATTAAACCAGGCTCAGTCTCTCAGAACACAAAGTATCTGTAGGAATTCCTACTGCAGAGAAGTGGAGCATTACCCATGGCATTGCTAATCACCTTAATTACACAATTAAGACCAGCAGTGGCACCTGCATCGAGTTTTCACTTATAATTTCTCTTAGGAACTGTAGGCTCTCATTCCTTGTTAAGCAAAAACTGTTTGTTCTCTAGTGAGCAACCTCACCCCCATTCTCATGTGAAAATCAATCCAGTAATGCACCACCTTATCTTGGCCCAACACAAAACAAGACAAAAAACCTCTTAAAACTGCTGTTTTTACACTCATCTCCACACTTTTTAACTAAACTGGACTGAAACTTGGTACATAAAGGAAGCCTTAATGCTCAATTTATTCTAATGCCTGAAAGTCAGCCCAGGGTTGCCCTTCCTGCCTCAACAATAACACTGGCAGTTCATTTATAAACAAATACAGACAATATTGCCACTGAGTGCAAGTTCCAAGTCTATCCTGATATATTTCAGGGAGTTTAACATCCTAGAACAGGTACTAAGGCACAAAACTCGTCTTAGTTCAGAGTTCACCCCATTCCAGTAACATTGGTCATACCAGCAGGTTTCTGCCCCAGTCTACCCAAAATCAGCTATTTCAGTGATGCATAATTTTATCTTCTGTTTTAACATTAGAACTTGCAGAGCACACATGTATTTACAATCAATTTTTCAGGGGCCAATTCCCACACTTTATCATTTTTTTTTCCTTAAAAACTCACTTAAAAGTCTTAAGAAAAAACACTGCAAGTCAAGTGACTGGAGAAAGTTCATGGTTTCATCTATCAAGGCATCTCAAAAGCCACAAAAATTAAGAGAACTCTGAGGGACACTCCAAAAGCACCTCAAAACCCCAACCAAACCATTTCATTAGTAAGGAATGAGCTCTCCAAGCTGCACCTGAGACAATGACACAAATAAAATCGAGTAAAACAAAATGAGAGTGGCCTGCACAAACAGCTCCTGGAGAACCAACTCCAGCTTTTCTTCCCATGGGATGTTCCAACCCTGCCTTACAATAAGATCCAAAGCATCCCCTTTTCCCACGCACATCCACCACCCCCCAGGAGCAGCCCGGCTACAAAGACCACAAACCAGACTCATTTAGGAGACTAGGAAGTAAAAGAGGAAAACTAGGAAAGGGAATTAAAGGGATAAAAAGCGGAACAATGGTTAATTGTTCCCACAGCTTACCAAGCAGGACCGAACAAAAGGAGGGTGGCTTCTGCCTCCAAAACAAAAGCAAACGCACAGCAATTAAGGAGAGGGAATGGGAGAGGAGGGAGAGCGCCAGGAGCAATAATGAAGATGCAGGATGCTGGGGAGAAAGGGAGGGAAGCAGAAGGACCATCACATGGCCAGGTTCCCTCCACCAGCCCACCCAAACCACGGAGGATGACGGGCACAGCGCTTAACACAATTAATTACAACAAGCAATGTTCAATTAAGGTAGAGGACAAAAGCTTCCCACAGCTGGGAGTGCAGTGCATGGATTTTCCCTGGATCAGAGGCAGCAGAAATCCCCGAGGCTCAGGGAGCTGGGGTGGGAAAGGGGGGAAGCACAGGCAGCTCCTCATCTAGTTTGATAAGCAACAAATCCCCAAACCCTCATTTCCTACAAAATTCCAGGGCACTGGACCAATAACCCTCCTCATGCCCCGTTTCCTGGCATCTCCTTGCCATCCCACCCCAAAACACCTTCACCTGCTTTGTTTACAGCCTCTCCAGGTGATTTTGAGTTGTTAAATCTCCCAGGAGCTCTCCTGGAAACCTCTCTGAAGTTCCTTTAGGAAAGGTAATGATTATCACCTAGGGAAGCAGGGCAAACAGATGCAATCCAACTGACTGCAGCTTGTATTTTATTGCATAATTATGGCCTTCGAAGGAGCTCTGGAAAGTGCTGATATTTCACTCTTCCTGGTTTTAAGCAAAACATTTTTCTCCCCCAGTGTAAGTTCTGCTTTAGAGGAAAAACATAATCAGTCAGAAAACCCAAACAACACGAACCTTTGAAGGCACCAGCCAGAAGTTATCTAAAAAAAAATATTTACTAAAGCTCGACCTGCATTATCAAGCGTATTATCAGCAATGCCATTTCCCTTTTCCACTCCTTCCCTGCCACTATTCCCGGATATTTTCACAGCAGCAGCACCTCTGAGAGCAGAACGTGCAGATGGCACCTGTTAGTTCCTGCAAAACTGAGAAGGGAGAACATATTTCCAGGCAGGAGAGGGCTCATCCAAGAGCCATCAGGAGGGGCTTTGCTTGCAGCCCTCCTGCTCTGATCCTTGGCAGGAGGAAATCCAAGGGGAAGTGGTATAAACACGTCAGCAATCACAAGAAACAAAAAGAAATACGAGTCAAGAGATAGAAACATAAAAATATAAAGAGAAGGGAAGACAGCAGAGCAAAAGCTAAAGAAATTAAGGGAAAAATGAGTCAAAACCCTAAACCACTGGTAGCTTACCCTCCCCCAATCTCCAAGATAATTTTTTTAAAGCACAGGCCATGATGGTTGGACAAACCAGCTGCTAAAAAAACACCCTGAAATAACCCTTTCCATGCTCAAACGAGCAAAACAACCTCCAACACCACTCTGTTTCCATTGCTTCGGATGGTTTTAATCCGAATTAACCGAGCCTGGAGCCGGAAAGCGACGTGCCAGAATTCGGACCCTCTGCAAGCTGCTTGTTTTCCTGGGGGAAAAAGGGGTTTAAAACTCGGGAAAACAAGGCTGTTCCAAGCCATCCCTTCAGGTGGTTCCACCTCATCCCTCCGGGACGAGCATCCCGGGATGCCCAGAGCATCCTCCCCTTGCCCGGAGCATCCGGAGGGTGTTTCCATCCCAACAGCAGCATCCCAGGGGACGGGGTGGGATGCAGAGCATCCCTGGGAGGGCGGGGGATGCTTTTTTTGGGGGGTGGGAGGGATGCCCCCGTGTCACCCACCTTGTCCCAGCTGAGCCACTGCCACACCGCCTTGTCCAGCTGCGCGTCCCCGGTGCTGCGGGACACCAGCACGTTGGAGTTCACGTCCCCGCAGTCGCCCATGGCCGAGGAGGAAGGGGAGGAGGAGGAGGATGAAGAAGAAGAAGCCTCTTCTTCACTTCGCCACCCCCGCAGCAGCACCGCGCATCGCCCAAGGGGGAGAGGACGAACAGAGGTGAGAAAGGAGCGCCGGGGGGGGTTTGGCGAGGCTGGTTTTTATCCGCAATTAACGGGGAGCGACCGCCCCCTCC
>VWZF01006291.1:1053367-1115280 GCA_013396755.1 Sclerurus mexicanus | reverse complement strand
TTCGAGTCCCGCCCCCGCCCTGAGCGGATAAACAACGGGCTGGGTGTGTTTGGCTGCTCCGCTGGACCGGCACTGCCCGAGGCCGGGGTGGGGGATGCCAGGAAAAGATAAAACTCGCCCCCGTTGTGCCCCTCGGACTGCCCAGAGCACCATCGGTTCCCTCGGAGAGGATGATGGATACGGGATGAGCTGCGCGCTCACGAGCGCTGCCGCATGGGCTTCAGTGACAATTCCATTGCCATTAGGGAAGGGAACCATAAGCCCCGTCTGCCCTGCTCTGGCGGCATCAGCTCTAATTGGATTGTCTGGCCCTGAGCAGTAGGGTCGGGTGACCATATCCTGCTCAGCATCCTCATCCCGCTCAGCATCCTCATCCCAGACAGCATCCTCATCCTGCTCAGCATCCTCATCCCAGACAGCATCCTCATCCTGCTCAGCATCCTCATCCCACAAAGCATCCTCATCCCACAAAGCATCCTTATCCTAGACAGCATCCTCATCCCGCTCAGCATCCTCATCCCGCTGAGCATCCTCACATCCTCGCAGCAGTTGCCATGGTGACGACAGCCACTGCAGAGGGATAGAATTNTGGTCCCTCCTCTGGACCTGCTCCAGCAAGTCCTTCCTGTGCTGAGAACCCCAGAGCTGGAAGAAGCACTTTAGAGGGATTCGAGGCTTTGGGAATACAGGCAGGGGACTGAGGGACTGCTACCCGGGAAGTGTTTTGGGGTACCCAGAGCACAGCAAAGTGTTGGAAACTGTAAACACCAAAGGGAATGATCCATCATAGTTTAGAAAGCTCAGTATAAAATCTCTCCTCTTCAAAGTTCTCAGGTCCGTGTCCTGAAGGGAACTCTCTCCTGGCTGCACACACAAACAAACCCTCCAGTCCAGAGGTCTGGCTGGGTGTGTGGGGATAAACCTTTTGATTGGTCTGTCACAGTAAATTACTGATAGAAGTCAACAGCAGATAAAGATAAGAAGGAGAAAGTAGGTCACCTTAAGTCAGGACTTTCTCCTAAGTCCTCTTGTATCCCTGTTTCTGGTAGAGAGAAGGGGAAGAGTCTGGACACTGACAGAGTGGGGAAATCAGGTGCAATAATTCCTTCTTGTACATCTGGTGGCATCTGCAGCAGCACGGGCACCATCCTGAGCCCAGCAGTCTGACAAAAACCACAGCCCTGGCATGTTTCTCCATTTCTCAGTACCTTTGCTGCTCTTTCCTTCTCCTTTGTTCTTTGTCTTCAAGGAGAGAAAACCAGAGCCCAGGATAACAGATGCTCCAGCCCGTAAAACTTCAGTTTCCGCCCCAAAAGAGGATAGTGTCTGTGTTAAACACCTGTCCAAAGAGCATTTCCTACAAGAAGTTTGGAAACGTTAAAATGAAACTTCATGCTTCAAGTCCTTAAATTCTTACCTATTTTTTTTTTATTTTCCCCTAATGAAAGCTTTAAAATATCCTGAATGGTGGAGGGTTTTTTACCATCTGAGCATCTCTCTGTCCATGAAACTTTGAACCCCACAAAGTGGTTTCACTCTGGGCTCTCATGCTGCATTTTCAGCGCTCAGCTGAATTAAAAGCAGAATTTTCCCTTTGGATACCTAGATGGGAGAATTATCCTTCCCTCGGATGCCAACGCTCCTCCTTGATTATTTCCCTGGAGAAAACAGGCTCTTAGAGGATAAAAATCCTCAAGAGTTACTTCTTTACCAGGGATAACCGCAGCGTGGAGGGTTTGAAACGTCTCAGATCTCACCAGTGCATCCCACGTTGGGAAGTGGTGCTTAGCTTCCAAACCTTTCCCTGTGAGGAAGGAGGCTTTGGATAGCTGTCTCCAAGGCAACACTGATTTCAGGCAGCCTGAGCAGGGCAATCATGTAAAAAGATTATGTTGATACGGCTCAGATCGTGCTGACGGAGATTTGCTGCGTTGGCCTGGAGGAAACATCGACCTCGTGGGAGATGACATCTAAGTCCAGCGTGTCTGAGGGTTAATCCACCTCCAGAAGAATTTTTAAAGCTGATTATCCTGCTCCAGGAAAGTTAAACCGTGTCCCATCTGCTGGCATGGCATGGCATGGCTGGTCTGCACGGCCTCCCCGCACTCACAGGCTGCCAGCACAAACATCTCTTTCCATCTATTACTAACAGCAAAATTTCCAGTCCTCGCAGTCGTGGAAGAAAGCCAGAAAAATAGGAAATTAATCTGTGAGTGAAGGAAAACCAGCGTTTCTAATATTTCGCCCTCGTGCATCACTTCTCCTGATTGAGGCACAGCACGCTCACGGCAAACTGAGCAGCAGCAACCAGCCCAGGGACCAAAAACCACATGAGAGACCAGGCTGCCAGCACTGGGTATGAGCCAAGCTGGCAGAAAAAGGGCTGTAGGGACCATGGCAGGGCTCAGCTGGAGGGAATGACTTCTCCTGAGCCAAAAGGAGCGTGAGCACCCACTCAGGACTGTGTGTGGGCATTGCTCTGGATTCCAGGGACAAGCCCTGCTCTCTGTGTGACGGGATGAAACGCAGAGTTTCCCATTTGGTTGGATCACCTCATTCTAGCTGCACTCCCCTGCCATGGGCAGGGACACCTTCCACTAGACCAGGTTGCTCCAATATGGCCTGGAACACTTCCAGGGATGGGGCAGCCACAGATTCTCTGGGCAAAGAACTTCCTCCTAATACCTAATCTAAACCACCTCTCTGTCAGTCTGAAGCCATTCCCCCTTCTCCTGTCTCTCCAGCCCCTTGTAAACAGTCTCTCTCCATCTTTCTTGTAGCTCCTTCAGGTCCTGGAAGGGTTAATTAGGTCTTCCCGAAGCCTTCTCTTCTCCAGGCTGGGCAATCCCAGCTCTCCCAGCCTTTCCTCCCAGCAGAGCTGCTCCATCCCTCTGACCATCCTGGTGCCTCCCCTGGACTCTCTCCAGCAGCTCCATGTCCTTGCTGTGCTGTTCCCCAGGGCTGGAGCAGCTCTGCAGGTGGGGTCTCACCTGAGTGGGACAGAGGAGCAGAATCCCCCCCTGCCCTGCTGCCCACGCTGTGGGATCAGCCCAGAAGGGCTCAGCCACACCTCAGAATTAAAACCCTCTGTCTCATCCCACCAGCACCCTCAGGGATCTGGTTCCACAGACAAATCCTCGCCCACAACAAGCGGGATCAGCTCCATGATCGCCGAGCTGCCGCAGAACCCAGACAGTGCCGAGTTTCCATGGCAATTTTACCACATGCAGTTTATCCCACATTGCCTACGAACAGCCCAGGGCTCCCATGATATCCCAGGTTGTTTTTCTGCTCCCGGTTTTCTGCGGGATGAACCCAGAGCATCCTTCCAGCCCGTGGCCAAGCCTCCTGGCAGGTTCTGTGCACGCCCTGCAGCACATCATCTGATTTATTATTTATGTCTCCTGAACACCCTGGGCCTCTTGGGTTACCTGGGAATGACACAGCAACTCCCATCCTTTCCCTTCTTTCACAGAGGAAGGGAAATTGCCAGGAGTGCTCCAGGCAGGGAGCAAGGACATCCCTCCAGCTGACAGTGCTGTCACCACAGGGGAGGGGCCGGTGCCTTTTTGGGCTGGAATGGTGTTTTTTGATCGGATCCAGGGTCACAGCAGGGGAAGGGCTTTGTCCTGAAGGAGCACAGGGAGAGCATGAGGACAGGGCACAGGCTGGCAGGAGGGGAGGATGCAGGAGGGACCGCTGGGATTAGGAAATGGCTTTAGGAAATGGTTCTGAAATTCTCCAGCTGCCCTTGGTCACTTTGGGAAGGCGCAGTCCCCCTGGCACTGGCAATGCACTCCTGGGCTTTCGGAGCACAACACCCTAAATAGGCTGTAAAAGCAGTTTGTAATGTGCAGCTCAGAGCCAGTGGAGACACCTCTGCCCCCATCCCAAAGGGAGGGCAGGAACAGTTTTCCTCACTGCTCCCACAGTCTCAGCCCTCCAAGTGCAGGTGGTGGGATCTTTCCTAAGCTTGGAACCAAAACCACCCCACAGTTCCCATTCCACCCGTGAGCACACAGCCAAGGCAACAGCCCCAAGCCAGGAAGCAGAGAGTTTATCACCTCTTCCCACCCTAATCCCTCTGGAGTGGGCACTGATCCAGCTTGTCACATCCTCCTCGGGGCATGAGCTCCTTCCAAGGTCTCTGGGGGGAATTTCAGCACCTCCTGCTCACTCCCCAGTCCCTCATTTACCAGTGTCTGTCCTTTACCAACCAGAAACCAAACACAGACCTGGTTATTTTCAATCCTCCCCTCTGGGTATTAAATAGCCCCTGAGTGTGCTCTGCAGACACATCCACCTGCAGAAAGGAGAAGGGAGATGTGATGGACCCATTTTCTCTGGACCTTTCAGCCCAGCTCATCCCCAAAGTACATTGTGTGGAATGGAGAAATTTTGTATTGGAAAGGTCTGAACGCTGCATTTTTTTCCAGTTAATTAAAAAAAAAAAAAAAAAAAAAGCTTGTAAAATGACTTCTGTGGGTTAGGCCAGAGCAGGAGCTGTCCCAGCATCTCTGGGTGAAGAGCTGTGAAGCAGCAAACATCATTCCTGCCTCGGGGAAGGGGGATGTGTCAGAGGTGGGGTTTGTGCTGAGCATCCTCCGGAGAAGGGCAGTGAGGATCCAGTGCTCCCTTTGCTGCCACAGGGATGCGCCCGGGCTCAGAAGGGCTGGAGGGAACAACCTCAGACTGACAAAAAATCGACAGGGGCAAAATAAACATTTTTTCATGCCTGAACATAATTGATTTAATTTCTCCCCCCTCTCTCCCAGAGACTACAAAGAAGCATTGCTGGTGTGAGCCTTGCTCAGCACAGTTGATGGGAGAGCCCTTCCTGAGCCAACATCCCTCTCCTGCCTGGCATTCCCTCAGGATTCCCAGCCCTTCTGGAGAAGCAGCTCCCCTTGAACACTTCCCGTAGCTCAGCTGTGCCATGCCACCCATTCACCACCGGTACAACCACCAGCTGCCACCACAGGGATGCACCCAGCCTCTGTCCCAGCTCCTCAATAAACTCCATTTCTAACTCTGTGATGGATGTGTGTGTGGGAGAGTGGACCAGAACCTCAGCTGGACCACAACCAGGGGCCACATGTGCCTGGTTGCCAGGAGCTGGGGAGACCTGAGTGAGGGAAGACAAGTGCCATGTACCAGGATGGAGCAGGGTCAGAGCCTGGGAGCGTATGAACACCAGCAAGGACCAGGCCAGACGTACTGGTGAGTAGGTGACACGTCCCAGGATGCTCTTTGATGTGTCAGAGGCAGTCAGGCAGAATTATCTGTGCTGTGGATGGGGCAAGACCCACAGAATGGTACCAAGTTCTTTTTTACTATTTTGTTCGTTTGTTTTTCTACTTGGGGGGCTGTGTTCTTCCACGTATACCAAGTTAAAATACGAAGTATTTAAATAGAAAAGTTATGTTTTAAGAGGTGGAGCTGGCAGAGTTCCCCCCTCCAGCTCTTTGTAACAGAGATGTGCCCCCAATGTATTTGCAAAGGCTCCTCTCACAGCCTGTGTGGAGGTGCAGCCTCAGCACAGAGCGCTGTCTTTGGTGGCCACGGAGTACCCTCTAGTGGGAGACATCACCCATGGAAGGGAAAACGCATCCAGTGAGAATTTCACTAAAGTAGTAACTCCCAAGCGCTGTTTTCTCTCTTTGGGCTCTCAGATAGTGTTTTGGCATTCCCAGGTATCAAGAAACTACAACCACTGTGTACAAAGGTGTTCCTGGATGAAATGGTTCCGTGAGCGTTTTCCTGCAGAGGACACACACTGTGGTGGCTGGAACAGGAGGTGTTGAGATGGACTGGCAGAAGGAACTGGGCATGGGGTGTCAGTCTTGCTCTCCTGGAGAAAGCCCTTGCCTGTGGCCACGTTCCCAAGCCTGTTCTCCATGCTGCCAGGCTGGCAGGTGATGGATAAAAGAAGGTACAGTGCTAGAGGAACCTGTAGAAATCAACCTTGAGTGATGATTTAACTAAGAGTAGCTCAGCATTTAGGAGACAACCATTCCTTGCATTCTGAAAAT
This sequence comes from Sclerurus mexicanus, assembly GCA_013396755.1. NCBI lineage: Eukaryota > Metazoa > Chordata > Aves > Passeriformes > Furnariidae > Sclerurus > Sclerurus mexicanus. The sequence goes on along the minus strand of VWZF01006291.1, from coordinate 1,109,248 downwards.
CAGGCGCTGACTCAGTTTGCCTTGAAATCTGTCAGATCACATCACATACACTACAAAGACATCTTCAACTTGGCATTTCTCAAATGAGAGTTTCCTGAGACTAAATACTCCTTAATATAATTTTTTTCAATGAAATTATCTGTGGGGGTTTTTCGTCCCCCATGGGATGTGCGTGTGATCTTCAATTGTGTCTCTGGAAGCCATCAATGCTTTGTGACTTGAGGATGCACTGCTTGAGTCTCATGAATAAGGGGGATGTGCTAATTGATGTCAGCAGAGCCAACATCCTCATGCAAGCCTGCAGCACTCCCTGTAAACCTTTCCGTGTTAAATAAGGGCAACTTGGGTCACCTGTATCACATCCTTGCCCTTAAACCTGCACAGGTTTTACTGGTTAGTGGCTCAAGTGGCCCTGTTTAAAACAGGTCATTAGGGCAGGTAGCAAAGGAAGAGTGTAGGGGTGTATGAGCAGCAGAATGTGGCCACCTGGAGGGCAGAGAGAAGAACAGACCTTCCTTGTGACTGAAGAAATTTCAGATTGTCTTTTCCATCAGCATGCTGGATGTTTTACAGGTGAATAAGTAAAAGGAGAGGAACAAAAGACTCTCTGGATTTTAGGACAAGGTATTTCTACTTATTCTCTTTCTCCCTGACTTCAAAGTCTTTGTTGCTCAGGAAAGTCTGTGTCGCCTTGGCCACCACAAGCTCCAGAGAAGGTAATGTACAAAAAGCTCTGTAAAATTTGGTAAATGTTGTTGTGTGGAGCCAGATATCTGTAAAAAGAAACAGCTGGCATGGGAACATGGCATAGGGCAGAATGGGATTTTTGTGTCTTGTTCTCCTCTGAATAGAAAAAGATTTTAAATCTTTTGCTGTCGCTGGTTTGCTCAGAGTCTTTTCAGTTTGCCCTGAGGCTACTTCTGCTCTACACCTATCACTTCAGTGTTCTCCTCTCCCTGCTCAGCTCTAGTTTATTCTCTCTTTTCTGAAGAAACAACTCTCTTACTTTTCAGACCCTTTGTTGCTTTCTTCTTTCTTTTCCAGGTTTTTCCACTCCACTGAAGCAGTAGTAGTATTTGCCTAAATATAGAACTTTGCCACCTCGGTAGATGTGAGTTACTGTAAAATATCACTAAAAGTCCCCACCTGTCCCCTTTATTTTCATTAAATAAGAGCAGGAAGATGTCTCTGGGACTTCACTTCTTTTGTTGCTTTGATGGCACTTCTGGGTAAATTTATTTTTAACTGTGCAGTCAGCAGTTCTCTGGAGTTCCCTCTGAAATCCCCTCAACTGTAGTGAGTATGGCAGATTTGCTAATACATTATTCCCATTAAAAGAGAGAAGTGTGTGAGGGGTCTTAGTTAGATCTGACCTGTCTTAGAAGGAACAGAAAAGGGAAAGCTGGCATAGTGAAACTGAAGTGATTCAAGACCTACCTCCTGCTTCCAGGAGATAGAAGGAAATGTTGAAATAAAGGTAGTGGTAGCACTGGAATTCTGGCAGAGTTGAAAAGCCAAGTGGCTTTGGTTTGTTTAGTTGGCAGGGAAAGGGCTGCACTGAATCAAGCCCAGTGGCGGAGAAGTGTTTCCAAGGACAGCTGTGTCCAGCTGGCAGAGACGCTGCCCTGAGCTCCAGGCTCTAGTTAGACCTGATCTCTTGGGGGCAGCAGAAGCTTTCTGTTTTCAGAACAAGCAGAGTTAACACGTGGTGAGGTTCAAACCCCTCTGTTCCTTAAGACAGCTCAGTAGCAGTGCTCCAAATATTCCCACACATCTGTGTCTTAATTAAGAAAGGGTTGCTGGGTTTATGTGGGCTCTTGGCCACTACCTGGGTGTCTTTCTCAATTAACTTTGGCAGGGGTTTGAAACTCTCACAATTTTGATGTTCCTGTGAGCAAGGGTGTTTAAAACAGGAGACCTTCCAGGGCCTTGCATGATAAATATTGCAACTGGTAGGAACAGCATATAAATGAGTGTACGTGTGTGAAAGCAGCTGGAGCAACAGCAGACACTGAATGTCCTCTATTGATTGCTAAGGATGCTGTTTCTAACTAATCACAGTGGGAAATGGGTGTTTTCTGACGAGCCTGATAAAACTACAACAGAGACGACTTGCCAGGGGAAGATTCTGTGGTGTAACAGGAAAAAAAGCAGAGATTGCCCTGTATCTCTCCTGCTGCCCCTTTTCCTCCCCACCCAACAGGAAGGTAGCAGCAAAAGACCACTCCTAATGGTATTAAAGATTATAGAGATGCAACTGTTTTATCACCCATGAAGACCCACCCAAAAGATCCTGGCCAAGCCCCCTTGAGTGCCTGCAGCTTGTGAGTGTGAAACAGGGCATGAAATCAACTTGCCTAGGGAGTTTGTATAATAAAATGATCTTTTCAGTATGTTTTTTCATTAGGGTTTTTTTTCTGCTAATTTCCTACAGCCTAACATCAGTAAAAAACAGGTGGTGTTTATCTGGGATGAGGATCCAGAAAAAACAGGTGTTGTTTATCTGGGATGAGGATTCAGTCAAGAGGAAGAGCCTTGGAGTAATACTCAAGGTTTTGTTGTTAGTGACCTGCAGTTATTATTGTTTTTGTGGTAATTCTGAAAGAAATCACTTGCCAGGTTTAGGAATACTGTTTAGAAATATCTAAAAATATTTAGAAGTCATTACAGAGTTTAGCAAAAGCTTGGTATGTTGTTGTGTGGCTTCCACTGAAGCCTTAGAATAAATAAGTTCAAGAAATTGATTTGGTTTGAAAAAAATCCCAAATACTCTTTGGAACACTAAATATTTGCAGTCCAGTATATGGATTGTGAGTGTCAGAGCTCTTGGTCATTATTATAAGTTACTATAGTTCATTTATTATTATTTTATGTTCTGCTGTTGGATTCTGACTTCAGTGGTTTAAGAGCACAGAGGTCTTTAATAAAAATTCATTGTTGGTGTGACTGATGCTACCCTTGCACTGAAACTGAAACCAGGGAAGGATATGCTTTGAACATAGGAGGAATTTCTCTGTTGTACACTGGAGTGAACCCTGAAATTGGCTTTGAAATTCAGGTTTACACTACTGATTTTCACCAGCAGGGTGATGACCCATCCGTCCTGGACAGCTGCTCGCACTGATTCTGCATTGCCACCTGTGCATTGCTGAGCTTGGGATTTGTCGGTGTTCACTGCGTTCCTGCTTTAAGTTTTATTTTAAGTTTTTTCCTCCCAAGGCGAATTTGTCACTTGGTTATTATCCACGACCCTCGAGGGAAAGGATGAGGAGGGAGCTCTGCCTGCTGCCCGCCCCATCGGGGCTCCCGGCTGGGACAAAGGACAAACCCAAAGGGCTGTCCCCTCTGGAAGGGGCACAGGACGGGGCTAGAAGGTCCCGTCTGCCCGAGCATCTCCATCCCTCCGGCATCCCCGGCTCCCGGGCGGGTTTTGGGGGCAGGTGGGCGCTGGATGCCCGTGCGGGAGGGAGGCGCATCCCGGTGGGACGCTGGAGCCACCAGAGCCCGGTGTCCCCTCCCTTCCCCAAGCCAGGGGGAGGTTCGGTGCCCGGGGCGGATCCGGGAGCAGGAGCATCTCCCGTCCGCACCCGTTCCCAGATGCTGCAGAGGTGCCCGCGGCTCCTCGCCCCGAATTTGGGAGGCGGGAGGGTGCCGGGCTCGGGCAGCAGCCGCCTGCGGGAGCCCAGCCGGGCTCCAGAAGGATAAAGACTCCTTGGAAAAGCTGCAGGAAAACTGCAGGAGTTTCGCGGAAAGCGGCAGAGGAGAGGTTTGTCCAGGGAAGGGCAAGAATAGTGATACTGAAAGATTTGCGCTCTGCTTGCCCCATTCTTTAGCGTCTTTTTTAACCCCTTTCTGTGTGGTTTTTTTTTGGTTGCTTTTTTCGGTTTTGGGTTTCGGGGATTTTTCGGTGTTTTTTTTTTTTACGCATGATCGGAGTGGTGACCTAAAGAAACTTTTTTTTCCCCTTCCTTTCTGCCTCGTTTAGCCACACGGTAGAGCCTGGTTCCTCATCGTGTGACATCGTGTGGCCACCCCGGCTGTGTGTGGTGGTGCATTAAGGGCTTTGGAGGGGACCAAAGCAGTGAGATAAAAGGCTGGAGCCGAAAGCTGTGCTCGCCTGCAGGTGTGGAGCATCTCTCGCTGCTTTATAAGCACTGAATAACTCGGTGTTTTCTGCTTGCTGTGCTGGCCATTGATCTCTGCGTGCTTCTGGATTTCTGGGAGGTGTGCTCAAATCCCTGGCTACGCTGTGTTATCTGGCGAGCTATTCATTGCTGATGGGTTCTTGGGTCTGGATTTTCCATGTAAGGACTTGACCTCTAGTTTTGCTCGGTGACTGCAGGGTTGTCTCAGGGGGTTGTTTTAGCACAGGGGGTTTAAAGTTTAAAGGCAGGCTGCTGGTTGTGTGTGTAAGCATTGTGCACAGGTTGGCTGGGAATTAGTTTTTAAATACATTTCTCTTCCTGTCCTTCGTTTATTTATTAGTCCTCCTGTTTTAACCTGTCTAACCTAGGAAATGCTTTGTAGTCGATTTTTCTCTTCTCTTCTGTTTTTTGTGTTGTGAAAACCTTTAAAAGGCTGGGCTTTGCTCATGTGCTTGACCAAGATGCATCAGCTCATTTTGCAGACGTTGGCAAAACCACAGCAGTGGGTGAAGTGTTACAGGTATTTTATGTGAGATAATGTTTGTTTGAATGTAGTGTCAGTTTCAGGCAGGTCCACGGTTCAACTGTATTGTGGAAATCAACCGAGGGAACAGGAAACAGGGCAGTGAGACTTGTCGAATCTTGCTGTTTCACCCTAGAACTACAATTTTTTTCTCACAGAATGAACCTCCTGTTAGTCTTTGCCCCTTGAGATGTTATCATCAGAAAATGATCTGTCACTGAGTCACTCATCTCTTCTTGTCTTCCTTCAGGTGAAGCAAATTGCCTCTTCCAAAATGACTTTCCAATTTCTGGTTTTGTGTCTGGCGTGTTCTGGGCTTGCAACGGCAAAAGGTAAGTTGAATTTCCTGAAATCTGCTCGAAAATGGTTGGGGAACTGGTTTCAGATTGCTGAGGCTTCAACAGTCAGAGTAAGACAAAAGTAGCTGAAATGCAGGTTGCTGGTGCTGTGAGACACTTGGTACCCAGCTGGGGCAGATGTGGAGCTGGCAGTTGTGACATAAAACCTCCAGAGCAGCATTTGGAGATGGGAGAGAGACAAACAGCATCCCACATCTGTGATAACACTGGACACTGTTCACCTCAGCTCATGGCTTCCTATAGTGCAGCCTCTCCTAAGGAACAAACCTTGTTTTTTCTTTCTCTCCATCTTCAATGTCCTCTGAACTCTAAAACATGGTCCAGAACCTCTTCTTAAAGCCATTTCACTGTTTACTTCTCTGAGAATGGCTTGGTGTGTACTTCCCTTATGCATTCAGTCTCTCTCAGCTCCTAGGAAACAGAAATTGAGTGTGTGCTGAGGATGGGAGCTGATTTAGTGAAACTGCAGAAGGATTTCTGCAGGGATGGGTACAGAAACAGGGTAAGCCTTTTTTGTTTAAACAGTTTAGAAGAGAGCCAGAGCCTCAGCCAATCGAAGTCCATGTGACTTTGTTGATTTCTAGGAGTACACTGGACTTTTTGGTGAAAGAAAGTAATTGAAGGAGTTGTTGTATCTGTGGGTAATCCAAGCCTTAGAATCAGCATATTAGACCTTTGGATATGTGTGATTACCTGCCCATTTCACCACCTACTTTGTGTTGTTGCAGTGGTTCCACAGGCTAAACACAGAGAAGTGAGGGTGGGTGACAACGTGACTCTCAGCTGTGCCCTGACAGAACCCATGGATGTCCTGCAAGTGACGTGGCAAAAGGGCTCTGAAAAATCACACATCAATATAGCCACATACAGCAAACAAAAGGGACTCAAGATTCACAAGCCCTATCGAGACCGAATGAACTTCACGAGTCTGGAACTCAACGAGACAAGCATCACTTTTTGGGACACCAGGATTGACGATTCAGGATGTTACACGTGTCTCTTCAATGCTTTTCCCTTTGGCTCTGTCTCGGGACGTACCTGCCTGAGTGTCTTTGGTGAGGTTCTCCACAGGGATATGTTCCCAGTGGAATAAGAGGTGTCTTCTCACCCATGGTATTTCCCTGGGCAGGTTCAGGAGCTGCAGTGGTGGGAGCATCCCTTGGTGGAAGGTCATGTAGAAAGAGAGGGTTACTGCTGTGGGGGAGACTCTGTGGGTCATACTCAAGACTCTTCTGGTGGCTTTGGCTCTTGTTGGTTACTCCTTGAGTAGCTGCTAAAAAGCAGGGGGTGTGATCTTTGTAAGCCCCTGAGCAGTCCCAGCTGGAAGTTGGGCAAACCAGCACTGCCTGTTGCATTTCCTTGTGGTGCCAGCTGCGATCCCAGTGCTGCGAGCTGCTGTGTCAAACCCTACCCTTGGCAGGGAAATGGGCAAGAAATGGTTTTAATGTACGGATTATTTTAATACCTGGCTTTCAGGTTAGGTGAGATCTTTGGGGTATGTAACTTCAGCGTAAGGGGAGGAGTGTGAAGTCATGGAGGGAACCCCATCCAGTGAGCTCTTCGTGCATTTCTGTGCCAGTGGGCTCAGGAAGCTTTGCTGATTCATAATGCTTAGAGTGCTGTTACTGCTCGTGACCGGGTGCTCATTGTGGTGATGGATTGTCTCATTTGTGTGTTGGAAGGTCTCAGTGCGTCTGTCCATTACAACATTTCTGAAGGTCATTTGGTAGCCGTCTGTAATGCTGTTGGCCTCCCAGAGCCCACCATCACCTGGAACAACTTGTTCAATTCTACTCCTACACAGGAGGTGGTCAGGGACACCAGTGGGATGGTGTCCATCACCAGTACCCTGGAGATCTTCAACACTCAGAGAATCAGTGCACGGTCCTTGACCTGCAGGGTGAACAACACCAATGAGACAAGGGAATTGCACGTGAAAATTAAGGGAGGTAGGTGAACAACACAAGCACCTTGGTGGTGTTCTCCTGGTCTCTGTGCTTTCCATGGCATGTTTGGGTAGGAATCTGCTGGGGAGAGGAGGGAGTGAGATGTGTATTTGTCAAGGAAGAAGAAAGGAAATCCTATTTGCATTTATTGCTATTTTTGAGACAGTAACATATTGGAGTCCTGCCCAGGAGGGGGAAATAAAGCCAAACCATGGGTTTTAGAGGCCCCAGGTGTTTTCCAGCAAGTCACACTGATTTTCACACAGGCCTTCATAATTTTAACAGCCTAAAAATAACTATGAATGTCACCTGATCTGTCTAGATGAAGTAAAGACTCTGTGGGTCACCTAATGAATGCAAAAGTGGAAGTTTTGAAGTTCATAACAAATCATCTCTGAACCAAACTCGGTTCCACTTGCCACATGTTTTGTTGTATTTAACCTGTGTATTAGTTTTAATTTCTGCTTTTGCTAAGGCACTGCAGGAATGGTCAGGGAGGAATAGTGTTTTCAGGCTTACAGGGCCATGACCAGTTGAAGATGATTTTGTTTGGTTTATGCAGAGATCTTAAATATATAAATGTCATGTCTGAATAGTTTTAATTTTTTTTCTTTCAACATTCTGTTCTGCTGGAAAGATGTTCACCCTAGTTCTACAGGTAAGAAATAAACATTAAAAGCTGAGCTACCATTCTTAGCTCATACAGGAGCATTGACTTGGGTGATTTAAAATTCCTGTCTCCAAATGCAGAGCCTTCAAGGGAAGAGCACTGGTAAGTTAGGGAGAGAGGCAGAGCAGCCTGTAACTGTGGGTTAATTCTGAAATTGTTTGCTCAAGAGGTGATTGCCATAGGAATAGTAGTAAAGAGCAAGATGTGACTCCTACTATCTTCTCTCAAATCAGTTCTTAATTCTGAATTACACTAATTGAAAAAGCATATCAGATCTTTCTCCTGCCTCAAATTCAATTTGCTTTTGTTTTGGCCTTTTAAAAGAAAGGTATCTTAGCAGGAAACTAAACTGTTATTTGTTGCTAGGAGAATGAAGAATCAGCTAGCAGCCTGTTTCAGCAATTTTGTTTTAGAGGATGATAAATTCAAATGAGTAGTTCAACCTGACTTTGTTAAAAAACATGTTAGTGTTGACTTGATTCAAATAGATTTTAATTCATCAAGTTTTCCAGCTAGTGTCAGTGAATATGGAGATGAGCCTCTGCATTAACATTTTGATTACTGGCAGCCAATGTCTGACCAGGGAGGAACATTTCTGCTTAGGTGTTGGGCAGAGCTATTTGCAGGCCTGTCTTTTCTCAAAGTTAATGCGGCCTTTTCAACAGTGATAATTGTTTAAAAGGGAAAAAAAGAACAACTTGAATGTTACAAACTGAAAAAGAAAATTTTGCATGAACAGAAAACCCTTTTGAAGGTGTGAAGACTTGTGTGAAGTTGTGCTGATGTGCTCATGCCAACCACTGTCTGGTGTGGGAATGGCAGCTTCCTTGGCCATGGTTGGACATGAGAACATCTTCTCTTCACATTTGCTGTGGACAAGGAGCTTGGGCTTTGGAGATTGAGGTTCACTCTCACTTTGGAGCAGTTGCTGCTCTTACGTATCTTAGCAATACCTTTCACCACATCACAGGAGACATTGTCATTAATCAGACATCCGGTTGGCTCTTGTTGCTTATTTTTCTCTATAAACCATCTTAATTGTTTGTTCTGTTTTCACAGAAGAACCCCCCTCGCTGCATTGGCTGGCGATTATCGTGGTGATTGTACTTTTTGTCGTGGTTCTGATTGTGCTGTTCTGGAGGAAGAAAATCTTCAGGAGGTGTTGAAGTGGTGAGTCCCTGATGGGTGGAAAAACCAGAGGTTTGGTCTGGTCATGTGCAGAGAAGAATAAAACTGATACCGTTGTGGGGTTTGAGACTGTCATATTGAAAAAGTCAACTTAATAATATATTTGCAGTTCTTAGGGGCTGCCTCAGTTGTAAGTTTGAGCTGTTTTCCCCCTGCTGAGGGACAATACAAAGCAACAAATTATGAGGGAAGGACCCAAGCAGAGCAGGACATGGTTTGCTTTCAGGTAGGAATCTTAGAAGAAGTAATTCACATTTTCGTGGAAGCCCATCCATGCTCAGAATTCATGGCAGAAGAACTAAATTGGAGAGAAACTCGCTCATGCGGAGTGATGCCCCCTCAGGGGAGGAGTTTTCTGCTGGTTATGGTACCACTGGAGTGTTTTTTAAGACAAACAGGGGAATATGGTGAAGTGTGCTCAAATTTGGCATTGGAAGTCTGCTTCCTAGTGAGGAGTTAAGGAGAAATTGCAGTCAGGGTCATGTCTTTGATTTGTAATGACCTGATCATGGGTAATTCAACTGCCTAGTCTTAATTACTAATGACATAATAAGAGGAAAATAAAAAATTAGAGGCGTGGAGAGGCCCGAGGCTTCAGAAGTCACAGAAATTTCATGATCATTGGTAATTTCACCTGTATGGTCTCTGGCTCTAAAGTCTACTAATATATTTAGAAACACCAGCTCACATAACAGAATTTCTGATATAAATAATAATTATCATTAATATTAATAATAATAAATGTTTTCAGGAGCATTGGGCCTGTTTGTTGGGAAACTTAGACCTACAACACCTCCTATGAAGAGTGTTGGTCTAGTAAATTGCTGTTGTCAGAGATGCAAAAGTCCACTGAGGACAAAGAGAAATGAACATTTCCTACTCCCCAGATAAGTCTTAATTGTAAAACGTGAGCTTTCCATTAATTCTATAAACAATTCATAAGAGAAAACTACTGTTGATTTTTCACCCTGGAAGTTAAAAGGCAAGGAGTTGCTTCTTAGGATCAGTAGAAAAAGGTGGGATGCTCAAAAGAAAGGTACATCTTTATTCTGGACTGACCTTTCCCAGCCTAAATGAGCTTTGCACTAAGCAGACCTTGAAGGAGAGACCTTGAGATGGAGGTGGAGATTTGGGAGCAGGTCAGACTGGGCAGGCAAAGAGCACTAAAAAGCCCAAGTGCTGCCTTGCACACTGTCCAAGCCCCTTCACTGCATTGCCAGATGAGAACCACACTGGAATACTGGGGCCTGAGGCTGGAGCAGGGTCAGCCACTGAAACACTGCCTGGCAAGCCCAGGTTGCTCATGTTTAGACCAGGCTGAGGGTGTCACCACCTGTCCTAGCATGATTCTGGCCCTATTAGTGGTTCCCTGGGCAATGCCCTCACGTGGGCACACCAAGAGGGCCATCCCTAGCAGGTCTCCTCTGCCCTACACCACTCGCTGGGTATCATCTTGGGACCCTCAAGCCATTCCATGCGTCCTTGTGCCATGTCAGGGGTCGTGTAAGACATGATGTCCTGCTGTGGGGACACTGCTGTGATGTGCAGAACCTGCACAGTGTTGGGGAAAGCTTGGAGAGATCCCCCTGGCCCCTGCCTTGCGAGGGAAGCAGGAGACAGAAGAGCAGAAGGCACTGTCCCTGTTTTCCCTGAGCTGATGGCTTGGAGCTTGAAGCCCCCCCTGTGTCAGCAGGAGAAGTGAGTGGGATCTCCTGCCCTGCTGCCTGCAAGGACACCAAGATTGCTGGCCCTACATGGTGCTGGTGTGTCACAGGGCCAAGAGATCCCTCCTCACTGGGGCAGAGGGGTAAAGCAGATGAGCAGCCTTGAGTAGGGAGTGTGAGTTCCTTGGATTCAAGTTTCTCAACAAAGGCAGGATCTGAGCGAGTTGTTTGTGTTCCTTCCTGTTCATCCTGGCTTTGGAGGAGCTGTGATGCCGGGATGTGGCTGCTGCAGTGAGCGTCGATGTCATTCAGTCTGTTCTCTTACCACGGTCTAGTTTTTATCAGTCTTAGTCTGCATCTCTTCAGTTGCTTTCCAGTCTTGAGTTTTGAAAATGTAACATGATGACTTGGATCCTTTTGCATAAATTTAATCCAGAGTAATTTTGCCCAGCTGATCCTGTTCCCTCATGCAGTGACCATCCTAAAGAAATGTGTAGTCCGTCTCCCTTGTGTACATTTGTTTCCTTAAGGCCTCATTAATTAGTTTGCTGTTAAATTCCAATAGCGGTGCAGTTTGATCACTCTATCACCATCTGATTTTTGATTTTTTTTTTAACTCTAGGATGCTCTTTTATGCCTGTTGCTAGAGGTTACTTAAATTTTATCTTGTGTATGATTACACTGTCACTACTGTCAGTTTACTTGGAATACCTGTGGAACTACAGCAGTTTTTAACACCATTTTCTAGTATGTTACCCCTCCACAAATAGCATATTGTAACGAGGAAATCCCCTCAGCCTCCTCAGCTATGGATCCTACTCTGGTTTTGCGGTGACTTGTTTTTTCTCCAATCAACCATGAAATGTGTTCCTGCTTCTTAAAGTTGCAGTTGCTTCACCCAAAAGGCTGTAACATCCTGCAGAAACCAGAAAGCTGCTGTTGTCCCCAGATTGTGCTGGAAGGAGGAGCAGTGCCCACACACATATTTTTGGGTGCACTTTTTGTGGCCACACAACAGAGAAAATAGCTCTGGCTGGAGAAAACCAGTGTCTGTGTGGGGCTTCAGTAGTTTTCATTCTGCACCAGATAACAAGCACTGCTTTTCCAGTCTTGTCAAGATGCCTGGTTTTTAGAGTAAAACAACAAGCTGTTTATCTGGGTGGCTGGGGACTTTTCTTTGGGGGGAAAAAAAAGGCTGCTTCTGTTCTAGAGAGCATGGTTAGTTCTTAATTGGCTTTTATTTTTGCTGTTTTGTTCCTCTTCCTGGTAGATATTTGGGAATTCGGGTGAGCTGGGGTTGAAAGCTGATGTCCCACCCCTCAGGAATTTGTGTCAGAGCGTTCCTGTGTTCTGGTTCTCCCTGACAACATCCCAAGTGAAGTGCCTTCCCAATGTCCCGTGTTTGGGAACGAACTGAGCAGCCTTTGTGGCAAGTGCTGGTGCACAACCTTTGGGAGAACTGGTGTCTTCATCCTCTGGCAGGCAGAGAGAAACAGCTGTGCCCCTCCCTGCATGCAGGGAATCACCAGGCATAACTTCACCCAGGCTTCTCTTTTCATCAGAAGTTCGTTTCCTCCTGACTGCACCAAAAATGCAAGTATTAATAAATATAAAGCAGTCCAGTTAACAAGCCAGGAGCCCAGGGTGAGGTAAAATAATGGCTGTGGTTTATCTGTTGCTTACATGCCTCAACCCGAATGCTTTGCCAAACATCAGCTACTTATTTCGAGGCTTGCAGGATACTCATATTTCAGCCTGGCCAATTAAAAAGCTTTTATAGTTAGTTCTCAGGATGTAGGGGAATACAATTCCACGCGTGCTTTTCTTTCTGGAGGCTTGTGGTGACCTGCGAGGAAGGGCCATTTGACAAATGTAAGTACTTCACACACAGAAAGGCCAGAGTGGTTTGTTTCTTATTTTGGTTTTAAGCATTGATGTCTCCTGGGTAGCTTATGCAGGTTTTGCCACGTGGAAAGGTTGATGAATAGTCAAATGGTATGTTTGTGTTTAAACTATAGCAACAGGGCAAAAAAAGTGGGACATGTTATTGAATAGATATGATGTGGCCTGAGAAAACATGAAGAGCCAAGTTAGGTCATTCTGCAGAAAGTGCCACAATAGAAGTGGGTTTTTCCTCCTTGGAAATCCAAACACTCAGGTTTTCCTGCAAGTGGAAATGTTCTGGAACTCAGATGTAAGCAGTGTTATATCTTTGTCACTTAGTGCTATGGTTTAGTTGACAAGGTGGAATTTGGTTAAAGGTTGGACTTGATGATCTTGGAAGTGTTTTCCAACCTTAATGTTTCTATGTTTGTGTCTGAATACAAGCAACTACCTGTATTTCAAAGCAATCCTGAACCTCAATGTGCTTCCTATGTTACACAAGTACTACAAATCCACTGGAAAACACCCATTACCAGCTGGAGATGACTTAATTCCCTCAACAGAAATGTAAAGTGCCCTAATTGGAATTTGTTTTGAATTTTAGAAGTTGCTGCACATAGAATAGATTCAGGTTTAAGTGTCAAATGGCAGTTTGACTGGGCAGCTGTAATACTTGGCCACCAAAACTTGGGTTTCTGGTACCTAAATGTGTCCTGAAATGCTGGGAAATCTTGTGCAGGAAACTTCAGTTATTTAGGGAACTTGACAAAAACAAGTACTTAGATAGACTTTCCATTGCTTTGTTTATAGTAGAGACAGCAATGAATTCTGAAAGAGCCATGAGAGCAGTATTCTCTAGAATTTATTCAGTTTGGGGCAGGCTTTGTAAGATTTGACTTAAATTATGACAATTCTTAGTTTATCTTATGACTTGAGGTCTCTTCAGTGGATTTGCTATGATATACATCTGGTTTCCTTATTAGTGAGTGACTCAGTAGTTGAGAACAACAGAGTAGCTGCTTGGTTTTAGGAGACTTTTCAGGATAGTTTTTCCAGAAAAGATAGTGAAATACCAGACTTTCAGATGATAAACTGGAGCCATAACTGCCTCTTTCATGAAGCAGATGGTTATAATGCACCCTGCTCACAGGAATGGGTTTCTGGCAGTCATGTCCCAGCTGGGGAGGCTCATTTTAGGGTAACCTTGGTTTCCTCTCAAGTGTGGCTTTATCTTGAGTAGGAGATTACATATTTATCCTATTTTTAATTCCTACAAAACAGCAAAAAATATTCCGTGAATATACAACAGCCTCGCTCCTTTGCCCTTCTTAAGATGACATGTGAGAAAGCCCCAGAAAACAAACCAGATCCAAACAACCCGCAGCCCAACCCCCCCTAAAAACACAATTAAATGTATTATGAGCAAACAGACCTAATGAAGGGGGAGCTAAAAAAGCCAACCAAGAACCTTCATTACCAACATGTCAGTGAAGGGGTAGTTCTGCTCTCAGCTGCCTACCAGGTTTTCCACAGACATAAATATTTTGCAACCCAGTCGAAGATGTTTTCTGGGTTGGCTTCCAGACACCACCTGTTCCCTGGCAAGTCACTTAATTTTTTTTGCTGGGAAAAACATGCTCCTCATCCTGCTTTTCATTGAGGAGAAAAGCCAGGGAAAGGAGTGGGCAGAAGAGGAACGAAGGGGAAGACAGATGGGGGTGAGTTTTGGTCTCCTGGGCTGTGGCTGGTGGTTTTGTCTGGAAGGATGACATCAATCCTGTTTGGATGAAGGTGAAGGTGTAGGAAACATCTCAGAGGTGGTCCTGCCCATCCAAAGGACAAGTGTTGAGATCTATGCTACTAAAAGCAAAGCCCTCTCTTTGCAGACAAGGAGGCCTTTACTATGAGCGATGAACACAATTTCTGTGCTGTCCATCATATTTGTGCTTTTTCTATAAACCAGAAGATAAAATGGTTTGCGGCTGAAAGGGAGGAAAAATAGCCCTCCTGTGATAGATGAATAGTTGCCTTGCTGTTCCAATTTCTCACTCACTTCCTTGGGAAGTATTATTTATATACTCAATCCCAAAATACTTGACAAAATATTTTGGCTGTAAGAAGAGTTATTAGATAAGGAGACAGGTTTTTCATGCTCTTCTACATGAAAAGGAAAAGTGCCGTGTGTTTTATCACTGTCTTCAAAGCCATGTAGTGGTTGTGTTATAAATTGCATCTCCAGCATCAGGATGACATTCTGAAATATCAGACTGTTTATGTGCTCCTTACTGGTGTATTACCAACCAAGGAAGTTAGCTTACTTCTCACAGCTCACATCCTTTTAGGGTTCTGTGTATTTATTTCACTGTCATATTTGGAATTCTGCAGTGCGTGTGACTTCCAGAATTAAAAAAGCAGGGACGGCCCTACAGTTGTTCACCAAAGGGCATTTTTGGGGACGGTTTCTCCTCACTGTGCATTTTTGTCCCCCTTTGCCCCAACAGCAACCCGAGACAGCATCACAGTGGCCACAATTCATCCTTTTTCCGCTTTTTCTCCCTTTGTTTTCTAGGGTCCTAGAGGGTTTCCATTCACCTACCGGATCATCAGAGCCCGGCAGCCTGAAGACAACTTTACAAAGAGTGACTTTGGTTGGAAAGAAGCAGCCAAAAAAAGACAGACACATACACTGCCTTATCTAGACGCTGAGTTGATTGCTGAAATGACTAATACAATGTTTGTTATCCAGTCTGGACCCTGAAAAGTAGGACCAGAGGGACCACTTAGTCCTGCCTTCTGCAGCCAGGCAAAACCTTCTTTGCTCGTGCCACTCTTGGTCCTTCTGCTGTGCAAAATATGTATTTGCCTTCTTCCAGCTGAGTTTTGAGACTGTCCACGGGTGGAAGCTCTGCAGGCTCTCCGGGGATTCTCCCTCTTGCAGCAAAGGGGGGGTTTCATTTTCACCGACCTCTGTCTGCAGTTTCAATTCCAGCAACTCTGAGTTCATTGCCCTCTTCCCGTCATCTGGTTTTCCTTCTCTTACCCAGCTCTGACTCCTTTTCCTCAGTGAATGTGCCAGTGACAGTATCGGTTAATTCTCCGGACTCAAAACCACACTGACTTTGTTAAAATTACTGGGGAAGAGCAAAAGGGCTCCAAGCAGGTGACAGGTTAACGAAAATAGCAGCCAGAGCTGGGAAAGCAGAGTTACAAGTAATTTATATAATACATAAGTAATGTATTTATTTGACTTTTCTTTCTAATGCTGGGGTGGGTTTTCTGTTTGTACTGCGGGGTTTTTGTTTGTTTTGTTTTGGGGTTTCTTTTGTTTTCTTTCTGGTGGGTTTTTCTAAATATATAAGTGAGGAGGAGTTGGAAACCAAGCTCAGTAGTGTAAACACTGTCATCTCCATATTTCTGTTCTGTTTTGCTGTCATTGCCTCTCTGGTTATTTTCCAAAAGAGCTCTGTTAATACCCGGTTCCAATCCTTGCTTAGCTGTCAATAGCCGTGGACTAACTTCAGTAGTTCTCGTGTTCATCTTGTGCATTGCTCAGGACAGTTGTCCCCGTCTCCATCCGTTCTTATTGTGTCTTTTTAAACACAGATAAATCACCAGAAGCCCTTAGTCCAGAGTTGGACCCTGTTGGGTGGGATGTCTATCCTCTGTCACCGTGTGTGTTGTGATGGCAGCCTTACAGAGCCTGACTTTACTGATTTGCCACGGTTTTGGTGGCAGATAGAGACACTGTGCTGCTCTTAGGAGCCAGCGCTGGCTGGGGTGAAACCATGAGATCCTCTGAGCACCTTCCCAGGGTGAGGGTTGCCAAAATCAAACTACCTCAGGGGTGTACCTGTTACTGACAGGGTAGATGGGAGGGACTGCAGGGGGTCCCCTGGTGGTTTTTGTTCAGCTCAGAGGTGCTGACGTTTAAGGTGTTTCTCAGTTTTCCCTCTGCCTGAATGGCATTGGATTGGCATCCCTGTCAGTGTTTTCTATTTATTTGTGCATCTCAAACGCTCCATTGTGGCGCATTGGATCTTGAGTTGTGCTTTTTAAAATGCTCCACGTTCACCAAGAGTACGGACTGTCAGTCTGAACAACGAACAGAGGGGATGTGGCAGACTCAGGGCTTGGGGCTGTGTTCAGGACCAGGGTTTTGTGGGTTCCAGGGCAGTGGCTGCTTTAGGGACTGGCCAAATGGGGGGGGTGTGTCTGTGTGGCACTGAGGATGCGAGGGGTGGCGCTCACTCTACTGTTGTAGGTACAGCATGAGTTATTTATTTGTATATTTGATGTTTTTTCTAATTAAAAATATCCTTTCTTATCTAGAAAGTAGATAATACACCAACTGGTCCTTCCCCCCTCCTCCCAACTTGTTTGGGATGCCAGAAATACTTCATTGCAAGTTGGGTTTTTTTTTTAGTTTTGATTTATGCTTTGCTTCCCTTCTGTACAGAAAGTGGAATTTTGGGGCTTTTTTTAAGGTGTTTTGGGATATCTGTTTTTTTCAGAACAAGTTTTGAACAAAGCGGTCTTTTGAGATGAGTTTACAGGAGAATTTTTGACCGTGGCAGCTGCGTTTTATTTCAGATTTGAAAATAACTTCATTAAACTGTAATGGAGTATTTTATATTTTTATAATTATTATTTGTCATGTTTATTGCTTGGTTGTTGCTTATCTAAAGTTATGTGCTCTAATGATAAATTATCTTGTTTTCTGTATTTCTCTTGCTGAAAAGAAGCCAAATAAAGCAACTTTGGACATAAACCTTCCTGATTCCTTTAATTTGTAGCACACTGTGACCTTTTATAAACAGATGAGAGGAGTTTCACAAGTGAGCTCCAAGTGCATGAATAATTCCTTTGGGAAAGACAGTAGTGACCCAGTGTGTGGCCTTTGGAGACGAATTGTGAAACTCCATAGCTCTTGTTTCTCATGCCATCAACTTGCACTTTCCTTCTTAAAGGATGTGATAGTGAGAATCTTGGCTATGCTTAGAGGGGTGTGTTATGTTTCCAGAGGAGCTGAGGGTCATTTCTTGTCCGAGTTCTGCCAGTTGGTAAAATAGAATATACAGTAATTTGCAGAGGTCTTTGAGATTGCAACATCAACTCCCACTCTTGATTTTATTTATTTTCTTTTTCAGGGAAGCAAATGGTTGCCACTGGTGGCTTCTGCAGAGCTTCCTGCTGGATGCTGGCCAAATGTGAGTCTTGCTGCTGCCATCCCTTCCTGTGAGTGACAGGGGTTTGCAGCTGCTTTTCCTGGGAATTTGTTGCATTAGAACAAGGGGTAGTGGTCTCTAAAAGAGGATCAATTTGGATTATATAGAAGGAAAAAGTATTTTACAGTGCAAATGGTAAAACACTGGAGCAGGTTGCTCTAAGAGGTGGTGGGTGCCCCATCCCTGGAAACACTCCAGGTCAGGCTGGACGGGGTCTGAGCGATCTGGTTTGGTTGAAGGTGTCCCTGCTGACTGCAGAGGGTTGGACTAAATGGCCTTTAAAGCTCCTTTCCAACCCAAAATATTCTATAAATCTAAGAATGTGCCACTCTGAGATCCGCCAGGTCACTTCCCCACGCGCAGTGGGGAAATAGCAAGCCTGCTGCCTGGGGCAAGGTGTGGGGTGAGCTGTGCTTTTCCCAGACAGAAGAACAATTTTGACCCTGCCCAGGAGCAGAAGGAAGGGCTGCTGGCCTGCCCAGGAGCTCCTGGCACAGCTGGGTCAGGTGCTGCTGAAGCCTCCAGCTGTGAGGTGAGTTCTGCTGGCAGAGCAGGAACCAAACTGGCTGAGGTGGTTCAGGCTGGGGCTGAAGGGTGGTGGCAGAGAGGAGTGACCTCAGGGAAAGCAGCTTGACCACCCTTCACGAAAGGTAAATGTGCAGAACATGTTTCCTCAGGGAAACCTCAAGGTTGCTGAAAAAAAACACAACCTATAAAAGGCTGCTTTTTTTTTGGCTGACAGCCTGATCCTCAGAACCTGTCAAAATGTTTGCTTTGCTTCCCAAGTCATTGTTTAGCTCCTACAGCTGTCTCCTCTCTTTGTGTGCTTGTTGTCCCTGGCATGCTCAAGGATGCCATTACTCGTAGCCCTGAATTGTGCTGACGTGGGGGACAGGAAGGTGAAATGTCTGCGAGAGAGAACAATTCCCATGTGTGATGCGAAGAGAAGGTCTTCAAACCCCCAGTAGGCAGGGAGGGGTTCCTAGGGAAGAGGAAGTTTGCCAAAAGAGGAGAAAAAAAGGGACAAAAAAAATCACTTGTGAGGACTTTCTTTTTGCCTTGAGTGTTTCCTCATTGCCCTGCTCACCACAGAGCCTGTGGCTCCAGCTGCCTCTGGAGTGCTGAATGCATGCCTGTGTTTCTATCTTTATGCTTTGCTTGTCTTTGCCAGACAGCAAATTTTGCCCAGCTTTATCTGCCCTTCCCTGAGGGGCTGCCTTCTGGTTTGGAAATAAGGATGAGCTTTCCCAGGAGCTTCCTACCCTGTGCGTTTACAGTGACCCCAGGAGATGGAAACGCCTTCCCTGCTGCTGCTCTGCTGACCAAAATGCTGTTTGATTCCAAAGCATAGTGACAGCTGTTCTGGGTCTGCTCCATAACAAGATACCAAGGAAGGAAGTGCAGGATAATTTTAGAAGCTAAGAGGATGTAAGGTGGGGGTTTTTTCCTGGAATTTTTTTTCCTCTTAAGATGAGTTGAAGTAAGTCAGTGGCAGAATCAACACTGAACAAGGATTTGTGTGTTATGACTAGTATTTATCACACAGAAAGGCTAAAAGCCTTTCAGCTTCAAGTTGAAAGCACTTAAATTCGGAGACCAGCCCAGCAGATGGCAATAACATGAGCTCAGTGCTTTGAGTCCCTCTGCCTGCAGGAGGGAAGTGTGGCCACCTGCACGGACAGAAGTGGGCAATGAAGAATAGGATTGCAGCCCCAGCCTTACTAATCTGGGTTTCCTTGAGGAAACAGAGGAGAAGGATTTCCTTACTAATTGCAGCATGGTAAATCACTTCTGGAAAACAATGTGGCTGAGGAAAGAAAAGCTGGGTGTTTCTCACTCCTGACTTGAAACTGAGTTTAAGCAGGTTGGCTCTTGGCTTCTGATGTATGTATCAGATTGCTTCTGGTAAGTCTGTTAATGGATTTTGGTAAGGAAACACTGCAAGAGAATGATTTATGTTTTATTTCACCCATTTTTAGTGTTCTTGATTTCAACTTCTTTCTTCCTGATTATGGCCTTTCCCTGATTTATTGACCCACTTGGTCCTGGACAAGTTCCTTCCTGGTCGCTCTTGTTCTTTGCAAAGCTCTTTACATGTAGAGTTCTATTTTCTTGCTTATTTGGACACACTTTCCATCTGACTGCTCCCTTTGCCTCTGGAGAATTCAGTGGTTGCTCCGTCATGGGAAGGTGTTTCCATCTCCCTGGCTCACAGTAACCACACAGTGGAAGAAGCTCCTGTGAAAGCTCATCCTAGGAAAATGTACAAGGGCTTTGATAGAAACACTAGGGAGTATTTTCTTGGACAGCACAGAAGGCATAGTGATGGGAATGAGATATGGGGGGTCTTGGGGTGAGAGAGACTTGTGTTGGGCAGCAGCCCAAAGCTCTGCCTGGTGGCCACGGTGCTGCTTCTGCAGATGCTCTGCCCTTCCACCTCCAGTGCCCTCCCCAGGTTTCTAAAGCTCCCTTAAACCACTGTTTCCCTGCAGATCTGCAGATGTGAGAAGAGATGTATCAAGTGTTTTCCAGCCTATGTGGAAGAACAGGCTTGGAATTCAGAGTTAAAGGTAAATTCATCCTGGTTGATCTGGCATGATTGTAGGATCTCAGATGAACTGCTCAGTTTTGTTTGTTTTGAGTTTTTTGTTTGGTTTTTTTTTCCACTGAGCTCTGCAGTGTTTACTGGGATCAATATTTTAATTTTAGGATTTTTAAGGAGCTTGTTCCAGTGTTATCACCGATAGGGTAGGAGTGCTGTTGGCCTCGATTCTCCTGTAGTGAACAGCTCCTCTCTCCCAGTATTATCGCTCCCACTTCAGTGAAGTCTTTGCTAATTTTCAGCAGACAATCGTACCTTCTGAACTGATTTGAGTTCTGGAGGGGCTGAATCTTACTGTAACTTGCAGTAGTAATTATAAGCTGAGATTGTTTCCCCATTTGCTTCACTGCAAAGAGAAGTTGTTACTCTGCCCATACTGACCAGCCAAGCATTTTGGTTTGGCTGCCTGGCAGGGCTGCAGTTTTTTCCCAAACTGAAAAACTGGAGTGGGAAAAATTTGGGTTCTTGAGCAGGTTGGCTGTGTCCTAGACAAAAGCTGAGTCTTCAGTGGGAGATTAAAAACCCCAGTGAGGAGGAGGAGTAAAGAGCAAGGTCGTGGGGTGCACGCAGGAGATGTTTGGTGCTCCACCAAGAACGAGAAGCATCAAGGAGTGGTGTGGTCCTGTCCCCTGTAGACCAGAGGGGAGCAGAGGTGGGGTGAAGCTCCAGGAGCAGCTCAGCGTGACCTTGTCTATCACAGCTGAGGTTTTTGCCGTGCTATCCCAGTTCTGTCTCCTATTAAATGTTTTTTGGGACTGTTCAAGTCAGAGATCTGGACTCTGAGTCTTCAGACACGGTTTGGTTTGTGCTGTGCAGACCACATTTGGGTGAGAAATCTGGTGTTAGGTTTGGGAAAGATAAAACTCTCTGCTGTGGAATAAATGCTGTGTAAAGAGCTTATTATGCCTTTATTTTTTGGCGTGTAAGCAGCACTCCTGTCCGTGGGAAAAATCTCTTCATTCCCACACAAATTGAATGATGTCCCTGCTAGCCAGCCCAGCTATTTTCCCTCTCCCTCTTCTGACACAGCTTTGCATGTTAATCTGGCCAAGATAAATAACCCAGGGGTAAAACTAACCCCAGAAAGCAGTATGGGCACCCTGAGAAATTGGAATGCTAAAAACAGCAGAGACAGAGCCCATTGGGAAAGATGGGATGTGGAAATCTCCAATGGTGGATGTAAGGAGTTAACTGAACAAGCTGGAAGGGATTTCTGGTTTCTTGGAAAAAAATCCTCAGGACATTTCCCCCTTGTGTTTAAAGTGAGGTTTTGCTGCAAGGTCTTCCTTCCTTGAGCTTTTCTGTGTTAGTTGAAAAGTTGGTATTTGAATGTAAGTGGGAAGATGTTCCCAGAAACCACACAACTGTTTCTTCTGTTCCTTGTGACCTTTCTAAAGGTGGAAAAATCTAGAGGTTCAATGGCAAACAATGGGCAGGAACTCATTTTCTCTCAGCCTAATTTGCATTATGTGGATAGTTGACAAATTCTTCAACACTGTCTGTAAGTCCTCTGCTCGTGGAGTAGCGCAAGCAGACTCAGTTTAATATTTCATGTAGTTAAGGTTTTGTGTGTGTATAACTGGTTGTGTTGGTACACATTTGTCTGCCTTTCCCTTCTGAATTATTTGGGAGGGAGTTTTAGAATTGCCAGCACTTAGATCTTTTTGATATCAAGGCTTGGAGCTGTTTCTTAGAGAAAACTATCTCAAAACAGTGTCTGTGTCAGTTCAGATATGGTATAATTTAGTGTTTACAAAGCATTCTTATCTGCTGCCATGCACATATACGATGCATTCTCTTTTTGAAGTGATTTTATCTGTACATCACAGTGTAAATAATGTTGAGTCAAAAAAAGAAAATATTACCTCACTATGTGTACTGCCAGAGTTTTGCTTCCAAAAATAGGGTAACTATGAACAACTGGGTTTTTTCCTTTCCCACTGAAATGCTGGAATGTACCTTTGGTGGAATTAATAAATATTTTGCAGAAGTATTTCAGGGTTTTAACTTTCAGTGTTTTATTTTACCTTGATAAATTGCTGGGAATTGTTTTATGTTAATAGATAGCTTGGAAACATCCCTAAATAATATTAAATTCTACATCATCTTGCTCGAATTTGCTGCTCTAGTAGCTCTAATACTTCCCTACAGCAGAGGGGCTAAAAGGGCAGGGATTAGGATGTGCACCAAACCAAATGAGCTGTGCTGAGATTTCAGGTAGAGGTTGAGTGTTTCTTATTTATCTCCTTTCCCAGGGGCACATGTAGTCTGGTTTTATCCTATGTCTGAAGATGACCAACCATATGTGCATATTATACTTAATTTTCTGTGCCGTTTGCTGGCTTTGGTGCTCTGATCCTGAGGTGACTTCAGCTTTGAGGTTATTCCAAGTAGCCCCTTGCCCTGGGCAAGATCTTTCACTGATAAACAGAATGAATTTACATTCCAAAAAATGGTGGTTTTGGTTAGGACTTAAATGAGGAGTCTTCACACAGTAGAAAGAGAAAATTGAGGTGATAGACAGAAATAAAGGCCTGTATATATCCTGTTCCCACCTCCTGGTGTCCTTGTAGGCAGGTTCTCCAAGATACCTTTCCTTCCAAGAGGAAAACATCTGATTTTACTACCTCTCAGAGATTTCATCTTTCCTTGCAGGCAGTGGAGAAATCCTCAGTGCACTGATTCTTCTGGGAGGAAACGATGTGAATGTGGGAAAGGCGATGCTAAAAGAGATGTGACATAACCCAGGTGTGGGTAAACCCAGTGAGTTTAGGCTGGAAAAAAACATCTTTGGGTGTTAATGTGGAGCTCTAGGTCTTTTTGCTCCTCTTATTCATGCTCTGTCTGATGAAACACTGTTGTGCAGAAAACTAAGAGTGACGCTTTCCTGACCTAACTTGGGAGAAAAATTTTGTCCCGCAGGGGTAGGAATTAAAATTCATTTTGAGTGTGTGTTTTCTTTCTGCTCCATAATCTCCTGAGGCTGAAAACTCCCAGGACCCCTTGGCTTTTCCATGCTCTGAGAAAGCTCTGAGTGCTTTCATCACAGCCCTTCTTTGTGCCTTCCCCAGCAGTGGTGCAGGAAGAGGTGCCACCCACAAGTTTGCCTTGCTGCCTCTGAGCAATCTGTTCATACAATACCCCAGCCCAGAGAGGGGAGGGGAAGGGCTGAACTCTCTCAGCCTTGTAGGAAAACTCCCATCCTTTGTTTTTTCTCAAGGTTTCTGGTGGCCACCACTAATTTCCTACGAGCAGAGTGCTGAGGAAAGGGGGATGAGAGATGGATGTGTGGGGGTGGGTGGCTCGGTGAGTTATTTTTGTGTTTTGTAGCCTTCACTGCTTGAATTGAGCGGCTGAGAACTGCCAGGGAGGACCAGGTGGGGTTCCAGCTCAGCAGAAGTGCTTGGGAGGGGATGGGCAGTGAGAGCCACAGCAGGTTATCGATGTGGGTGGGATAGGAACACACATGGTGATCTTCATGGTGTGGCTTCACACATGGGTTTGCTCCATTGTCCCCATCTTGGATCTTCTCTATTCTTGAGTTTTAACTTCTCTCACTACCCGCATGCTCTTGCTACTTTTATGGGGTTTTCCCCCCACTTCATGCTTTGTTGGCCCTTTTGGCTGCTTAGCTGCCATCCCTTTTGAGCTATGCACACTCTCTGGGCATGAGTTACAGTGAGAAATAACCAAATAATTCCTGTTTTGGCGTTGCTGAGATATCTGAGATTTTGTGCTGGTGTGGTCATAATGGCAAGGTTTGCTTTGGGCTGAAGAAGGGTGTAGGAAGACCTTGTGCCATTTATCGTCAGCCTTATGCTGTGAGGGTGTGTGCTTACTCCAGTGGGTACCATCAACCCTTTAGAGCAGGGTTTATTAAAAAGGGGTCAAAAATGTTATAATATTAAATAAAGCATTAAAATATATTTATAATTTATTTTAACAATAGAAGGCCAAGAGTGGGTGAGAGCTCCATTGTTTTCCCAGAATCTGTTACTGTAAATGTGATGAAAACATAATTATGAAGGAAACCAGTGCAGGCTTTATCTCTTTTATCTGAATGATTCAGTCCCCATCAGAGAAAGAAACGTGGCACCACGTCACTTATTCTTTCCATTGTTAGTGTCTTAGAGCGTTTCACTTCCAGGCCCAAGAAGCTCTGATTAAATGCCACAAAAGAAAACTTTCCTTGTTATTTTTTCCAGTTTGGGGGGAGGTGTTGTAATTTTTTTTTGGCTGACATGTGTATGTTTTGTCACTCTTTTTGAACTGAGAACAATCGAGAAGCTGCGAAGATGGGAAGGAAACATTTTGTGCCAGTACACATTGAGGTTCATTTGGGGAAATAATTATAGAAAAACAATCAATTTATGGGAAGATAATGGGAATATTTTCAGAGGTCTGGTGTAGTATCACATTGTGCTTTTGCTTAATTAAACACGACTGTGCTGAAGTCCTGGAGCAGCAGCAGTGCCCTTTGTACTCTGATTTGTCATTTTAGGTACATACTCAAATTTATGTCATTTTAGGTGTGTCTGGGATGCTGTGAACAGTGGCTGTTATTAGAAACCAATGGCAACCCCCTTTTTCCGGGGATTATGAATCTGGTCACCATTAGCCCCTCCCCTATCATCATATCAATCTCCTGCAGAGAAGCAGGCTGAGATATTTGTGAACTTTTGGCAAGTCTTTTCCAAAACACTAATGTTATTCAAGGTTACACTGTGAGGTTTGAATCCTACTCTACCACCCTATGGGAAGAGATGACATCAGCCCTTTAGGGTTTTGTGCTCCTGTTCTCCAAAACACCCACTTTATTCATCAGAAATGCTTTTATAGCAATGTATGTGGGAGGAGAAATGAATAAGATGAACTCAAAGCACTGGTCTGTTCCCAGTCCTGTGGTGTCATCAGTGTTAGTGAGATTTGGTGGGATGAATGCCATGATTGGAATTTTGGGATAAAGGGTTACAGGCTGCTCAGGAGGGACAGAGAGGGAAGGAAAGATGCAATCCCAGACTTGCTATTTGTGAGTAGAGAAGGAGTCGGAGGGGAGAATGTGAACCTGGGTGGCTGTCCTGGCCAGAGTGATCACAAATGGTTGTAATCAAAAGTTCTCACTAATGAGATTAAAAAAGGACATCAGAGTTGGTACTCTGAGCTTCAGGACAGTGAACTTCACCTGTTTTGGGGAGTTATTTAGCCAAATCCCCTGGGAATCTGCTTTTGAGGGCTTAGGAGTCCCCAAGTGCTGGTCAGTGTTCAGAACTGCCTTTTATAGAACCACAGGAGGAGGCAAATCAGTGTTGTAAGTGGAGTAAGTGGGGCATGAGAGCAGCTTGGCTGAACTGGGAGCTCCAGAGGAAAAAGAAATGGTGCAAGCCCTGGAAGCAAGGTCAGGATTCTCTGGGACATGACTCCTCCAGTCAAAATGACAGCCTCCTTAAATATTGGGCTGCTATTATTAAATGAATATTCCAGGAAGGATTGTCAAGTGAATGGATTACAGGAAACTCCAGAGAAAGTCTGCACTTAAGCAGGTCCCAAGGAGGAAGCAGATCCATGAATCCTGGGGTTTTGCCAGGGTGTACCTGTCTCTAAAACTGCTAACCATTTTCCCATTAGTGTACGTTGTCATCAAGTGTTTATTTAAGCAAAATGTAAACTCATTTATTTTTACACAGCTGGCAAACCAGCAGCCTCCAGTTTCCAGGAATAGTAACTAGTGAAAAGACAAACTGATCCATGTTGGAAGTGCCTTGTATCCTCCCCAGGGTCTGCCTGAGAGCTGGTGAAGCAGAACGTTAATTGGAGGGAGATGTGCCAGTGTGAGTGTAAACCCCAATATCTTTGGCTTGCAGCAGGGTGGCAACAGAATGCTCAAGGGATCAAGGCTTGTGGTGGGGATTCAATCTTTAACCTACTTGTTAGCCCATCTTGTATAAAACCTGTCCTTGCAGGGCATAAATCAACTTTTTTTTCCCTCAGTGAGAATTTTGGGACCTTTGTGAAGCAAACGTTTCTACTGTGAGGGAAACTCATTAATTCCTGGCGTGCAGAACAGCTGCATATATTGAATTTAGTGGGTTTATGTGCCTGGTTCTGTTGTTCAGCTCATAGGGAGGTGGGTGGCAGGCAGTGAGTGGTGCAACAATGTGGTGTTGCCGAGTAGGTGTGCACTGAGCTGACCCTCTACAACTCATGAATTTGCCTGATTCAAATGATTTTAGAAGGATTTGACAATAATCTTGGAGGAATTCCTACTGAGAGTTTAAGCTCTCATGAGCGAATAAATAATACACAACCTGGAACGTTGTAATGGAAATCCTTCCAGCTGGAGGCTGAAATTAAAGCATACCATGAAGGTAAGCAAACTCATTTTAGATTATGGGATTTGTATTTATTCTTGGCTTCTATTGAAACTAAAATTGGACACCCCCCGAGGTTGGAGGCCCAAAACAGCACAGAAAACGTAGTCATTACACTGTCTTTTGGCAAACTGGGGGAATTTTTAAGAACTTTGCATGGGAAAAAATGCACATGTGCCTGCTGAGGTGGAGCAAAAGCTCTTGCTGCACTTCAATGTGAAGATGCCCCATCCCTGGAAGTGTCCAAGGCCAGGTTGGACAGGTCTTGGAACAACCTGTGCTAGTGGAAGGTGTCCCTGCCCATGGCAGGGGGTGGCACTGGATGATCTTTAAGGTCCCTTCCAAGAAATCATAGAATGGTTTGGTGTGGTCCTTGTTTTAACTCAGATGCCCAGGAGAAGAATTTTCTTGCCTACTAGATGGAAATATGCTCACCTGAGATATTTCTGGTGTTGAAATGCCGTTCGTGTGATGCTCAGATGAGGTTGGCAATATGTTTAGTCTTGAAGGGCCACAAAGAATGCCCTTTTTTCATATGGCAATGCATGCCTGGGGTGCCCCATGGAAAACCCTGCCACTCTGGCATGGCAAGAAACCATCTAATCCTGCAGGTGTCAGTCTCTAGCAAAGCTGACCAAAAAAAACCAAGTGAGAATTAAGCTGCAAGGCTCCTCATAAAGATAGAAAAGCCTTGCTAAAACTGAATGGAACTACAGTCAACCACTTTCTGAACTGTCTTTTTATTTGATGAATTAGTAGAGTTCAGGTTAAATTCTTCACTTCTATTCACTTTAATATATTTAGCAAAGCCCTTGCTGGTTCTCCCCAGCTCCTACTTTGCCAGCTGGCATCATTTTAAGGCCAAATCCAATGCATTTTATGGATTGTGTTTCATGGGTTGCATTTCATGGCTGGCCTAGTCTAAAACTGAGTGCCATTAGCAAGGGAATCCCCTTTCTGTACCTCACTTGAAGCAGCGAGTGAGTGTTTTAAAGGCAGAAATCCCCTTGTATTGTTCCAAGTGTGTAAGTACTAAGGTTGCCTGGGAAGGGGGGGAGGGAACTTCCTAAAAGCTGTGTTCAAAAGGCCCAAACCTGGCTGTAGTTTACTCGATTTCCTGGATTTTCTCAGGCTGGAATTTATCTGGTGGTGCCACAAAATACTCAGTGAGGCCCAAAATGTGGTTTTTGGGGGGCAAAGGGGAAGTCTCCTGCCCGTGGGTTGCTGTCACAAAGCAGTTCACGGAGAGCAACAGGAAAGACGGTGTTTGTAAATGGGTGGACAGTGGTTTTCATGACTTGATTGAAGAAAGAGCCTGATGGGAATAGGGAAGGAGGATCCCACTGATGAATGGGCAGCAAGTAATGCACAGGAAAAGGGTGTGGGAATTCCTCCTCTCCTCCATTGACTGCTTGAGGTTAATTGCATGAAGAACGGGAAGCACATGGCCAGAGGCGGCACCATCTGCCCTTGAAATTAAGGAAAAAAAAAAAGGGAAAGGAGACCCTGGAAGAAACGTTTGGGCCAGATAACAGGATGAATACCAGGGCAAACAGCACTAGCTCCTTACGTAAATGAAGTGATGCAATTGTGGAATGAAAAGCTGATGTGTGTAACTTTCCTCTGGCCTCCTTGGGTGGAGGGAATGAGCACAGTCCCAGCTTACACTCTTCCCATGGGGCCCTCATTTGCTGGCTGGACAGCACTCCTCTGTTTGGGATGGTCAGTGTGTGGTTCTCTGTGTCAGTCCTTCGGGGACCCATAGTTTGCTCTCTCCTGAGGAAGAATCCTCAGGATCTCCAGGGATGCCTGGGGGCAGTGGGTGTTACTCCTTGGAAGGGGGTCAGAAGATGAGGGCTCAGGAAATGAGCAACTGGAATCAGGTTGAGAGGGTTTCCTACCTTTGTCTTCCCTTTCTTTAAGGAACGTGAATCATCACGAGTTGACGGGCAAGGATTTTCGTGTTGCCAATGTAAAGATTTCTTTGCCTATCTCAAAAGCCTTGTTTAACCTATTCTTTGTTTTCTTAACCAAGAAAACCCCTTCTGAAGTAGCAGCTGATATGGCCGATTTCCAATGCATGTCAACATCACACATGAGCTAAAACAGCATTTTTAAATGAAATAATAAACCACCTATTCAGACATAGAGGAAATGAAATTTTAGAGTCTTGCAGAAATATGTTTTTATTCTTTTTTTACAAAGGATCTGAAAAACAAATGGTATCTTTAATTTTTATTTTTTTCCTGAACATTGCCATCAACTTTTTAGGGGAACTCATGAGGAGACAAACTCTGTGAAGCTTTACTGTGGAAAAAACACAAGGGGTCACTTAAGACGACTGCCCTCAAGATTACAGGTACATGGCACTTACTTGAGCAGCAGTGGAAACTGCTAACCAGAGCTGCCAAGTACATGTCGCGTTTCTTTAGATAAAAAGCTGTTTTCATACACCTGATACTCCTGGGGATTTTTCAGACTGGTTTATTTCCCCCCAAAGTGGTTGGAGCCCAAACACTGGTATTGAATTCCAGGGGGTGGCACTGTGGCTGTGCCCAGCTTGACCCCTTCCTGCCATGCTGGGGCCGCTTGCCTTTCTGCCCCCTCCTCCTCCTTCTGTGGTTGTTGACAGAGACTGAGCCTGTGGCTAAGGCAGAGCAAAGAAATGAAGTGACACAGACACTGACCTGTCTGTGAAAATTATAGGGTATCACTGTGTGTGAGCCAAACCCTCAGTGTGGTTCTTCATCCGTACAAATATAACCTTCCTGCCCGGAACAAAATTACATTTGCACTAAATTCAGGGGGAAATTTGGTTTTTTTTTTTTAAAGGCAAGACATTAAATCTTCTATTTGGCATCTGAAAAGCTGTGTTTGTGCCCGCTCGTTATTCCAGAAAAACAACTTTGCAAGCTCTGGGCTGTCTCAGAAAGAATTAATGTTTTTATTTCTCCTTATCGTGGGTTTTCCGGTCTGGGGAGGGACACAATGCAATCACCCTTTGTAAGAGGAGAACCAGACCTTTGCCATTCAGGTCTGTTTTCCTTGGAAGACCTTCCAGGCTCCTGTTTTCCCACCACCCACAATCTGCTCTAACGCTGCCCATGGTGTGTCACCGTAGGCAGCTCCACTTATTTCCATGGGGATTTCCATGGCGTTTGTGACCCCTTGGTGAGTTTGGGGGAAATGAAACCTTCCCAGAGCTGTGTGCTGGATCAGGTAACTTCAGGAGAAGTCTCCAGGCTTCCTGCCCTTAACCTTGGGGGCACTGCCTGGGGTGGCCCCATAAAGCACTGCTGCCTTTGCTTTCTGACAGCCAGCAGGCATAAGCCAAGGGGGCACAAATCTTGCTCTTTGTGGGTGGGGGATGATTATTTTTAGCTTGGCTCATTGCGAAAGTCCTCTCTATATGAATGTTTGTCTGCTACCCTTTCTCATCAGGGATGTGGATGTCTCAGTTGCCCTCCCCAGTGACTGGACCTCTGCAGGAAAGGAAAATCCTCAAAGGGCACGGTATCCTCTCAGTATGTACAATTTTCTCCATGGCATCATATGGCAGAAGTGTTTCTATAGCAGTGATGGTGGGAGTACGTTCTGTGCGCTTGAGAAGTAGGAGCTGTCTCAAAACACCACTGCCTGTGATCATACAGAATCTTTAAAACAAGTCTGTCTGTATTTAGGCAATGGTCTAATCTACTGGAGAGTGTATCTACTGCAGGATGCCAAAACAGAGCAAAAATGGTTAAAACTTAAAGGTAATCTAACCCTGTGCAAGTAGTAAGCAAAGGTACACCTGCTGGTAATGTCCCTTTTTAGGGAGAAACACAGGTACCAAAAGGAATACTTATTTAGGAAAAGAAGCGTGAGAATTCCAGTGAAATTAATTTTAGGCATGTTGTTAGAAATTTCAGGCTTGATTGAATAGTCTCCCTCCCCCAGATCTGGGCAAAATACATTTCTCTGAGGGCCTGTAATGGGTCATGTTTGTTTTCTGTTCTTTGGGACAGAAGTGATATTTAAGTGCAATAACTATTTTCTGGCTCTGGAAAGCTGTTCTTGAAGGGACAGTCCTTTGGGGGAAGGCATTTTCCAAGGATCTGGAGAGTCAATGCAGTGAGGAAACTTTGACAGTGCAGTCCTGCTCAGCTTCTGATCCCAGGTGCCCACTGTCAAACACAGGGCTGGCTGCTCTTCTTGTGCTTGCACTGATCTGCTGGGTGAACCTCGAGTTCTTCCTTCCTTGAGTTTCTTCCTTCGCTCCCTTCCTCCCTTTCTGTAGTTCTTGGAAGAGAGGTCATGCTGAATGGCTGACCTGGTGTTCTCCTGACTTCTCCCTCTGCTGGATCTTCCAGCAGCCCTGTCTTTGGCTAAGGAAGAAAGGGAGGGGGAGTAGCTCAGGATTTAGCCTTTAGTTTTTCTTTACTGTCAGCAGTGATGCCTGATGAGTGTTTCTAATGGTTATGTCTCAATGATTTTAACAGGGCTGCTCTCACAGTAACCCGTGCCAAGGAATTTAACATCCCTGCCCCTGCATATTTTAACAGAGTTGTCCTCTTCCATGATGGAAAGAGTTTAATTCTAGCTGCAACAGCCTGCATGGTGTCTCTGCTCTCCTCAAATGCTGTCTGCTTAGACAAGCGTAAAACTAAAAATTCTCTGTTCTTTTATTATTAGTTTTCTTCCTTCTGGTTCGTTTATTGGGACCCCTCAGAAATTGTTTATCCCAGAATATGGTTGGGACAAGCTAAGTAATTTTTTTTTCCTGTGAGGTAGATTAGAAAACTAGAATTCAACCTCTCACCATCAGTGAGCTTTATGCTCCATCTGGTATGAAAACCAGTGTCAGACCCTGTGAAGCACCTTAGTTTTCCTTGTTTGCCTCAAAATCTGGCATCTCCCTTTAGATGCCACAAGGATTGAAGGAATCACGTGGTGTGGCCTGAGAGTTTTTTATGCATAGAATCAGTCCTGTAGCTTCAGTGGCTTCCACTTCTCTGTGTATGGAGGTGCTTTCTGCTGTGGTTTGTGGTATCTTTGCTTCCTGCTCAGTTTTTGTCTATTGTTGTAGCAGGATGTCCACAAATTGACAGGGATTTCCCTGGATCTAGACCCAAGGGATCACTGTCAGAGCCAGCATCGCAGATCAGATGAGCAGATCTCAGTCTTAGGCCTGACTTAATTGATCCCGAGGGGTGTATTTTGGAGCAGTTGGAAAGGAGGACTGCACATGATGGGAAATAAGGGTGTGACAGCAGGGCAAAGGAAGTTGTGTTCTCTGTGGTGAAGCTCATGGTGAAGTCCTCAGGTCCTTGCTCTGCAGATGGGAAGGCTTTCTTCAGTCAGAGTGAATGAGCCAGTGGTGATGACATGGTGATTCATCCCAAGCCCACTGACATACGACGTGCACAAATGAGACATGGGATATGATTCATTTTTCTCCCAAGAATCCCAAGGTTGGCTCAGGTACAGTTTCCTCTGCAGTTGTCTGCACAGAGTGGGATGAATCCCACCCCACAAGGAGAAGATGACAAGTTTAGGTTTAAGATACTTGATTACATGCCATGTAGCAAATGATTTTTTGTTTTTTATCGTTGGATTAATTAATTCCTGAAGGAGAAGGAAACTCTGAGGAAAGATGAGCATGCTTTGAAATAATATGTCAGAGAAAAAACTGGCTGGAAGGAGAAACTGTGGAGAAATTCAATTGAAAAGAAACATCTTCTTTTAAGGAAATCTAAACAAGTCCATTATTTTAAGTAGAAACAAGCCTTGCAGATGAGGCAGCCTGTTGGGAGGGAGGGATTTGCGTCTGTGCAATTGGGAGAGTCACCACAACAAAAGACGTTCAGCTCCCTGCCTTGGCTTGCTGTGGTCAGGCACAGCCAGGGGTGGGACAGGGGCCAGCTTTCATCCTTGGGGGGAATTCCTCTGGGTCAGCAAAGACACGAGGTGATAACTATTTTTAGGAAGAATCCTGTTCTTTCTCTTTGGAGTATAACTTCGTGGGTGATATGACCTCTCACTGACACCGGAGTAATTAAAAGGTTAAACTTAGAGGAAGGACTTAAACTGAATAAATATAGTAAATTGGATTTGGTGCTGTTTAGTTAAGCAAAAGAGGGTTGTCCGGGCCAAAATGTGAATTAAAGTCATAGATAGTGCTGAACTCTGCTCAGAGTAAACCTATTTAGCCCTGAAATTCCAGCAGGTTTTTGGGATTTTCTCTCAGGACGCATAACAGTGCAGCAAAAGAAGGAGCAGTTAAGGATGTAATTTAAGGTGGGAGGGTGTTGATTCGCTTTTAATCGCTGAAAACCACTTTGGGCTGGCAGCGTGCCACCCTTTCCCCAAAAGGAGCAGGCTCAGCCTGTGCATCCCCACCGCGCCGCAGCTCCGTGGCATCTCCTGCAAACCCAAAGGACACCCGAAATATCGCCTAAAAAACCCCTCCCGAACCGAAACAACCCTCCCCCCCAAAAAAAAAAAACCCAAAGCGAAACAAAAAGTAGAAATTAATGTGAGCGCTTTTGGGTGCGGGAGGGCTGTGCCTGCGCTGATGCAGCTGCCGGATTTTGGAGCGCCGCTCTCCAGGCTTGGCTCGCAGGGAAGAAGGCACAGCTGGTGGGAAGAAGGCACAGCTGGTGCTCAATTCCTGTCATTTTTTGCCATCTAGTGGCCTGGCACAGCAGCAGTGCCTCTGTCCGGCAGCCCACGGTGTTAAAAACCCCACGGGAAGGGCAGAGGATGCTGCCAGGCGGGCACCGCTCCTGCATCCTCCATCCTCCCCTCTGCCCATCCTTCCTCCTTCCCTTCAGGGCGTGCCCAGGTGGCAGCAGGTTTTGCCCTTTCTGACCTCGTCTAGGCTGGAAAGGGCTTTCGAGTTTGACTTGTGGCGTTCCCTGAATAACGAGGTCATGGCAGTAATACCTGAGTTGGGGTTTGGCCAGCACCGGAGCGGAGGATGGTGGGATCGCATCCCCCAGGCTGGAACACCCTGCCGTGCCCAGCCTGGCCATGGGGGTGCTACCAAACAGCAACAGGCAGGTGAAATTCCGGGGGGAAAAATTGGGAAACGCTGGGAAAAATCAAATTCCCTGGCTCAGCATCGCCCTCCCGTGGCCTTCCCTGGTATTTGATGTGTTTCTTCCACAACATCCACTCTCTTTATAAGACTTTACCATTTGGGGTAACTGTGGGAAGTGTAAAGGTTCTCTGTGTATACTTTTGGTACATTGATTTGATTTCAAGTGTAACCTTCAGAGTGTTTCTTTTTTTTGTCAAGCAGGTTTAGATTATCAGGGAGTTTAGTAAAAACAGTTCCCAGAGGAAAAAGGATGCTTTGATCCATTAGTCCAGAATTTCCATGAAAGTAGAAAACGTAAGTGTGCTTTACAGGTCTGGTACTTTCCACGGTGATCAGATAAAGTGAAAACGAGAGATTACTTCACCTTTTTTATTTATATCCTCTCCCCAGAGGACTGTGGTGTGTGTAACACCACTGGAGGGGGGTGGCAGGTGACTTCCCAGGGCACAGTGGAGTGGCAGAGCAGGGGCTGGCAGCTGGGACCTGTCCCTCCCTGCAGCCAGGAGACACTGAGGGCACCTCAGTTCGCGAAAATTTTAAGCTAAATTCTCTTTCTGGTCTGTTCTCAGGGCTCCTGTCAAAGCACGTGGCTCAGCCACCTTGGGCTGCGATGGGGTTTGCAAGGATTTCTCGTGGTCCCAAACCACAGAGCTTGTAGTGTTTGCGAGCAAACTCCTCATCCAAAGAGCTCAGTTACGTGTTTGGTCTAATCAGTTTGCATTTCTCTGGTTTCTAAAGTTAAAGGATATTAAATCATCTCTGCAGAGGAAGGAAGGAATAAGTTTTGTTCCTAGCTCCTCTTTCCATGCTCCTCAAAGCAGGTGTGTCCAGGCCTGGGATTGTCACAACTCCTGGTAAAATAAATGCATATGATTTTAAAAATAATTTTTAGTTGTATAAAGGACTTTCACAATCTGTGCTTCCCACGACATTATGGCCTTAAAATTGTTTTTATAATAATAAGGTGAAGCCTTATTACATAGCACCTATGCTTTTCCTGAAATAATAATAGTGTTTCCAGAACTGTGAAATTCCAGTCTTTTACCTCACACAGGGCACCACTAAATATCTTCCCCTGTAAAGAAACTAAGGAATTATTTGAGCATTGTACTTGCTGATTCAGGGGAAATAGCATCTCAGAAGGCAGTGAGTCCAATTTTTCAGGTATTGTGCTTCAAGGAAGATGTCAAGCTATCAGAAAGAGCAGTGAGAGAACAGCAGTGGGACAGCTTGTTAGAGGAAGGACTTGTCTGATTTCCAAGCAGTTTGCCTTCACATTTCCCAGATGTGAAACGGGTGCTTTTTTTTTTTTGCAAAACATGCTGAGAAATGTGTTGCAAAGGCTACTTCATGGATGACTTATGCTTCTGCATTTTTTTTTTCCCACTAGTGAAAGGAATTTCCAGGGCTTTCCATGCTGGTGACAGATGCTGCAGGGCTAATTCTGATACCAGATATCCTTTTGTCAACAGGCAGGTGCTGCAAACCTTCAGAAGAGGAGAAAACAAAGCCTTGCAGCTCCCTCTGACCCAGTTAACATCTCTCTGAGCCTTGGTCACCTTGCCCATACCAGTGGGAATCTGCACTTTGGCAAGCGCTTGCTTCCTGTAATTTGAAGTCAGCCAGAGCGCTTTAACACTCTTGGTTTATCTCTGGTTTGTGTTTCACTTCTCTTTTGTAGGTTTAGAGCTCTGAAGCCCCTCAAAGAAAGAAGAGAAACCGCACCAGAAGGGAAGTTGGGTGCTGGAAGCCGTTTGTGCTCGACCTCTGTTTCATCATGAGGAGTCTGTGTCCAAAATCAAAGCACGCCTGTTATTTCCCATCACTTGCATGTGATGCAGGACCAGTTTTGGTGAGGTTTGTTCCCAGACCGCAGAGAGGAGGGAGCTCCCAGGGGTTTTCAGCCTCTGGCCAAGGTATTTGACCATTGTGTGCACCTGGGAGCTCCCCAGCTGGGGAGCTGGTGGTCATACTATAACCACAAATTACATAAGGGGTGTTTTTCTGCCTTGTTTTCCTACCCTGGCAGAGTTTGCCACTGTAGGTAAGCTTTTAAATGTGATTTTTCTTGAGGAAACAGAGGGTTCACTGAAGCTTCTTCCAGAAAGCTACAACTGTCAGAGAATATCGTACGGGCTAAGGGAGATGTAAGTTATTTAGTTTCTTAAAAAAAATATGATGAAATGCATTTGAAATGGCATTTCCCAAATGTGGAATTTGTGAAAATGCAGGCTAAACTCCCAATGTAACGTTTATGTTGTAGAATTCTGTGTGTTAGCAACTTTAATAGGTTTACTATCCCCCCCCCATAACCCAGAAACTCCAGAAAGCAGGCAAGTTTATTTCACACCAGAATTCAATAATCCCACCTCTTTTAATGAGGCAGGCACTGTTTTGGAACAGGTTACATAAGAGAATATTAATGGAGCCTCTCAGAGTGCAACCAGAAATCCATGGATAGTGACTTTATGGATGACCTTGAGCTGTAAAACCTAAACAGCTACAGACCTGAAATAACCGTGTGGACACTGATGGGTGCCCAAGTCCTTTGTAGTAGGTGAAAAGCTGCTTGTTTGTGAGCATAAAGGACACAGTTCTGGGACTCGAGGAAATGTGGTCTCACAATTCCAGGCCTCAGATGGGTGCTGCTGCACCTGGCTACGGGCACAAATGCTGCTTATGGACCAGGGGTGCCTTTTTCCAGCTGCTACCCCGATTGAGGGGTTAGTCATGCACAGGAAATATTATTAGCCACTATTTCAGGTGGAAATACATGGAGAGGTGGTCATTAACAAATTTGAGATGCTTATTAGCCAAGACAGCTTGACTTGAGGAAGAAGTGTGGCAGTCCTGTTCCCCCTGGGTCACCAGAGGTGTGCAGGTATGAGAAGGCAGGAAGGGGCATAGGAGTCTGGAGTTTGAGTTCAGGCTCGATGTGTAATTGTGGTGGTAAGTGTAAAGGTCATGGTGATCTCACCAACCTGTGTGGGTGGAAACTTGGGCTTCTGTGGTTCTTGGGCATTTTCATTAGGTGAGCAGGCCTGGCCTGGTGTAGGCTTTTCTAATGGAAAATTGTAGTTGCCACTTAAAACTCACAGAAAAAATAAGATTTCTTCATTTTGTCTGTATGGAGGGGCATGGGGTTGTTTTCATCTCAAGTTTGCAGCTAACTCCACTGTGCTCTGGGGGTCCGTCTTGGGGATCCTTTCCTGGCTTTCCTGGCTTCCAGTCTCTCTGCCCCTGAAATCCACTTCTTTCTCCTCCCCGGTAGTTGTTGGAATATCTGTTCCTGACTCCCATTTGCCTTGGCTGATGTTGGTTGACACGAAGTGACGTGGGAAGCAGAGCCATGGAGACCGTGGAATGAGGAACCTCGTGGACAGAGCAGGACAGGGAACATCCCTGTCCAGAGAAATGGATGTTCACTTCTTCTTTAGCAGCCCTGTGCTGTGGTCTGGTCCCAGGGCTCAGCTCCAGGCTTGTGCCTTCTGTCCCCAGAAGAGCACGTGGGATGGAGGGAGATCTGGGAATGCCAGCACGTGCCCAGAGGTTGGGAAGGTCCAAGCTGGCAGCACAGGGAATGGCTGCAGTGCAGGGACAAGGCTTTGGTGCGGAGCTTGGCTGCCAAATCCTGGACCATCCCACGTTTCCCTCTGACTGTGCCATCCCTTTTTACTCCTGGGTGCATTGCCTTGGTGGAGCAGCTCAGCTGAGCTGAAGAACAAACATTGTCTGTCCCCCCTATTCCTTTGGGGTTTTGGGGATCATTCCTGCAAATTTACACTCCTGCCCACTCTTCTAGGGGGAAAGCTGTGGCAAAACTAGTGATGTGAGGCAATGCCATTTGTCTGGAGGTGCAGGTTCCTCTTATCATGTGCTCTTTGCTGTAGCGCTCCCTTCTGTGCCCCCCTTGCTGCCTGTGAGCCTTGTGAGCTAAAAATGGGGCTCAGGCTCCTGTGGGGATGTGGGGGAAAGTGTTGCAAAACAGGCAGGTGGAGAAGCAAGGCTCAGCAAGCTGTTGCTTCATCTAGCAATGCGTGAAAGCTTGTGGTTTGCCAGAAGTCCCCTGCCTGGCAGACGTTTGGGGCACAACAGCTGGCAAATGAATAAACTTCACCCTGTTCTGATTTTTTCCTTTTAGGCGCAGTTTGGGGCAGTGGGAATAACTGGGCAAGGTTGAAGCCAGGCTGGTTGAAGTGTTTTACTGTCCAAGAGCCCATTCATCTCATCTCATCTTTTAAGAGGCTTGTGGGGCGCGTGGGTTGCTCTGGAGGGAGTAACCAGGCACATGAACGTCCCTTGAAATGAAGAGCAGCCACGTGCTGTGCTGGCATCCACAGACCTCCAGTTCCACAGACTTCGCTGCCTTCCTTGTGCGTGGGTTTGTGGGCGCGACTGAGAGCTGTGCAGCTCTGTTCCTGTTCTCGGGGCTTCCTGTGTCACTGTACCTGTACAGAGTATTCGGTGCAAAAATAGCGCAGGGAAGGCGAGCCGTGGGAAATGGTGTGATGTGAATTGGTGGCTCTCGGGCTGCGTGGTGGTGGGGCTGTGCATCTCCCTCAGGGCGGGTCCTGAGTCGATTCGTTTCTTGGGTCCTTGTGCACTGCTGTGATTGTGTGGTTTAAGCCAGGGCTGACCCTTCTCAGGGAGAACCAGAAGGCTGCTCTGCCCCACTGGTGTCCTGCCCCTCTGGTGGGGTGCTGCAAGGTGGGGGCGTGAAATCTGGAGACCCATCCACCCAGCCTCCTGCAACCAGTGTTGGGTGTGATGCCTCAAAGATGCCATTGTGTTATCTGAAGGTTCTTCAGACGACTGAGACGAATCTGTAGCACCTTCAGTGACGTAGCTGAGTCCCTCCATGCGCTGGTTTTAAAGCCAGCGGGCGCTGGGAATAACTTTTTTTGTCATTTCTTCCAAGATGCTTTGAAAACTGAGCAATGCCGAGCTTTTATCTGAACGGATTATCTGCCCCCTACGAGGCAGGCGCTTTCAGTCAGCACCTTTTTGTTCCCCTGCTTCGGAAGGCACAGCCTTTCAAGTGTTCAGCTTCAAAGAGCGGTGCTGCCACAGGCTCCTGTGCTTTGCTGTTCTATGTGCGTTGGTAAGGTGGGGAGGCGCTTCCTGTTTATCTACAAAAATCTCATCTTCCAAATCAGGCTCTGCTCTCTGGGGACCTGGTTAAGCCAAGGCTCAGCCTTGCTGTGCAGGTGAAGGAAACCTTGTGAGGATCTCTTTGCATCTTCTGATGGTCCAATAAATCCTCCACGTGCGTTCGGTCCCATTGGAGGTCCCAAATGTCAGTGGTGGCTCTGGGGCTGCTCTGAACAGACCTTGTTTCTCAGTTTAAAGCCACTGAGGTAGAATCTGTGTCAAAAGAACAGAGCTACCTGTAGTCTGGAAAAATAGTTGTGCCTTTAGTATCTGAGCAGAAAATGCAATCAAAGGTCTGTTTTTGGGCTGTTTCATACCCGATTGGCTCCAAGTTTCCCAGTCTTTCACCTAAAATAATTTATCTCCAGCCATACAAGGGTTGGCCCACTAAGACAACGAGAGCAAACTAGATTTTTCTAGAAGGCAGTTTTCTAATACTTTTGCTTTAATAAGGCTTATCAATGATTTAAATGATCATTTATGTAGATAAAAAACCAACCAAAATATCAACACAGCTAGTGGCCTGAACCAACAGCTTAGTGCACAGACGTAACACAGAACTGATGGTGCAGATGAGGGACATGAGTGATCTTTTCAAACTTGAAAAGGCACCTTGATCTTTATCTCATTTTTATCTTCTTTGCCACAAACCTGGGCACGAAGCAGAATCAATTCTGTGTCAGTGTTGGGAAGAAAAGCTAGCATGACACAAATACACTTACTTTTGAAAAAGGAAATGGATTTTGACTGGGGGTCAGTCACTGCTGATCATTAATTTCCCTTGTGGACAAAAGCAACATACAATACCTTAACTAATCAATCATCCCACCAAGATAAAACCAGGGTGTGCTGTATTTTGGTATTTCCTCACGCTTTATTTGTGAAGATTCTTTGTAAAACAACCCTGCCTTCCTTCCCCTCCACAAAATACAAACACACACCCCAGTGTTCACTTGATTTTGGTTAATAATAGCTTTAGACATTCGTGATGCTTGAAGAACTTTGCATGAGGTAGAGTGAACTGCAGCCTGACTGGTTTTTATTCCAATATTTAAGGAATAAACACACAATATTTTGAATTCTGGTGTTCCAGCAGAGCATCCACTGGTCCTTCTTAATGAAAGGAAGCTTTCCCAAAAGAGAAATGACCATCCTGGAGGTGAGTCAGAGCTGAGGCTGCAAAATGCTTGTCTGGAGAAGTCCTGGCCACGTTTATTGGTGCACATTAATGCAGGCATATTCTGTAATTTCATTTGCTACAGTTTGTTCCCTCCTCTGGCATCTTTCTGCAGGTGCAGAATGATTTAGGACGGCGTATGTGAGGACATCTGGGCTTTCAGGTAAAACTGGGATGGAAGGGATAACAGGATGGTTGCAAGGTGCATTAGGTGCTGTCCTCTGAGCATTCCAGGGATGGACATCACTGTCATAAATTATGTTGTCCTTCAAGGCCTGTAGTGGGCTGGCCATGGAGCAATAAAGCGAGGAGCTTTCTTCTGGAGCTTGAGTTGTTCCAGCAGCTTGGAATGGAGCAGCTGCTGGATTCCTGACCTGCAAAAAACAGAACAGGGTAGAGCTCTTTGCTGCCTGTGCTCCTACTAAACAAATCACTCTCCTGCCTCCTGCCTTTCTCTGTTTCCCTTCCCAAACTCTCATCTGTTTTCTTGCAAGATGCCAACTGATTCAACATTTTGCGAGAGCTCTTCCGTACTGCTCATTCCAGGCTTTCCCTTACCAGTTCATGAAGTCTTTCTTATTTTCACCTCCAAGCCCCATACTACCTTTTCCTCATTGCCTCCTGTTCCCTTGTTTCCTGATCTCTTGCTTCTTACTCTCTTTTTTGATATTTTCCAAGTCTTTCTCCTTCTCTGAAACCAAATTCCTCTATAAATTCACCCCTCTCTAGTGGAATCATTTGCTGCCATTCATTTTTTCTAACCACTTAGAATACACTGCTTTTACTTTTCTTTCTTCCAACGTGCCATTTGGGAGCTCTACAAGCTGTTTGGTGCCCTCTGATCCCCACCAGTGACTGGGAGTTGTCAGGTCTGGTTGCATCTTTTGTGTTCTGCCTCCTGCCCGTCTGCTTTCTCTGGAACTTATTGCAGGACCTGCTAGTCATGTATTAAAATCTTCCTTTTCAGTCATTTTCTTCACTCTCAGGGTCATATTTTGTCTTACACAGACAGTTTGAATGAGACCAACACAGGTCCTTCAGATGCCTAAACTATTACTTGGATGAGACTTAGAAATTAATATGTTTTAAGAGGAATTTAGATGCCTAAAATACCTTTGTGTCCAAGGCCCTTAGTTCCTTCCCTGAGCTCAGCCATGGTGATATCTCACACCAGACAAACCAGAAGGTCCCTGAATCTGCCTCTGATCCTATGCCATGTTTAGTGCTACACAAAGGTTGGCTCTTGATATGAGGTTTTGCAGGAAGAAGTTAAACATACCATGATTTCTTCTCTCTGTGTTAATGGAGTTCTCTTTTTCTTTACTGGGGAAAAAAAGAAAATAAGACTACTGTAAAGCCTGAGGTTTTTATTTGTGCTCACTTTGCTTCCATCCTTCTGTCTCTAAGGTAACAATACATGGGGCAAATTAAAGGTTCCGTGTCTTAAGTGGCACAATCAACAAGGACATCACAGCAATCAGCTGGAAAATTAGAAGGGGGCTTTCACAGAGCTTTCAGTGCAACTGCCATGAAGCCGTGAAAAGGACTGTAATCAAATGCATCCCAGGCAAGGCTCAGGTGGTCAAACTACTTACCATGGCACCTCTTCAGACACCACCACATGCACCCAGAGATGAACAGACAACACAGACCCACTGGTGCTGAAGCGTAAGTAATGAGCAACATCTTGTAGCTTCCAGGTTCTTGAGGCTCTTCTGAGATGCCAGTGGTACCTAAAATTGCATTAGCATAGAGAAACACGTGACTGGCTGTTTGTTTCTTTTAGTATCATGTCTTTCTGATGCAACTAAAGTCTTAATGCGCTTCTTGTAACTTGGTGCAGCATGTCAGGAGACAACCTGAGCTCCGAAGGATGAAGATACTGGAAAGAAAAGTGCATGGGGAAAATGTAATTCATGAATGATGCATGGCAGAGTTAGAGGAATGCTCTGAACTTCCAGCACACTTCTGCAGTTGAAATTGTGAACAATAGCCAACAGTGAGTAAAACAGCTATTTCAGGTTGTTTTAAAATTGATGCATGATTCTAACTCTTTATATGTATAAGCCATTTCTTACTGGGATATTAAATAGTGTACCAGGAGTGGAGTGTATAGCACCAGGAGGTAACTTAATTGGCTTTGTCCCCTTTATGCTGATTTCTGGACGGTCCCAGCCTTGAAAACTGTACCCCTTGGGAATCTGTATTTTGTTCAAAGAGGAAGAAAGCAATTCTAATTTAGCAACGAGTTTAAAAATTGTCTGGACTGCACAAAGCACTCTAACCAGAAATTCACAGCAATACAACGTAGTTCCTTTCTCTTAAAGAGGAAATAAGAATTAAACTTACTTTCTGGCGAAACTGGGGCACTGTTTACAGGCTCCTCTGAAAGAGAAAAGCAAGAGAGGGAAATGAAACAGCAACCTGGCATTTTGCACCGATGACATTGAGCGAAGGGAAAGGTGTTTGTC
The DNA here is from genome assembly GCA_013396755.1 of Sclerurus mexicanus. Taxonomy (NCBI): domain Eukaryota; kingdom Metazoa; phylum Chordata; class Aves; order Passeriformes; family Furnariidae; genus Sclerurus; species Sclerurus mexicanus. The sequence goes on along the minus strand of VWZF01006291.1, from coordinate 1,066,791 downwards.
TCCCACTGCCAACAGAGTAGTTCTATCTTTCAGACCTCTTGGACATTCAAGTGAATAGATCATCAGAACATATTTCAAAGGAAATGTGGGTCTTGAGCTGGGCATATACTGTGTTTGACACGAATTTTTGTGTTTGCCATAAATTTTGATGTTAGCCCTTCTGCTGCAGCATTAAACAAGGCTTTAAAGTCCGTTAATGTACCAGGAGAGGAACTGGCAACAGAACAACCTTACAACTCGTTGCCTGTGCTCAGGAGGACATTATGGCCACACAGATCGCTTTCTACCTACCCTGAGGAGGCAGATGTGGCTTCTCATAATCTAGACTTGGAATCCCAACTGCCTAAGTTAGTAAGACCTCACTTGCCCGCAAGGACCTTTAAAGCTCTTGTAATCTTTCCTGCTCTTGAAATTCTTGGGGTGCAAAACCATGCTCTGACCATTGTCCACGAGGCACTTGAATTGCTTTGTCCCCTGTGCTGTTGTGTGGCCTCACTGAGAGCTGCTACAGGAGCACTGGTATCCTGCCTACTCCATGTGATGTATAACCAGGCTGTCCTCCCACAGGCTGTTTTTGTTCCAACTGGTATTTTTGTAATTCTCAAATAGTCCACTAAAGGCCATTTGGTGTTGGCAGAGCCTCCTGTTATCCCTCGATTAAGTTCTTTCCTTTTGTTTCTATCCTCCCAAGAGGTGGGATCAAAGCATGTTCCATCACAACTGTGCTCCCAGTCAAACGTGTCAGGAGAAGCCACCACCCAGCACGCGGGAGCATTTCTCTGAATGGCTTTCTTCTGTTCAAAAGGGCTCTCCCATCACACAGGGGGCTCACCTTCAACAGAAACCTTTATGTCGTGGCTCTCGATGGACAAGCTGTCCTCTTCTGCTCGACACCGAAAGCGCCCGCTGTGGTTCTGATGAACTGGGAAAATCTCCAGGGTAAACACCAGGTCAGACTCCCATCCTCTCCTCCCCTCGTCCGTCTCCACGCACGTGGCCCCTTCCATCTTGCACCACTGCACGGATGGCTTTGTCCCACAGTATTGAACTGGGCACTTGATAGTCAAAGAGGCCCCAGGATGAGTTTTGTACTGGGAGTGTCTTTTCACTCGAATTTCAGCGGAACAGTTTGTGGTACCCAGTCCTGGAAGAAAAGCACAACACGGGTCACAGCAGTGGGCTCTGCTCTGTGCTCCCCACAGCACCACTCAGAGGGTGTTCCCTGTCTGTTTGCAGCAGGTCTGATCTGCGGAGGGGACAGTGACAGCAGATGACATCAAGACTGCTGGGTCTGTTGTTTGCAGGAGGGTTGGTCAATGCACTGTCTCCCTCTGATATGAACGTTCCCTTTTTTCTGTATCTCAAGTTGGAAGTTATATAGTTTAGAAAGAAAATATGTGAGATATGCATAGCAAGTCTTTCTGTGTCCTCCTTCTCACAGATGTCTTCTGTTACTTTTAGATTTAATTGAGATTAGTTAATTCTTGTTAACTCGCAGAAGTAAAAGCACTTTTTTGGTGGAGATTTTTGTAATTGTCATATTGAAAAGAATTATATTTAATGCAAATATCTATTATCTCCTTTTTAGGTTGTTACGACATTTTGTTTAGTTGTGGGTTCGAGTCACTTTAACTGTGGGTCTTGGTGTTGAATGTCCTGCCCTTTTATCCAAGATTCATGTTTCTTGTGATGCCTTTACAACAAAATATAACATCAATGCCCACTGGCACTCTGAGCAGTAATTTCAGTGCTAACCATAAGACTTGATTGATTACAATTCATTCTTTGGTTTGGTTTTGTGTGTTTGGTTGGGTTTTCTTAATTAAGATTCCACTGGCATTGATATTGAGATATTAGTCCATACATATATATACTTTTTCTTACATAGGATATTTTTAAAAGAATTCAACTAAAATGTGCTAGAGCTTGTCTCCCAGCACATGAGTTTCAGTAGTGTCTCTCCTTTTCCCCCAATCCTTATGCAAACATCTCCCATAGTTTTGCTCCTTTGTCTTCTGGTAGTGATCCTTCCCTTACTAATTCCAATATAATCAGTGCAGCTACAGTTTTGATAAGGGAAAAAAAAATAGCTTACTGAAATTCGATTTAATTTTCTTAATTATCGTTTGTGGATCCTGTGGAAAAACCCCTGTGCCTGCCAAGTAAACACCACTATGTCACTCTGTGATTTTTTTTTTGTTGTTGTTTATTTATCGGTTTAGGGACCTTCTAGAACAAGATCACCAGAGTGAATAAGTGTTAAGTATTTTTCTCAGGCTTTGTGAAATTCTTAGTTTTGATTATTTTGAACTTCCATAACCAAAAATCTGGACTAGACAAAGCCTTTTCTTATCGACTTGGGTGTCTTTTCTTTTTTCTCTCACTCAAAAACTTGTGGGGATCCAAAGTAGAAAATGGGATGGTAATTAAGTGTGGTTAAGCCAAGTAATTGCAGATACAGTTATCTGGTGAGGATGACTTGACTGTAAAACAGACCCAGTAGGACTCCCAGATTCCAGGCACAGGCTTGAACGCTGCCAGAGCCTTGGAAGGAAGACCACAATGAAAAATGCATTTGGTCCCCAAGTGCTGGAGTTCTTGTCTAGACAGTTACTGAGTAATTCTCAGTTATTACCATTACCATCCTCTTCAGTCAAATGAGGGGTCTCTGACACGGTAATAAAACAAGGAAAACAAGGCACACTCTCTCCAGGGTACACCAAGCACTGCTTTGGTTTCTGTTCTCCACCTGTAATGTTTGCTAAAAATCCAGTCAGGTTAAATTATAAGGCCACATCTTACCGTAGATTTGATTGTTGCTCTGAGCCAGCAGGACTAGGAGAATGTAGAGAGTTATCCTTTTTATCAGCACGACTGGAGAAACCTTCATGACCCAGGCATTGGAGAGCCAAGATGTTGCTGTGGGTTTAGGAGGGGCAGTTCTGATGGGCTCTCGCATCCCGTGAGGTTTCCCTGGGCTTTGTGTCTCAGTGGATTCCCTCAACCAGCTCTTCTGCCAGCAAAAGGGGCGGGGAAGCGACAAATATGCACAAATAGGATGGGTTGCACAGTTACCTTTTTTTTTGTGTGTGTGTGGTTGAAACATGAACTGCTCGAGTGTTTCACATCATCGCAGAGCTCTGCGATTCTCCCCTCGGTGCAATGAACTAAAGCTCCAGATGTTTGGGGTTTTGGGAAGATGCTCCTGCCAGTCTGGCTTTCCTGGTACAAGCAGCACAGAGAGCAGGGAGAAGGGATGCACTGAACTATTTTAAACTTGTTCAGTCCTTGGGTATGACTCGAATTCAAAATTAACAAATGAGGAAGCTGAACGAATTCACTGTTCACAGGCTGGTGGATGTCAGAAATGTGTCTGAATAGTCTTAATTTGTAGTAGATTAATTTAAAACAGCCTGTATTGTAAGTACTATTGTACCATTTTTATAAGATTGTTCTTAATATTAGATATTACAAGCATTAACACTAAATGTTGCAAACAATATTATTGTAATATTGTTTCTACTACTTATTTTTAGCATCCTCATAAAATAAGGCCAAGTAATTTAGATTTGGATTTTGTGGGTTCCCTTTTCAGGGTGTCCTTTACATCTTTTTTTTCACTCAATATTCCTAAACCATTGATGCCCTCAGTTGAACCTTCCCAAAAACTGATGGCAATGCAAAGTTTCTTCATAAAGTTAAAACCAAATTCAAGTTGAACAGGAGCTCTGTATGCAGCAGTTATCACATCACTTCTGCCTGTAACACAAATATAACAACCCCAAACAGAAACCAGGGAGAAGAAACTAATGAAGTTACAAAGCTTTATGTTAAAATGGTGAAGTTTAGACTTGCCAAGAGGGTGGCCAAGCACTGGAACAGGCTTCTGTAGCCAAGTGGTTGATGCCCCAAGCCTGTCAGTGCTTAATAATTAGTGCCCTTAATAACTTGTGATCAGGTACTTGGACTATACGAGCCACTGAACTATTCTAAACATTTCAAGCTTTCTAGAGAAAATATATGCATATTATGCTCTTACAAAAATTTAAATTATCAGGATTTTTTTTTTCCCCCAAAGTAAAGTTTTTGGGGAAAATAATGGAACAGCTTTCTGAAATTTTGTGTTTGGAAGTGTCTGGTCAGAGGATAATCATCCTGATGCTTGTGAGAAACTGAAAGAGCCTTGCAAAAATCCCAATCCGGCCTAAATGGAAAATATTTATGAAGGAAAACTCCTTGAGTGTAACTGCACAGCCACAGTCCTCCACTGGAGACCAAACCCTGCATTGCTGTGGAGGGAAGACACCTAGTGGTGAATGCACTTCCAGCTCAGGAAATCTGGTTTATTCCCAGGGAGGTTTCCTGCCACAGCAATTTCTGCCTGTGTTGATGCCCAGTTACCAAAGCTTATGCCAGGAAAATGTGGTGTTGGTAATTTGTACTTAACCTCTGTGCTCTTGTTAGACAAGCTGGTTTGGGTCGAGCCCTTTGCTACAGATTTTGAAGCTTTTCTCGTAAAACAAGGTTTTTCCTCTTCCCTGTGCGTTTAGAGTTTGGCTTTGTAGGGCCGTTCCTTTTTGGTGGCTTTGTGGAAGTGTCCTGAGCTGTCATCCATCCATCTTTTGGGAGAGGTGAGGTGGGCTGGAGCAGCAGGAAGGAGGACACGTTATCTGTTTGCACACTCTATATGGATTGTGAGGCTTCTTTACTTTGTATTTTTAATACTAAATAGCTTGGGCACATCTCTACTTTGGTAAAAAGGCTTTGGCAAATGACACTTCTACTGTCACTGCTGATACATCATTGCTTCCTTTATGCCTCTCCTGCTTTGGAGGATGGTTGCTCTGGGGTTGTTGGTTTGTAGCTGTTAATTTGTTTGGGGGTTTTTGTTTGTTTTGGTAAGGTTTTTTCCTGAAGGTGGCAATGAATCTGAGTTTCTCATGTTTCCTTCTCGGGACTGTAGTACCACCTTGAGACTTCCCTGGGAGCTTTTCTATTTTTATGATATCACGAGGCCAAGGTGGTCCTTTGGGGTTGCTTTGTTCCTGGTTGCAGGGATCAGGCATTGCTCTGCAACCACACAGTGGGACACAGCTTTTCCCCGCTGGCTCCAGTGTCCTGGGTGGGAGTGGAAGGCTTAGAGAAAACTTATTTAAAAGCTCTGCTGTTGAGTGATCAGGTGCAGAAAGGAGTCCCTTGGTTTCTAAACCCCTTCCCAGAGAGGAGCCTGGGGGCAGCTGGATCCAATCTCAGCCTCGGATTATGTCAAGAGTTTAAGGAACGGAATTAGAGAGGTGAGATTGAACCACTTGGCCCCACAGGTTTTAATGATTGGCAAAATGAGAATATTTATATAAAATGAATCATGTGTTATTACAAATGATCAGTAAAAAGATCTCAATCAGAATTTACTACACAATTTCAGTTTAATGAGATGGGCTAACCCTCATTAAATCAAAGAGCACCTCTCAGAACGGGTTCTGGAGGGCACTGTGAGCCTGGCCCTGAACGCTCTCATCATCAGTGCATTCCACACAGAGCTGGTTAAGACCCTACTCAGGGTTTTCCTGCACAGGAAGCACCTCCTGAAGTGAAAGCATGGGTACTGTAGCTATTGGATTGGTCTTGTGGTAATGACAGGCTTCAGAAATAAGGGGAGGGAGGAAGCAATTTAAAGCTGATTATAGAAGAATTAAGGTGAGAAGGCCTCATTTACTCCAGTGAAATCCAATACCGAATTTGAGAGCTATTTTGTACGCTGAAGGGCAGATTAAAAAACCACTTGAGGCAAACCAATATAACAAAACCCCCCTAAGAACCTCTAAAGCCCCTAATTACTCTTCTTCCAGCTTGGAACAGAACTGCTCAATGGTGTCCTCAAGTGAGCTGCAGTAGCTCCCTGTGTCCTTCCTCACACCCTGCCCTTTCTGCTTTTCGAATATGAGAGAGGTGGCCACCACCAGATGACCCACAGATTCCAAACCCCTTGTTAAAAAAAACATGGTGGGATGGGCAAAAAAAAAATAAAATCCTTACCTGCCATAAGTGTAAATGCCAGATGTCAAACCTAATTATCAATACGACTGTGGCTAAAAGCATTTGTGTTATTCTTCATCCTCCTGCACCCTGGACATGGGTTGAACTGCCCTGAATCAGTTAGAGAAGTGTCATTTTAAGGAGTTAGCATGGCCTGATTACTGAACTTCAAATGTATGTTCCACCCAGTTCTGCATTAGCTTCCACACAAATCCTTACCAATGGATTGGTTTTGCAAGTCTGTAAGTGCTGTTTCATAGAGGAATTGTCCACACAAGAAAACTTTACAAAAGGGTATGTTTATTCTGCTTTTCCATTTCATAGAAGGGTAACAAAAAGCACCTGGTCTTATTGTGCTGTGACCTGGAAATGGCTGAAAATGAGAAAGTAACGATTAATAAATTCATCAGTCAGGGGGTTGCATGAGTTTATTGTTGATCCATCATGAGATGTCAAGGCAGGTAAGAATTCAGAATGTGTAAACAGTCAAATCCACCTTGATAATTTCTGATGGGCTGATGTTATTTGCTCCATTTTTATGAAGCCCCTCAGGGAGACAGAGATCAAACTGTGACCTTTTTGCAGCCAGTTTGGAAAGACCTGATTATTCCACATTGCAGAAAACCTTCCTGAAAGGATCATTTACTGCAATGTCAAAACACAATTATTTCACTGTGTGTTCACTGGCAGCAGAAGGGATAAGCAGGGAATTCCTGTCACCAGGAAGAAAGCCACATGCTTGACAGGAACCAGAGGTTGTCACTCCCCACTCCTGAACCAGACTGCAGTGTGACTGCACAGATAAATCAACTGCTTCAATCTACACTTTGCTGTCACACCTTGAGCTACGACAACAGAATGTGGTTCCTTCATTTCTCCTGTCACAATCCATTTCTACTATCTCACATTACGTGAACTACCACAGGTTCTTTAACAGCAAAGTAAGAGATAATGCATAAATTCTGTCAGAAAGGAATACCTTTTTTATTATTATTTTTTTTAAAGAGACCAGTTTCCCATTACCAAGTGAAAACTTGTTTTAATATAAAAAATTAAATCACTTCCTCTGGTCTTACTGTTCCACCAGAAAGTCTTGTGGCACTGGAGGACCCAGGTATTTTCAGCCTTACTCTAGTATCTAATCATAAATTCATGACTTTTTAAAATAAATCCATTTCTGTAGCCACTTACCATCAGCAAAACATCCCTACCTCCAAATTAAAAACCAAGCATCTTCACTAGATCAAAAGGGACTAACCTCTAATATCATCATTACAGTGAGAAGCTTTGTTAAAAAAAATTTATTATGAAAGTTAGACACAACCTTAAAATTGTACAAAGACAACAAGCACTCAAATTACACAAAGAGTTAAGTAGCAGTGAGTACAATGTGAATGCAACAGCGAGTCTTGCCTCTCTTTATATGCAAATATAAATAGAGATTATCCTTGCCAAAATTCCAGCTTTTTTGTTTTGTTTTTCCTGAAAAGCAGCTCATTATGCTGCAAAACCTTGCAGGGAGCATTTCACTGTTCACTTCAACAGAACTGTTAAAAGGGGCTCTGCCTGAAAATAGCCCTTCTATCATGAGAATATTCCATACTTTGCACAACAAGTTTCTCTCTTAATTGAAAAACAGGTTCCCCTTTCATTATGTTGAATGTTTCACCTCCCCTAAAGACCTGCCAAATTAGAGGCTTCACAAGGATCAAAAATGTTGAAGCATTTTACTCTTTGAAAGTGTCATTCCAAGAAAAGCACTTTGGAGTTACTGTAGCTGTGAGTTGACTAAGCTAATTTAAGTATACGGTCAGAGAAGAAAATACTCTTTATTTTAATTTTTTAATATTATATTTAGAGTGCAAATATATTAATAAACCCACCTGGCAAAAAGTATCCCTTATAGGTTGTCCCTACATAAGTATGTAAAGTGAAAAGCAGACATTACTACCATGCTCCCTTGACTTCTGGAAGTACTTAGTCGTCTTTACAGGAAATACATAGAAAAATAATGCAGTGTTTTTGCACAAGAAATTAAAACCCCATAGAGACTTTGATAAGACAACTTAATCACAGCCTCTGATGTAGGATTTAGTTATTAATTAGTTCAGATACACCAGAAAACTCCTGTTGTAAATCTTCCCTCAGATCAACAGCAATTAAAGGGTTATGATTTATCCAACTGGAGCCACACTGGCAAAATGATGCTCTAAATGTGAGTGTTTGCAGGACTCTGTTCCACAACTGAGTGGGAGCATTGACACTTATTTTCTCTACAAGTAGAACAGTCTGCTGATTTGGGTTATGTTCATAAGCTTCTTTATTCATTATTCTTTTTAGATTACCTGGAAGTGCTGTATTTTTCACTGTTTTAATCCATCATTACTGTTTGTTGCAATGGATGAGCACCTTGATTTTCAAAAAAGCTTGAAAAATGCTCTGGCTCTTTTCTAAATGAAAATATCCCGTTACTAAGACACCAGCATCCCCCAAATTGCTGTGCATTGGATTTAAGTTCACGGCCCTGAAAATTCTCATGATGACAACCAACTTTTGCTTCCAAGTTGTTAGGAGTTGGTAGCCTGTGGCGATGCAGGGTTCCTCACCAGCCCTGAGCCCTCTGCAGAGATTCTGCACAAAAATAAATTGGTACTAGAAAAATTAATGAAAATACTTACAGAACTGTACTAATTCTGTAAATCTCTGTGCACAGACTGCTTTATAAGTAGAGTAAGCTTTTGAGAAACTAAGTATTCTAATATCCCTTTGCCTTATTGAGCATGATTGGGTTTCTCTTTTTTAACAAAACCTCTTGATGTTGCCAACTTTTCTACTTTTATTTAAAACTGTAACTTTATTTTTTTTTAAAAGTTGTGCAGGACCCTACCTAACGTGACCGTTAAGCTTTTCAAAACATCTGCCAATTTGTCAGTCAAGGGAAAAACATACAACATTGAATCTGATATAAAACTGTCACAGGGTGCAGCCTGAAAAATCCCACATTAGCAAAAACTGAGCTAACTGGCCCAAAATCATACCTTTTAATCATCCCGTTTTCTCTAGATGGTTTTGTTTAATGGAAGCCTGTTTTCTCAATACTTCATTGTTTTCCATTTGCTTCCATTGATAAGTTTTAAAAACACCAAAAAAAATTAAAGTGAGGATGTTGTTTCACTGTAATGAAACAGCAGCTGCTAAAGAACACTTTCAAATTACCATCAGGACAGAAAAGGCTTGGCTTAAGAAAATTTCAGAAGAGTTTCAGCTCAAGGCAGTTCATGATTTTAAGCTAAACACAAGCTTGTGCAAAAGCAAATAATATTTTGGAAGGCATATTTTGATAGTAAGTTAGGATTAGATTAGAAAACTGCTCCTATTATTTCTGTCTGGAGCTCCAGACCAGCAATCAACACAACTGAGGGGATTGCTGTGCCTCTGGGGAGTGCCAGACTGGTGCACAGGGATAGGCAGCCTCCTGCTTTTCCTTTTGGCCACCTCTTCCAGAGGGTTTCTCAGCAGGAAATGTAACACAAGTGCATTTCCTCAGAAGCTAAGTGCATAAAAAACCAGTTGTTATTAAGTATGTAAGTCTTTCTCAGCCCAGCAAAGGAGACTGCTTTAGAAACAGCTAGGGAAGTAATTACAGAAACAAAACAATCTGGTTGCTTTGTCCCTCTTTAGCAGCTACTGAGTACTGCTGTAAATATTTGGAATAAAAGAAATACTGTGAAACTCTGCTGGGGAAAGGCAGCTGGACAACTGGCTCCACCCGAGGGAGTTAAAGCATGTTGACACCACTGTATCCACCGAGTGGGAGGATTTCTGTGCAACCAGAAGATGCTTGGCATCTCAAGGAAATCCAGACAGGCAGAAGTCAGTTGTATTCCAGCACTGTGCACAATGCTCTCTCATTTCTTCTAGAGCGCTTGCATCAGGTGGACTATTTGGCATTATAATTTGGAACAGCTCAGTAACAGTTTAGTAGTTTTTGGAGAGGGTAACATGATTGAAATTCTCCATTTTCCCATTTAACTTTTAGCCAGTCCAACAGATGTGGCCATGGCACAGAGTAAGAAATACAGCTCAGGTCTGTAATTCCAGCATAGCTTCTAAGCAGAAGTGCTTTCCTACTTGTGCTTACAGGTATTGAATAGTCTTTGCAGTTACTACTTTAAAAACTACTTTAATCACTGTACCTCCCTTGACTGAAAGGCTGATGACAAGGCCAGAGATGTAGAGGACCTTCAGAGAAACATGGAGGAGTCTCTTCTCCTGTGCACAATGAAAAAGCTTTCTCCACTCCACAATTTAGTGTCTCCCCTCGTCCCAATTTAGATTTTGTCCTGCTAGTAGGAGAAACCATTAATCCTCTCTCCTAAGAACTTGGTCCAGCACAAGTTTCACTTGCCAGCAGCTGCACTGCAAACCACACTCAGTTACTGGTTTGTCTACTCAGCTTTCAAAGATTGGCACTGACACTGAAGGGGGCATGTTAAACCCAGACAATGAAACAGTGATTTTGGAAATGCAGACATGACAAACCTGCAAAACTCCCGGCCTTGAGAGAATTGTGGAGCTCAGAGGTCAATACAAGAGACTGGCTATTCAAGCTAATGAATACATCCACAGTTGCACCAAAGAGAGTAAGAAAGTACTGTAGAAGAAAAAGGTTTTAAAAGGTAAACCAAACTTGAATAGAAATTTGCAACAGTCCTCCCCCAACAGAGTAGTTATGTTTTAACTAACCATTCTACATCTTCTTGCAGTTCAAACGTGCAGCACCACTTCTTGGTCACTCATGGACAGGACACTGGACAAAGCAATGCACTGACATGATTAGCAATCCCTACCACAGCATGTTCCACGGATAGTCAGATGCACTGTTTATGTAGGTGAGGTCCTCCATCCCAGTGCCTTCTCCTTGCTGTCAGTTACAGCTGGACTGAGCAGAGATAATAAGGTGTATGCCAGGAATGTTCCCTACATTCATCGTGAGTTCAGGAGTCTAAAGCAGGGTTAGCAACAACCTGTGGCACACCGCTAAGTCCAGGAATAGATTGTCATTTCTACAATAATACAAAATAGCTTGTAAAATCAATATGTAACACTGTATATATGCATGAATATAAAAATAAACCACACCATCAATATGTAAAACTTCACAACAATGATGAAAACATTTCCTTCTCAGCGGTCTTCAGTGTTGAGGAGCTGGTTCTCATTGTCATAGCCATCAGGCAGATATGCTTTCCTTAGCTGGTCTGACTTGGGTATGGAACTGCCGTTCTTAACGTAGCGGGACAGGAAGGCTCTCACCGAGGGATGATCAGCCTTCTCCAGAGGGATGTTGGCTTCCAGGCACATTTTCACAAAGTCCTGGATGACACTGGTTTTCTCTGTCTGGGCCGTGCTGTTGCACTGCAGGGAGGCGGTCAGAGTCCTCTGCTTCTTCCTGACGTTCTGCTCCTCGAACTCCGCCTTCCGCTTGGTGTGCGTTTTGGACTTGAGGTGGTCGTTGATGGCAGACTTGCGGACGTGGTTGAGCACCACGTTGCAGGAGGTGCAGAAGAGCTTCCCCCCGTCCTCGTGCAGCTCGCTGCCAAACTCGCTCACGCGGTCCTGGGGCGTCACGTACAGCGCCGTCTTGGAGCGGTTTCGGGACGGGGCCGACTTCACTCCAAACCGTTCCATCGCTGCCTCCAGCACGGCAGAGCTGGAAAAAACCAAACTGCTGTCAAAGTGTGCTCGGGATTCCCACCAAACGCTTCCGGGTGCGGTCTATTCAATGTCCAGTGCAGCACTTTGTTGACATCTAAAAGATCTTTGATTACGTGTAATGTACACGTGAGAAACTGTTACTGAAAGGCTCTTCATTTTACAGTCTAAAAAATGGGAGAATGAAATTTCTTACAGTTGAAAGCAAAGAACTTTTTAGTTTCTACAACTCAGCTCAGCCCTTAGAACCCTCAAAACTCTCCAAACTCAGAACCCTCAGAACTTGCAGAACTCAACCTGTTCACCACTTAAAAGTCAAATAGAGAGGCTTTTTGCTTTTCTTGAAGACATTTTTAACACTTTAAGCTTTAGGATAAAGGGTGCTTTCTTCTTAGTATTTTCAAGGTATCTGACAGTTTTCGTTGAGTCAGCATTTTCCTGTTTATTTCCTGAAAATATGTATTTATTCTGTTGGCAGAAGTTCAGTTGTCCAAATGGCAGGCAAGAAGACCACTGCTGTCACTTACAAAAGCCAGTAAACTCCCCTTCCTCCCCAACCAAAAAAAAAGAAACCAAACCCAACCCAAACCAAACATGAGCTTTGTCAGCACTTGTTTGGAAACATCCCTTGCTTTTGCTCCAGCTCAAACCACAACTATTAGGTTGAACCTTAACTTGGAGCCTAAAGCAAAGCACTTTGTCACTGCTATTGGAGCCTGCTGGGACAGCCTGGTGGGAACTGGAGATTGCACACATTTCAGTGTAAAATAAGAAACTGTGTTTTCAAAGATGACAACTCCTCTGAGGAAGGTAGGTGATAACTCGGAGAGGTAGACACTTCTAACATCACTCTCAACTAGAGCACATTGTCAAAGCAGGCAATGACCTCATCAAGGGCACTAAAATTGAACAAGACATGTATGTCCTTTGACTGTGAAAGCGCGGAGTAAATCTCAGCTAAGATAATTAAAGTCTTCTCAAGGTAAAGTTGAGGACAAGCAATAGCTCTGTTCAGGTCTGAGGTTTTCTGAGCAAAACGAGTGGTCACCACATTAACAACCCATTTCCTCGAAAGAAAAAAAAGAGGCAACAAGTGTTTCTTCCAAGTATTTTCCAAAATATGCATATAATATGTTGCCTGGCTATTTGTTTATGGTCATGAGTGCTTTGAAGAGATTTGCACTGCCTGTGCTTATAAGGCAGACTGAGACATGGGGACACTTCTCTGCCCTTGTTTTGCCACAGTTTGCTGTCGCAACACTTTAAAAACAGACTGAATGCACTTTCTGCTGTCCAGAATGTCTTTTGCTCGCCCTGCAACTAAAGGAAGAGATCATTCAGTCTTCATAATAGTCTTTTTTTTAAAAAAAACATTTGCTACATGAACACATTATAACCTTCTGAAAAAAAAAAAAAAGAAGACAAAGATTTTGGTGTTAGTCACTCTCTTAGTTAATTTTTTTTTACTCTGTTTGCTGCTTTCCAGAACTGTAAGCCTTGACTGGCACAGCACCACGCGACATAATAATAATAATAATAATAATAATAATAATAATAATAATAATAATAATAAAGTCTTCAAAATTGTCTCTTTTTTTTAACCATTGCTACATGAACCCATTATAACCTTCTGGAAAAAAAGGAGGCAAAGATCTTGGCATTCCCTGCTCTCC